>WNGS01162923.1:3236899-3262215 GCA_020271785.1 Procambarus virginalis | reverse complement strand
GACATGAGAGTGATGGTGTTATCTGTATGTAGGACGAAGGTATGGGGAATGAACGTCTGTCGTATCATTATTCTTTTGTATTTGCTCCCATATTTGCTCCAGGCTGATGCTTTATCAGATATTGAAAGTGGAAAAGGGTTTGTTATTATATTATAGTCCCTTTGTGGCCAGACCACACACTAGAGGGTGAAGGGACGACGACATTTCGGTCTCTCCTGGACCATTCTCAAGTTCATTCTCATCGACTTGACATGACAATGGTCCAATACGGACCGAAACGTCGTCGTCCCTTCACCTTCTAGTGTGTGATCTGGACAACATACTTTAGCCACGTTATTGTAACTCATCGCCTGCATATAGTCCCTTTGTATTTCCTTCACAATAAAAAGTGTGTAATATTAACTGCATTGTTCCTAACTCTTCTGGCTCAAGTTGATAATAAATAATGTGTTATGATGTTTCAGGTGCAGTCACTGGGAGTATCCAGAGGACCTGCCGACGACGACTGTGGTGATTGTGTTCCACACGAGGGTTTCTCGACTCTGATGCGCACAGTTCACAGTGTTATTGACCGCTCTCCTCCTCAGTTCTTGAAGAAGTGCTGCTAGTGATGACTTCAGAAGGCGTATAGTGTAGTGATAACTGCTAGTAGATGTATCTATGCAATGCAAATGAAAGTGATCGATCTCATGTTATCAGGTGTTCTTATCTGGCTGATATCATATAGTTTTGGTATGTTTATATACAGTGCTGTTTAGATTTTTTTATGGCTGCATTATTTTTTAACCATACTGATAATATCCTTTTGGAATTAATTAATTCTTAAACGGCTCCAAATGCTTCTGATTGACTCTTTGCGCTCAAATAGCCGTGTGGAATTGATCATTGTGGGTTATGAATACTTTGTCTTTGGAGTTTCCCTCACTATGGCTCCTGAAGTTATCTCGCTGAGATTGTGCCGTCTAACGGGTCACATTGGTGCCAGGAGTTCTGCTTGGCCTTCCAGGGACCGGAGCCATAACCTGACTTTCTTACCGAGGCATAGGGAGCGAGTGGCAATCTGCCACTCCACTGGGAAGAGCATCCAGAAAGTTGGCAAAAACATTACAGATAAAGTGTAAGATCACAGAAAATAAACTCAAAATCTCAAACAACTCTACAAATGATTCAACAAAACAATAGATAACTCACAAATTAGGCGAATCTGTTGGTACTGATGGATGCCACCAGGTGGCCCAACACCAGCCAGCAACTGGCTCCTCAGAACAGTTCTGTTTCTGAGGTGGTGGTCATTACTACTACCTGTAAAGCTCCAGATCCATCAGCTCATGGGACGCCCTAGTCTATAAGCTAACTGCTGGTCATCCTTGGACGTCACCCTGTGGGGGGCCATTTGCTTGTGGTTTGTTCTTTTATTTTGGTATTGACATGTACATGTTCTTTATCCGACTTGTTATGTGGACTTGGCTTCTGTTGCACTTTATGCTACATGTGCTCAGAGTTTCCTTTCCTGGGTGTGCACTGGCACTACCCTTGCACTGATAGTTACTTCTTGGATGTGTATGCAAGAGTTTGCCTCTGAGAGGCCTGACTACCTGGGTAGGGAGCCGGGTAGTTAAGGAGGGAGACTCATGAACAGCTTTTGGCTGTTGGTTACTTCCAACTCTATTAAGTCTGTGCCTCCTCTTCCTTTCTTTTGCAGGTGTGGTTTGCCCTGCTTCTAGTCTTCCTCCCTCCTGGTTCCAGCTCCAAAATGCCCAAGGGTTTTGGAGATGAGTTAGGTTGCTTGGGAAGAAATGCAACCTTCTCTGAGGTGGCCACTTCCTCATCAGAGGAAGTTGTGCCTTCTAATCCCTCCCCAGTTTAGGGGTTTTTGCCTTCACAACTGCCTCTCCACTCTGAACCTTCTCCTTGGGAGGATGCCTTTGTCTCAACCGTTGGGCAAGGACTACGGCTCTACTTCGAAGCCTTTATGGCAGGGCTCAGAAATGGTGTGGGAGGGGAACCAGAGGAAGTCCTTGGATGCCCTTTAACCCTACTTTGACCTTGGCTCCCTCTATGGAGGATCTTTTCCTGTGGGAAGAAATGTCTCATCCCCCTTCCCATGCATGCATATATAACACTTGGCTGTTCCCTTTAGGTTTGATTCTGAGTCCCATTTGGGCTTAGAATATTCCTTTATTAAAACATTCTATGTTATTTTTATTTTTTTCCATCTTTAAATGACTGAAGCTTTGATGATGACCAGGTGTCAAAGGGCTTCTGAAACTGCACAACAATTGATTGAACCACCTGGAGGAAGGGAACTATCAGGATCAAGCAACAAGCCTGGACACCCCCCCCACCAGGAAGAACCCCAGGGTTAAGAACAAAGACACCACCCCTCCCCCCCCCTATCCACCACAAATTACCACAGGATCTATAATACCAAACTTACCAAGACAGGTTACTTTAAAAAGAAATAAGGATGACAAAGACACAGTTTAGTCCCCCAAGTGTCCAGGAGGGGGGGTACAGAGCCCCACGAGGGGGGGGGCAGACCAATACACGATGCCCACAATTTTAATCAAACTTATACAATATGGACACCTACAAGGCATGACGGTACCCGTGGGGCATGAAGCTACCCACACGCCTACAAGGCCCCGGGGGCGGTGCAGGAGCCCCCCACACACGCCCCCGGGGGTCAAGCCCAGCTACTACAGGTCGACGCATGACAACAATCCTCCATCACGTGGCGGCCGCTAAAAACATTCTCCCCCTCTCCATCGCCCGCCTCTATAAACCCTCCGCCATTACCACCACCCCCTCTCCGTGGCTCACCCGCACGTTACACTCTACGTTACAGCACTAATATACCGTGGAGGGCAGGGAAATGCGCGAGAAAGGAGAAGCGGCGACCCACCTGCGTTGGACCACGACGAGGAAGGGATGGTGCAGGGCTGAGGAGGAGTATGACAAGCCGCGCCAGCAAAACTCCTTCCATCTTCACGCTCCATTTATTACCATTCTTCTTTACAACACCCAAACTGCATCTTAATAAATCACTAAATAATCTACTATAAATTATGGTATATCTTTTGTGTTAGTTTATAACGACATACGTTTATATAACTTAAGAACACACGAGAAATTTTGTAGGTGTCGTTTCATACTCCACAATTCCCGCGCAGTATTTAAATCTAACTTTAGCGGCGTGAATCTGGGTACAGAAAGAGCAAGATAATAAATAAATGATAAATAAATAATAAATAAATGTGTATTCATGTAAAACTACAAACATACACGATGAGTTACACACATAATGTTGCATTTATAGAGAGAGCTTGGTACATACTGTGCCTAAAGCCACTATAAAGCACACAGCGTTTTGGCCAAAGTCTGGGAGAAACACTTAAACTAAAATTTTATACTAAATAAGATCACAGCATAAATTTAATTGAAAAAGGCAAGGGGTGTGGTGCACAACATTGCCTCCCCAGGGGAGGGGTGTGGAGCATAACATTGTCTCCCCCCAGGGGAGGGGTGTGGTGCACAACATTGCCTCCCCAGGGGAGGGGTGTGGAGCATAACATTGTCTCCCCCCAGGGGAGGGGTGTGGAGTACAACATTGCCTCCTCAGGGGAGGGGTGTGGAGCATAACATTGTCTCCCCAGGGGAGGGGTGTGGAGCATAACATTGTCTCCCCAGGGGAGGGGTGTGGAGCATAACATTGTCTCCCCCCAGGGGAGGGGTGTGGAGCATAACATTGTCTCCCCAGGGGAGGGGTGTGGAGCACAACATTGCCTCCCCAGGGGAGGGGTGTGGAGCACAACATTGCTTCCCCAGGGGAGGGGTGTGGAGCACAACATTGCCTCCCCCCAGTGGAGGGGTGTGGAGCACAACATTGCCTCCCCAGGGGAGGGGTGTGGAGCACAACATTGCCTCCCCAGGGGAGGGGTGTGGAGCACAACATTGCCTCCCCAGGGGAGGGGTGTGGAGCACAACATTGCCTCCCCAGGGGAGGGGTGTGGAGCACAACATTGCCTCCCCAGGGGAGGGTGTGGAGCACAACATTGCCTCCCCAGGGGAGGGGTGTGGAGCACAACATTGCCTCCCCAGGGGAGGGTGTGGAGCACAACATTGCCTCCCCAGGGGAGGGTGTGGAGCACAACATTGCCTCCCCAGGGGAGGGGTGTGGAGCACAACATTGCCTCCCCAGGGGAGGGTGTGGAGCACAACATTGCCTCCCCAGGGGAGGGGTGTGGAGCACAACATTGCCTCCCCAGGGGAGGGTGTGGAGCACAACATTGCCTCCCCAGGGGAGGGTGTGGAGCACAACATTGCCTCTCCAGGGGAGGGTGTGGAGCACAACATTGCCTCCCCCCAGTGGAGGGGTATGGAGCACAACATTGCCTCCCCAGGGGAGGGGTGTGGAGCACAACATTGCCTCCCCCCAGTGGAGGGGTATGGAGCACAACATTGCCTCCCCAGGGGAGGGTGTGGAGCACAACATTGCCTCTCCAGGGGAGGGTGTGGAGCACAACATTGCCTCCCCCCAGTGGAGGGGTATGGAGCACAACATTGCCTCCCCAGTGGAGGGGTGTGGAGCACTGATGGTTGTCTAGCAGAGAGAGAGCCCCATTACCTAATGCCCCGCAACTCTGATGAGCCTGTCAGTCGCCCAGACGGGATCAAGGTGAACCCCTGGAAGAATGGTAACCAGTTCTTATGGGACTACACTTGCGTTTCAACTTTAGCCACACCTACGTTGACTTCAGTGCTGCACAGCAGGAGGTGCTGCCAATCACCGGGAAGCAGCCAAGTCGCGTAAATACAGAGACCTTGACCACCACTACAATTTTGTCCCCATTGCCTCAGAGACACTTGGTGCCTGGGGTAAAAGTGCTGCTAGTTTTTTGAAGGAACTGGAGTCCAAGCTAATTGAAACAACTAGAGACCCNTATATATTTGTATATATACAAATAATATATAATGTTATGTCTGTGGAAAATGGTCAAAATATATGGGTTGAACCAGTTATGGTGACTTATAATAGTGTAAACAAATACACTATATAAGTCTATATAAATACATATATAGTCACAAATAAATACGCTTATATAGTGTCTCTCCATCCGGAGGCTCTGGGGCCCCCCTCCGTCCGGAGCACAGGGACCTCCCCCCGTCCGGAGCCACAGGGACCTCCCCCTCCGTCCGGAGCCACAGGGACCTCCCCCTCCGTCCGGAGCCACAGGGACCTCCCCCTCCGTCCGGAGCCACAGGGACCCCTTGGCCCGCTCTATCCGGCCCGGAACCCTCCTACAGCACTCCAACAACCTTACAAGAAACTTCCTGGTAGTTGTAATCTTCGAATAAGCAGTATGTTCAGGGCGAAGAAGGCATCATTCTTCCCGGACCGGCCGCCTCCACCCACCTGGGAGCAAATGGAAGCTGACCTGAAAGCTGCTACGGAGTCCGACCCCATTTTGGCCCTTTCTCCCAAACCAGTAAGTAGATCAACGCTTTTATGGGTCTTGGGACTGTGGTTGGTTATGTTGTAATGTGAGGTAAGGATGCTGATTTCCTCCCGTGTGTTTTTTTGAAGGATTTAATTGATTTTTTGGTTGGCTTTTGGCAGACATTGCAGCTGGTACTTGAGCTCAGTGGGTCACGGGTCACAGTGTAGGTCAAGACACACTGTGTAGGTCAAGACCCACATTGTAGGTCAAGACCCACAGTGTAGGTCAAGACCCACAGTGTAGGTCAAGACCCACATTGTAGGTCAAGACCCACAGTGTAGGTCAAGACCCACAGTGTAGGTCAAAACCCACAGTGTAGGTCAAGACCCACATTGTAGGTCAAAACCCACAGGGTACGTCAAGACCCACAGTGTAGGTCAAGACCCACAGCGTAGGTCAAGACCCACAGCGTAGGTCAAGACCCACAGCATAAGTCAAGACCCACTGTGTAGGTCAAGACCCACAGCGTAGGTCAAGACCCCACCACTGTGGGTGTAGGCTAGGTTAGCTGGTGCAATCAGGTCATACACAAGCATTTCTTATTACAACATTGAAATTATATCAGGATCTAGGATAGGTTAGGTTAGGTTTAGTTTAGTAAGCCGTCCCCGTGGCGCAGTGGTAAAGCACTCGCCCGATGCTTCGCGAACGCT
Source organism: Procambarus virginalis (assembly GCA_020271785.1). Taxonomy (NCBI): domain Eukaryota; kingdom Metazoa; phylum Arthropoda; class Malacostraca; order Decapoda; family Cambaridae; genus Procambarus; species Procambarus virginalis. The sequence goes on along the minus strand of WNGS01162923.1, from coordinate 3,256,061 downwards.
TTGGCCTTGGTTCGTATCCTGACCGGGGAGGATTGACTGGGTGCCAATCCTTAACTGTAGCCTCTGTTCACCCAGCAGTGAATGGGTACCTGGTTGTTAACGATTTGGCGGGTCGTATTCCGGGGAAAAAATTTGGATCAAGGACCTGCCCAAAATGCTGTGCATGTTAGTGGCTTTACAAGAATGTAAGCACTTGTATATATAAATAAAAAAAGTTGGATTAGGTAGGTTTTAATTTATAAATTGAAATTAAATTGTATTCATTTGTAATTTAATTTTTATTAAATTGTTAATTTCATTTTTATTAAATTGTTAATTAATTTTTATTAAATTGTTAATTTAATAACAATTCATTGGTTTAAAATTCATTGAACTGTTTTGTGTGATGTAACCTATATATATTTATTTATTTATTTATATACAAGAAGGTACATTTGGTTGTGAGTACATAACATTGGTGTTCCTACGTTCTTGCAAAGCCACTAATACGCATAGCGTTTCGGCCAGGGATGCTCAAGACAGGACAGCACCAGTGATTTCAAGAGTTACATTGCTATGGGGTCCCTGGATTTGAACATTCTCATAATACATCCGGTCATTTCCCTGGCTGCCGCTGTTTGAGAGTTTCATGACCTGCGGTTACCTGCTCTTCTCTCAGACCTGGTTTCTTGAAGTGTGGTGTAAATTATATATAATCTGAAAATGAATATAGGATTTGTATAATGGGGGAGACAGTCAAATAGTACACAGATGTGTTTTGTAAATATAAAGTTTTATATTTGCTAAAACCATATAATTAATTATAATTCTATTATATTGTATGTATAACTTTATTTAATTATAAAACTATATCATTAATTATAATGATGATAAAATAATGATATACTGTACTGTATATTGTTAGGTTAGGCTGTTCTGGATTGGGTTACGATAGGTAGAATGTACATAGGGCCTTTTGTGGCCTATAGGTATGCTGTTGATGAGGAACAATGTGTCACATCCACAGCACCTTGTAACATATGTTTGAAAATTTGAAAATATAGGATGGGGTTACAAGGAGGTAGGTGTTATCGTAAGATTCCTGGAGAGGGTCTCGGGAGTTCAATACTTACCGAGCCCGGCCAGAGGCCAGGCTTGACTATCTTGAGGTTATCTTGAGTTGATTTGGGACTTTTTAAGTGTCCTCACGGCCCGGTCCTCGACCAGGCCTCCACCCCCTTGAAGCAGCCTGTGACAGCTGACTAACTCCCAGGTACCTATTTACTGCTAGGTAACAGGGGCATCATGGTGAAAGAAACTCTACCCATCGTTTCTCGCCGGCGCCCGGGATCGAACCCGGTACCATAGGATCACGTGTCCAGCGTGCTGTCCGCTTGGCCGGCCGGCCCCCTTCAGGTAACTTCGTACACAAGACGAAGGTGTAACTTCGTGTAACTTCGTACACATGGTGCTCAAGTACTTATTTTATCTAGATTAATTTGAAGGGCATGACAATCAACTAGGTCTCCTATCTTCCCTAGTAGCTTAGCATCATCAGCATCCTGTATAATGCATAATATAATGTTCATATAATTCTGTATTCCTTCTGGTAGATTGTTTATGTAGACGATGAACATTATTGGTGCAAGAACTGAACCTTGTGGTACTCCATTAGTAACACTCCTTCAGTCAGATACATTGCCTCTGATTACTGCCCTAATCTTTCTGTCAGAAAATTTTTCTTCCATATCAGAAGTCTCCCTGTCACCCCTCCAGCATGTTCCAGTTTCCAGAACAACCACTTGTGTGGGACTCGATCAAAGGCCTTTTTAAGGACCACATTGACACAGTCAAGCCAACCATCTCTTTCCTGTAGAATCATAAAAACTAAGTAGATTTGTTATACAGGATTTTTCTGATCAGAAACCATACTGTCTGTTATTATGTCATTACTCTCCAGGTGTTCTACCCATTTGCTTTTAACAATTTTTCTAGTGTTTTGACTACCACGCTTGTCAATGATTCAGGTCTATAATTTAGAGGGTCTTCTCTGCTATCATTATTGTAGATTGGAACTAAGGTTTGCCTTTTTCCAAATATCTGTTGAGATTCCTGTACTCGCCACCTAATTGTGCTTGTGGGGGGGTTGAGCTTTGGCTCTTTGGTCTTGCTTCTCAACTGTCAATCAACTGGTGAACAGGTTTTTAAGCCTATTGAGCACTATCATATCTACACTTGAATCTGTGTATAGAGTCTGCCTCCACCACATCATTTCCTAATGCATTCCATTTGTTAACTACTGACACTAAAAAAGTTCTTTCTAATGTCTATGGCTCATTTGGGTACTCAATTTCCACCTGTGTCCCTTAGTGTGTTTGCCCCTTGTGTTAAATAAACTGATTTTATCTACCCTATCAATTCCTCTGAGAGCTTGTATGTGGTGATTATGTCTCCACCAACTTTTGTGTCTTCCAGTGATGTGAGGTTTAGTTCCCGTAGTCTTTCCTTGTAGCTCATACCCCTCATCTCAGGTACTAGTCTGGTGGCAAACCTTTGAATCTTCTCCAATTTAGTCTTGTGCTCGACGAGATACATACTGGAGCTGCATTCTCCAGGATTGGTCTGACATGTGTGTAAGGAATCATTCAGAACCTTGTATACGGCATATGTCAGACCAATCCTGTCCTGGAGTATGCAACTCCAGCATGGAGCCCGTTGAAGCATTCCACTTCAATCAGTTGAAGTGGGATACCTGGTTGATACCTGGTTGATGGGGTTCTGGGAGTTCTTCTACTCCCCAAGCCCGGCTGGAGGCCAGACTTGACTTTTGAGAGTTTGGTCCACCAGGCTGTTGCTTGGAGCGGCCCGCAGGCCCACATACCCACCACAGCCCGGTTGGTCCGGCACTCCTTGAAGGAAACAATCTAGTTTCCTCTTGAAGATGTCCACGGTTGTTCCTGTAATATTTCTGATGCTTGCTGGTAGGACGTTGAACAACCGTGGGCCTCTGATGTTCATACAGTGTTCTCTGATTGTGCACATGGCACCTCTGCTATTGAGAGAGATGTAAGGGATGCTTAGCTCAGTTGCACATCATCTCAGAAAATGTGGTCCAACATTCATATTACCATTTAGTAAATTTTCCACTTTGTCTCGAGACACCTCTATGGACTCTATGGTGTTTTCTGGAATTTGTTTTCTTTTCATTGTATTTGACTGTACGAGCACCTCATTTCGGAACTGTTCATTTAGTGTTTCACACATTTCTTTTTCATTCTCAGTAAACCTGTTCCCCATTCTCAATCTCTGGATTTTATACTATACATGCAGCTTGCTTTAATGAATTTATAGAAAAGGCCTGGATCTGGTTTACATTAGCCCACTACCCCTTTCTCGAAGTTCCTTTCTGCCTCTCTCCTCCTTGCTGTCTTCTTGCTTGTTTGTAGTACTGGCTTGTTTGATGGTTGAGCCTCTTTCTATAATGTACCCATTTTTTTGCATTTTCCTCTCAGGCCCCTCTCACAATTTTTGTGGCACCAATCCTGTTTTCTAGTTCTACATCTGTTTTGGTATACAGTACAGTATATATATTTTTTGTACCTTTATTGTATATTTCAGAGAATTTGGCATACATCTCATTTACTTCCTTGCCTAGCAACAAGTATGTCAAATTAAATTCATTAAAGAATTTGCCAAGTTCCCCATGGTGTCCTCTCTTAAAATCAAGAATGTCAACTACCACTATTTCAATTTCACCATTCTCTTCTAGATTATATCGCATAGTGTATTTAATTTCCAACAAAACATGATCACTCTTTCCCATGGGAGGAAGGTATTAAATGCTAAATATCTATTCTTTCCTGGTAAATACTAACTCTAGCAATGATGTAGCATCACGTTCTCTCATTCTGTTGTCACTGTATCTGCCGATTATTTTGGCATTGTGAGGATATATCTGGTGGTCTGGTTATGGATAAAGACTGCATGTTCCTTAATAGGGCCATACTGCTTCTGCAACATTAGGCATCTTGAAAGGGGTGTCGTTGTCTTGCCTATATATTGGATTCATTGTGAGGCTGACCAAGTGGGCATGTAAAGGCAGAGACAACATCTCTCTTTCATGGGGTTTTGTTTATTGTCAGGAGAATTCTTTATGAGCAAATGCTGTAACTCACACTGTCTCTAGTGCTACCCAGTCCTCCCAATATTCGTATCTGTGCCATACATGTTTACCATTATAATCATTGCTGCTATCTTGTATCATATTATACACATAGTTTGCTACATTATATCTTGCAACAAACTCAAATTATGCTAAAATGTACCTGTAGATTACAGTGTACCCTTAAATTTACTTTAATGTGCCTACTTTTTTCCTGCCAAATTTCTTATACAGTACAATGTTTTTTTTTTGTACTTCCTTGCAGTTCGTTTTTGTACCTTCTTGTGATGTATTTTTGTACTTTCTTACAATGTATTTTTGTACTTACAATGTACAGTACCTATACAACAATTTAATTTTGCTAGAAATTACCTTCTTAAGATTATATGTTAGATTAAGGATCTGCCTTAATCTGAAACGCTATGCGTGCTAGTGGCTTTACAAGAACGTAAAAACTTCAAGTCTCTGTACTCCCATGAACCCAATGTACCTTCTTGTATAAAAAAAAAAAATAAATAAATAGTTGCCAGACATCTTGCTCTTATGGTGTATTATTAGTTCAGTCTTCTGGTTAGTGTCAGTAGGGTTCACATTTCTATTAATGAGGTTTTTACAGGACCCTTTCTTCCACATTGTGAGCAGGGGAAGGAAGGAATTATCAAGGGAAAGCGCCAAGCCATTACGACTATATAGCACTTGGAAGGGGTCAGGATAAGGATTTGGGATGGGACGGGGGGAAGGAATGGTGCCCCAACCACTTGTGGACGGTCTCGGGGGATTGAACGCCGACCTGCATGAAGCGAGACCGTCGCTCTACCGTCCAGCCCAAGTGGTTGGGTATGTGAGCAGTGGAGAAGTTCCTGTAGAATATTTTAATAGTAGGGACCGATGATGTATTGTTGTCTGTTGCATCTGAGGTTACATGGCAGCTCTCCTTCCTTTTGATGATTTCCTCGACATATCCATTATTGATCAGGACCTGCCTTAGTCTACCAAGTTCCTAGTTGACTTGCTTCCAACTGGAATTGTGTGTGAGGGCACGTTCGACATGGGCATTGACAACACTCCCCTTGTATCAGGGCACTCACTCTTATTATTAAGGCACATTTCCATGTTAGTTCCCTTAGTTTATAATATATATATATATACAGTAAAATGTTGAGAGGAAAGGGTTGGTATTTTGTTTTTAAGAATATTGATATTATAAGGGTACGTATTTGTACTATGAGATTTGCTAGTCATAGGAACAGGGATACTGTACATCATGAAAGGGCTGCAATCAAATTATGAAATTATAGTGAATCTTAAATTTAAAAGTCCAGTATGTGAATCAAATTAACTAATGGTTTATTTAACGTTTTCAGGAGCTAAAGTTCAAACCGAACACCAAGAAAGAAATGCCTTTAGCAGCGATGCAGATGAGATGACGGACTATGACAAGGAGGCTCTTTTTGAACAAGCCGTGGAATTTGTGGAAAAGAATGACGAGTTATTAAGTAATATAAAATATTTTAACGATAATATGGAAAGGTTAGAACAAGCGAGTAGTAACCTTAAATTGGCTGTAGAGGAAGTGAAAAACAAGCTTCAGTTGCAATTGATGGATATTGATGCTTGTGACACTTGTTAGTGTTGTTCATTATGAAATTCTTGAGTAAAAGTAAATGTTTATATTTGAGTTTTTATTGCCCCAGTTGTCTCTAATCTTTGTGGTAATGTAGTTTAATACACTTCAACTAGTAATAGCATGTTCTTTTTAAACAAAGTTGTTATGCATACTATATTCTGGATGTGATCATCTGATTAACATTGCCAATTTTAGAAATCTTTGGAAATAATTGGTATCTAAATTTTAATGTTTTTACTCTTGCATGACAAAATCAACTTTAATACTTCCTCTATTCTACATACAATATTTTTGTAAAAATAAGTATTTCTAGGCATCTTCCCTTTGTGTAACATATGAACCTTAATGTGATAAAGACTTGCCACACCAGATGCCTTTACTGATTGGTGCGACTCCACAGGTTTCCCTTACATGGGTCCATTCCACGCACCGCCCCCTCGCTTCTCTCCCTCCCTCCTGAGAGAGGGGGAAGTCGGAACGGCACGGGTCTCTCTCCTTTTGAGACTATATACCTACCTTCTAGAACAGGGTCCCTTGCAAATCCCCCTTTACAGGGCAGAGACGTACTTATATCATGAAGTATGTCAGGTAGTACTTACTAGACTGGGGCTGAATCTGAGAGGCTCTCAATTATGCCAGTGTACCACAGGGGACGTACTCACCTAGTTGTGATTGCGGGGGTTGAGCTCTGGCTCTTTGGTCGCATCTCAACTGTCAACTGATGTACAGATTCCTGAACCTACTGGGCTCTATCATATCTACATTTGAAACTGTGTATGGAGTCAGCCTCCACCACATCACTGCCTAATACATTCCATTTGTTAACTACTCTGATGCTGAAAAGGTTCTTTCTAATGTCCCTGTGACTCATTTGGGTACTTGGTTCCACCTGTGTTAAACAGTTTATCTTTATCTACCCTGTCAATTCCTGAGAATTTTGTGGGTAGTGATCATGTCTCTCTTTTCTCTTCTGTCTTCCATTGTCGCAAGGTGCATTTCATGCAGCCTTTCCTCGTAACTCATGCCTCTTAGTTCTGGGATTAGCCTAGTAGCATAACTCTGAACTTTTTCCAACTTTATCTTGTGCTTGACAAGGTACGGGCTCCATGCTGGGGCCGCATACTCCAGGATTGGTCTTACATGTCGTATACAAGATTCTGGATGATTCCTTGCACAGGTTGCTGAAGGCAGTTCTGATGTTAGTCAGCCTTGCATATGCCGCAGGTGTTTTTTTTTTTTATGTGGGCTTCAGGAGATAGGTTTGGTGTGATATCAAATCCTTTATCTTTCTCTCTGTCCGTTTCATGAAGGACTAAATCTCTCATTCGGTATCCTGTGTTTGCTCTTTTGTTTCCTCCGCCTAGTTTCATTACCTTACATTTACTAGGGTTGAACTTTAGTAGCCATTTGTTGGACCATTCAGTTTGCCTAGGTCATCTTGTAGCCTCATACAATCTTCCTCCATCTTAATCCTCGCTCATAATGTTTGCATCCGCAGCATACAATAAGATAAATGATTCTATACCTTCTGGGAGATCATTTACATATTAGAAACAGTATAGGTCCAAGGACTGAACTCTGCGGGACTCCAATGGTGACGCCTCGCCAATCAAAGGCCTCAGCAACTCGCTGTCTTTTGTTACTTAGGTACTCCCTTATCCAAAGGAGTACCTTCCCTTTCACTCTTGCCTACATATCCAGCTTTTTCACTAGTCTCTTATGTGGTGCTGTGTCAAAGGCTTTCTGGCAATCCAAAAATATGCAGTCTGCCCACCCATCTTTTGCCTGATTATAGAATTCAATTAATTCTGCGAGGCATGACTTTCCATTCCTAAACCCATGTTGGTATTGTCACAAAGATCCTTCGCTCCAGATGTTCCACTAGCTTTTTTCGCACAATCTTCTCCATCAACTTAGTGTGGTATGCAGGTTAGGGACACTGGCCTGTAGTTCAGTGCCTCCTGTTTATCCTCTTTCTTGTATATTGGGACTACATTTGCCATCTTCCAAATGTTTGGCAGTTCACTTGTTACCATTAATTTGTTTTACTCCATGGAGTGGGGCAAGCAGTGCTTCTGCTCCTTCCTTTAGTATCCGAGGTGAGATTCCATCCAGGCCTATAGCCTTCGTCACACCCACCTCTAGCAAAAGCTTCTTACATCCCCACTGCTAATCCCAAACTCCGCTAGTGGTGCCTGGGTTCACAATTCCTTCTCTTATCTCTGGAACTTCTTGCTCTAACGTGAAGACCTGGAATTTCTTAGAGTTCCTCACACACTTGTAGTTTGTAGTGAATCTGTCAGCCCCTATCCCATTTCAGTACCTGTTCCTCCACTTGTTTTTCTCCTGATGTGGCTGGTAGCCTTTGCCTTACTTGCTTTAGTTTTCGTATTGTCCTTCTGCCTCTCTTCTCACCCTACGTATTCATTCCTGGTGCTCTGGTATCCTCTGCTCTCAAGTGTCCTGTCATTTCTAGTTTCTCCATGCCCTTTTACTTAGTTCCTTTGCTTTTTAGCTAGTAAGATGCTAGCTTACATCTCTGATTAAACCATGGGTTTTTCATCTGCATTTCATTTTGGACCAGAATAAACTTGCCTGCTGCCTTCTTACACTTCTGCTTGTATTCTATCATTTATTGGGTGGACTTTTCCCATGCTATGTTAGGAACATCTTATCTCTGTAGTTTCCCTTACGTATTCACCTAGTTGTGCTTACGGGAGTAGAGCTCGGCTTCTTATCTGTACACCTCCATGGAGGTGTACAGATTCCCAGTTCTATCATTTAAGTCTGCGAGTCTGCCTCCACAATCAAGTGCTCGATTCTTTGCTGTAGATTATCTTATTTGTTTGTAACAACTGGTGTAACTACATACATGTATTGGTGTGTACACACACACACACACAAGAAGGTATATTGGGTTCCACTCTTACTGAACCATTTATTCCCAGTGACCATTTTGTACTCGGGGTACCCTGCAGGGTACCAAGGGAGTGTTGTCCCACTTTTAGATTTAGCTACTCAACAAAAAGTCCATGTAGCACGAGCTACAGTGAGCCCGTAATTGTTCAAAAGATTGATTAACATTGTCACCAGAGGTGGCACAGGCATGACTAGTCCGAAATTTGTCCCAAACCATGCTCCACTTTTATACCAGGGGCAAGAACTTTCTCCCTCTTGCCCCAGTGTAGACACCCTACCAATTCTTCGAGTGGGTGGTCTCATAACCCAAACTAGTGCTCAAAGTTAGTTTCACTTGGCACATACGTAACTATTTACTTCCCCGTGTCACTCGGGAACCTCCAGCTAATGTATCACAAGGAAAAATACTGATGGGATTAAATTATTTTAACATTACATTTTTAATACTGGATAGACCTTGGGGTTCACAACTCATAGGTTGGGCACCACTATAATGCTAAATAAACCATAGCGAGGATGGATCAAGTAATTATCAAAAGCACCAAGCCAGGAACACTATGTAGTATTGAGGATGGAGTCTGGTAGGGTACTCTTGCCATTTCGTGCAAACGAAAGGACACAGACGGGGGTATACTATGATCATCCCCATGCAAATTTCATTTGAAGAGGCTAGCTAGCATCATCCCTCCAACCATGTTTACATTTATCTAGTAAGTAGTTAGCCGGGAGTTAGAGAACCGTTATAAGGAGCGGACCGCTCCAAGCAATAGCCTGCCAGAACCCCATCAAGCAGGTAACACATTCTCATCAGTGGTTGGCCCTGGAGGACCTCGGGTAAACCTAATTTCCCCCAACACAAATATACAATAGTCTGCAAAGCTCAGTTCGCAGCATGCCTGCCCTCACACAATAAAAACTCGCTATACACAGAAGTCACAATAGCGTGATGCATCAATGAACAAATCCACAAGGGCCGTGACGAGGATTCGAACCTACGTCCGAGATCATCCCAGATGCTGCCTTAATCGACTGAGCTACCAACTCCTCAATAAGGAATTGAGAACTCCTCTCTTTTACTATGTCGTAGCTCAGTCGATTAAGGCAATGTCTGGGATGATCTTGGATGTAGGTTCGAATCCTCGTCACGGCCCTTGTGGATTTGTTCAAGACCTCACTAGTTTGAGAATCTTTCCTTGCAATACAAACACTTCAAGTAAATTTCAAAGGTTAAAAAAAATTCCACTTCTTTTTAATGAGTAAATGCTTTACTTCTTTTTGCCAGGCAGAATAATACCCTCATATTTGGTCTGGAACCACTTGATTGCATCCTCCTTCACCAGACAATGCTGTGGGCCAATCTTGCCTGGACTGCGGCGGCGCTTCGCTACCCGGTATCCTGTTAAAAGTTAAATAAAGTACTCAGCTTTTACAATAAATATTCCCTTCTATTTATTATACTCTTCACAATAATGGATATCATCATGGATAAGCAAGAACTATCATACTCCAGGACCACCATTCATACCACTAGATTTTGTGTTTGTTGTGAACTGCTGTATACATTACACAAATACATTTACAGTATAACTGTCCTCTTACAAACTACAGTACTCTTATCCAGCTTGCCATATTCTGGGGTTCTATCCACACACTTCCAGTTTTTTCCCTCTCCTTGTCTACACATCACCTTCCTCTCCTCACATTTACTAATATTCAAGAGCGGTGTACCATCATCCATTCACTCAAGGCATTTTGGTACACTCCTCAATCTTAATTATTCACCTTTGTAATCTTTTTCTGACATTTTCTAACTTTGCACACCTATTACTGTATCCATCATCTTTTATCACCTAACAATAACTTTCATTGCACCAGGCATCTTTATGAAAAGGAATCTTAAGACATGAAAATAGGTAAACAGAGTTCCAATCTACAAAAATGATACCAGAGATGGACGTTAAAATACCTGTATCATTAACAAGCACGCAGTCATGAGACTAGAAAAAATAATTAAAACCAAGTGGGTAGAATACACAGAAAGAAATAACACAAGACAGCATGGCTTTCGAACAGGAAGATCCTGTGTAAGAAGTCCACTTAAAAGTTCTATGATGGGGCCCACAGATTTTACAGGATATAGATAGTTGGGTTGACTGCATTTATCTGGACCTAAAAGACTTTTGACGATCCCACACAAGAGGTTGTTCCAGAACTTAAGGGCATGATTGAGGGATGACAGGCCGACTTAATAGATGAATTTTGACAGACAAACAAGGGCAGTAATCAGAGGCAATGCATCGGACTAGAAATGTTACTGGTTTAGTAGGGTTCAGTTCTAGCACCAGAAAGAACAATTATATGAACATGTTTGCTGATGATGCTAAGCTACTAGGGAATAAATAATAAATGACGAATGATAGTCGTGACCTTCAAGATGACCTTTTTGAAGTAACAGTTGGCAAATGGAATTCAATGTGAATAAATGTCATGTTATGGAATGTGGAATTGGAGAGTATATGCCCCACAACCTGTTAATTATGTGAAAAGGCATTAAAGAACCGACAGATCTAAGGGCAGTAAACTGTCAGAGGAACACAAAGGACAGTGTGAGAAGCCTATGGTATGCTTTCAACTTCCTGCCAAACACGCGACATTGCTGCAACATTCGAACAAGTTATAACACCTAACAAGTTGTATCAACTATCTACCAAGTTGTAACAACTTTCTAACACCACATAAAACCTTTATAACAATATGTAACAACTTTTTAACAAGTTGTAACAATAGGGACCAATATATTATGTTTGCAGGATTTCAGATTCAGTTTTCAATAGATGTTCAGTAAAATACTGAAGTGTTCATGACTTGTGAGAGCAAAATCAGAATATGCACTTGTATAGAGCCACTATAAAAAATCACATCAATAAACAGCAAAAAATGTCAATTTGCATTTTACCTGGTCGCTGAAGCACAACAAAGAAGTCCAAACCGAAGATGCCGATGGCAGGATCATATTTAATTCCCAAGTCAATATGCTCTTGAATACCAAAGCCAAAGTTGCCATTCTGAGAGAAGTTATCACGACGCAACTCGTATTCACGGACCTGTGTGGATTAAAGCTTTAGTTAAATTATGGATGATCTAAATCCTGGCTTGAACAACAATTTAATTTACATGTGAAATGTGACCTTTCTTTTAGCTTTTCAATCTTTGCAAAAAGTATTGTGAAACCAGTGAAAATTTGTACGAGTGAACCATGCATTAATGGCATGGATTTAGAGACGAGGAAGCACTACTTAGGCAGCTTTTCAATGATCTTGGCTAAACAGCCTTGCCAATTCTTGAATGTGGCCTCAACATTAGCAAATAGAAAATTCTTTACTAACTTTATAGCCTGGAATAGGCTATATATTCACACTAAGATCTCTTACCCTTGAAATGTTTGACCCCATGTAGTACACCAAGATATTTTACGCACTTAGGTACAGTATTAAGTGGCCTCAAGCAAACATATGCTGTCCTAAAGTGACTCAATTTTTGGGATATTGGTCCTATCCCCACAACAGGAACACACACCTTTTTGTGGGCAATGCTTCGTGTAACTATCATATACAATTTATCAGAGGCTTCAATATTAACAAAACTGATAAGCAGCTTACGAGTACAGTACAGTACTACATTTTATCTGTGTATCCCGAGTTTATGATTATCACACAGTACAGTATAAGTAAACTAGTTTATATATTTTTGTTTAAATGCACAAAAATATGTTGCTAAATGTTAAAAATTTTTTATTGAGCACAGAACAGAATTGTTCGACGTTTAGAGGTTCCACAGTATTTTGCCCAATACTCTTTAAAACAATTTGTTATAAATTAATTCCTAAACTGTAGGTCAGTTATACTTTTGAATAGGAACTATGTTCAGTAGTAGTGTTGGTCCTGCTGAAATGTGCAAGAGGAAAATGAAGGTAATAACATTTCAGCCTCCTCCTTGAAGTAGGGAAGAATGGACACTGAGAGGTCATCGTACAGCTGTTTGGAATTGGGATGAAGTTTCTCTAACACAAAAAGATAATAAATTTTGCAGCCAATAAGATATTTTAGGCGTGTAGCAGAGTGTAGGCATACATTGCTTGACGTCAAATGTGAACAGGGAGGGAGAAATAGCTGCAAGGATCTTCAACAGGTGTGCAGTGCAGTGGTTAAACACAAGTGGTGTGTTTCATGTTAATACAATAAGGCACTCATTACTGTAGATAATGAAAGCTTGTCAAGAAAAATGTAAACAAAATACTAAGGTACTGTATTAAGTAAACTAAATATAAATGGTGAATACATAATGCTGCCACATTACAAAAACACAAATTTATACAACATACAACTTGAAAACACATCCAAACTAGTCCTTTCACATTTTTGCCCCCTTACCCATTTTGGGAGCTACCAGCGTCTTCAGCGAAGCACAAATCACTCGGCAATATTTTACTTCCGAAGTTACTAGGCATGGTAGGTAAAGTTTAACTTGGCATCCTTCTTAAGCTAGTTGAACTTTATGATCGTATTTTCAAAAATTAAATAAAAGCAAAATAACATAACAAAAGTGAGCTGAAGTTAGCCAACATGATGTTGAAAATGACTAACAGTCACAGGAACGTTCTTGGGTTTTGAGCAAATGACAACAACAGACATCAAAAAAACGTTAAAGGGTTGCCCGGCCCGAGGCCAGGCTTGACTCGTGAGAGTTTGGTCCACCAGGCTGTTGCTTGGAGCGGTCCGCAGGCCCACATACCCACCACAGCCCGGCCCGAGGCCAGGTTTGACTTGTGAGAGTTTGGTCCACCAGGCTGTTGCTTGGAGCGGTCCGCAGGCCCACATACCCACCACAGCCCGGCCTGAGGCCAGGCTTGACTTGTGAGAAAATGTATATGTACCAATCCCAATATATGACTTTCAATAACTGTAGTAGAGGGACTGACAATGAGTGGAAAGTACCAAACACTGCTAATTATCTCTCCAAATTTCTCTTACACATCTACATTAAGTACACATTACAAAATGTGCACTATCATAAGTGTGTACACTATATTCTGATAAAAGGTCAATAAATAACATTTAGTGTTGTTAAATCATACCTTTAATCCTTTCTCTAAAATCTCTTCTGCTTTGGGCCCTCTTACTGTGCAGTGGACGGCGATCTTCTCATTACGCCGGATGCCAAAGGATCGCACAGTATAGCGGGCCTTAGAGAACACAGGCTTTTGACCAGTCAAAGACTCCAACACCTAATGGGATGACAAAAACTATATTACTCGGCCCAAACAATATCAATTCACTAAGAGATTAACCTGACTAGAATTTAGGTGGGGAACTTGGGGGGGGGGGCATGCAGATGGGATGCGGGATAAAGGCATTTAAGGTAGTTAAGTGTGCACACTTAGTCACGCACTTTATCAGTCTTGTGGATACAGTATATTTTTAGCCTTAGATGGAGCTTTACCACCTGCTTTAGGCTGCATAGGCAAATACAATTTTTTAAACCCATATGGAATGTGTTCATTTATTGCAAGAACAAATTACTTGGCAAATTATCCTATCAAGCAATAAGGTATCCTTACTGGATGTACCTAAATAAGGTTACCTGAAAAATGAGAAGTACTGCATTTAATTTTATACTAAATAATACAACTTGAAACATGTTATAAATGATCTGATACATTAGGTTCATAAATGAACCTAATACTGCAAAAGCTATATTTCAATGTAGTGAAATTGAAATTTCAAGTGAAATTGAGTTTTCAAAGAAAAGAAATCAATAAGTTCAAGAAAATGTAGTCTGTACAATGGGATCAAACCTTAATCCCTGGATTTCCGAAGCACATGTTTTCAGGAATGTTCGTTTGATCCCATCACACTGCCTCAGTACTTTAGTATGATACTTCATGTTGCATTGTGCATTCATTTGATTTTAAATTTATTCTTCTTTTTGTGTTTACTTACGACATTTTATTTTCCTTTCTATACATTTAATCCAATAACATTAAGGAAAGCATGTGGAAACATTTGAGGCCTTTCCAGTCTACCAACAACATCGGGAGTTCCCAGACAGTCGACCCATCTTGGTACTAACCAGAACCAACGTTGCTCAACTTCGCTGTTCGAACGGGAAGCAGTGTTTCAACATGGTCACGGTTGTTGGCTCAAGACATGAGAAAGCCCTAAAAAAAGGTTTAAAGCCCACCTTTGCAGCACGAGTCAGTTTGTCGCCAGATTCTCCAACGCAGATGTTAAGACACAGCTTACCAATGCGAACCTCACGGTTCACATTTTTTTGTTTGTCCTTATTAGACATTGTACCTGTGAAGAAAGTTGCATGTTTACCAATACTGTCATCAGGTTAAAAGGACATACACATACATAAAAAAATTATACATATGCTGTATGTTTGTGTGTATATCAGTACAATGCCTAATAAAATTATGAAAGCATTTTGAAAAAGGATAGAGGCAAGAAGACAATAGTCCCAGATAGTTGATGAGAAAAAGAAGAAGAAAACAAACACAGCAAAAGATGGCAAGACATCAAGACACTGGTAAAGGACACCAATCCCTTTCTTTGTTTTGCCAGAGAAATTTGTATGGAGACTGGAAGGAAAACTGATCATCAATACAAAGATGGTACGAGAATATGCAGTTACTGAAAATTCGCAGGTGGATTACATGTAGGTTCCTTCTTAGGGAGGCAAGAAATAGCATTTATTGTCTTAAAGAACTAAGTCCACTGTCAGCCTCAGTAGGTACTATTAGGCGGGGAAAGCACCAAGTCATTACGACTATATAGCACTATGGAAGGGATCGGGATAAGGATTTGGGATGGGACGGGGGGGGGGGGGAATGGTATCCAACCACTTGGATGGTCTGGGATTGAACCCGACCTGCATGAAGCGAGACCGTCGCTCTACCGTCCAGCCCACGTGGCTGCCATGGGTGTCCAGCCTCAGTAGGATGAAAGTATTTGCAAGGTAGGAGAAATGTTGTCAATATAGTTGCACTAGATCTGTTTAGAATACATGAGGGGGTTAAAGTCAGGTGAGGTGTTCTAACAAGATCGAGAATAAGCAGATTGAATTTTCTAGAGTTTGTGTAAACCACTCAAGTACTGAATGAATGTGCTGTAATAACATTCAAATATTCAGACAGGACTTTTTGTGTGACAGGGAAAACAGGATAAAGGTTTGCTACCCAAGAACAAGAATAGGGGGGGGGGGGGGGGGATACTGTTAACAATACAAGTGATGATAGGGCAGAAAAGGGAACAAATACGTCATTTGTATAGCTGTAGGAAAAGATGTATGAAATTAGAAATGATGCACAACTACAGAGGTTTAAGACTGCATAGAATTGGAGCAGGGGAGAGATTTAATCAAGTGGTTTTCTTTCAAGGGCAGTTGGAAATAATGAATGTCAGAGGCAACTGCCAACTAGACAATACAAATCAAATGCAATATTTATTAATAACTGGTTGCATATGCTGCTATGGCATATGTGAGTGGAGAAGACATGGCAGGATGTGCAGAACCCCCGGTGAAAAGCAGAGGTGCAACAGGTACTCAGAGAGAGAACTCTATCACATCAGAGGCCCGAGACTGTTCAACACGCTTCCACTACACATAAGGGACATAACTGGCCGACCCCTCACAGTGTTCAAGAGAGAACTATCAACACCAGAGGCCCGAGACTGTTCAATCTTCGGTTGGTTATCACTTGTTCCTGGTCCTGGTGTAATTTGGCAGACCTAGGGTACATCCTCGGTCCTTTTGGATGGAACAGCGTCACTCTCCCTCCAACTTTGTGCATGACACTAATTGGCCTAAGTTTGCCGCCAACTACAGTTTGAGCTTGGATGGTCTCCCATGGACCTGCAGTCCATGGATAACCAGTGGATAACCGTTTTTTAATACATCCTAAGGTTCAAAGACCGACTAGTGTTAAAGGTACGGCCTACATCAACTGTACTCACAGAAGATGTGCCTCACCCCCCCTTTCCCTTAACCTATCAGGGGCCATTGTCCAGATGCAGTGTGGTGTGTGTGCCCCCTTACGCTGTATCAGGGCAGAGGTTCTCCCAGTCAGCTTCGCACACCCCATCCTCCACGCCCCCCACCTCCCCCTGGATTTACTAAAATGGACAGAGATTCTCGGGGACTGGCATACCAAGGGGGGTACGGGAGATATGAAATTCAGCCTGGCGAGCTCTAAAAATCCTGCTGTTTGTCTTCGCGATCTCTGACACACGCATTGTACGGTCTCCCAGGCAGTCGGTCTGGTCAGCACTGACAAACAAAAACGAAGATGGGTCTGAAACTATCGTCTGCGTGCTGGCCGACTGTCACCCCTCATCTCATTACTCACTTCCAGGAGTGTCGTAAAAAATTCTGTGGTGTGAAAGGACAGTGGAGTCGAGAGTAAGCGTACAATTGACGGCGAGCGCAGTGGAGCAGAGGCTGGCGGCCGCATGATGGGGAGGCGTGCGCGAAATGGGTCGCGTGGACTGAGAATTGAGATAAGGCATAGATGAGCGAGGGAGTGAGGCAATGCGGGGGTAGGGACATCAGGGGAGTAAGGTACGCCCTGTCAGTGGTGAACTGCGGAGAGTTGCCCGATATGCCACGCTTTGGGTTCCTGGTGAACTGGAGGGAATTCCCAGTTGGTTCCACCCAAGGTTCAGACTTGGCTGGGCCTAGTTTGGAACTTGCAGGCAGCTCTTTGTCCCGTGCCCTTGCCTCCAGCTTTGCCTCTGCCTGTACATCATCACCACACAGTGTCTGGATTGCTCAGTAAGTAAATATATCAACATTGAATTAAAAAAATATTTTAACCCAGATACAATATTTTATTATTTTGGCCTTAGCAATATTTTATTACTGCCTTCATAGCAATCTCCCACTCTTCCTCTCATAGCTTCCTCGTCTCGAAGGTCCTGTTCAAGTGAGAACTTGGTACACACCGTTCTTTGTACTTTTCTTATTTTTCCCCCACCATACAAAGGTATCCCGGGCACTGTTCTTGTCCCTTGAAGCCCTTTATGTTCTTCCTTTCTATTCCTCTGCTCTTACATTGACAATCTCTGCTGTCACGGGGATGAATCCACTTTTCTCCAAAGCCAGTTCCAACTTGTGATCGATGCCGTGTCATCCTGTGGGCCACCAATCATGCCTTTAACTTTCCTATGTTTAAGACTTGTAGTCAAAAGTAGGTCATCCTTTCTTCCCCACTAGGGGGTGGTGGGTCAGGCTTTAGGGTGGGGGGTAGTGGGGTGGGGGGGTGGCGGCGGCCTTTGTGTCAAAGGATTGTGCCTGAAACGTCTGTGGGGTGGATCTTCTCGAACATTTGTTTGTCTGGTCACCTCTTGCCTCAGTCCTATGCTTTAAAGCCCTTACCTTAAAGTCTGACTCCGTACTATGCTGGGGAGCTGAGTTAAGTACGCATGTTCCTGTTATTTGCACTTCTCAATCGATGCTGTCCAACTGGATTACACGTTCTCAATCAACTGGATTACAGCTGGCCTGCCTCCTACTCTTCCTCTCCTTCAACCCTCAGTCATCTTAACGCTGTGTACGATGCTGTTTGCACCTAAGCCCACACTGGTTCGGTATAGGCAATGAGAGCGAGCTTTGATTACTTGCATCATTCAATCCCTTACCCAGAGATGTATGCTGAAACTGGGTTCACTGTGCTACCGGACTCATCGGGTTATTACTGCCTTTTCGCTACATTCCACTTGTCATGGAGCTAGCTTTGGGTGTGCCTTACCGTAGGCTGAGTCCTTTCACCCTCTCCTTTTTCTTATTAATGAGTCTCACTGCAGCTTTCCTTTTGGTTTTGTGTTTGCACGTTTCTCATTGTGCTGTTCCATCCTTGCCACTCTATGATAGGGTTCCAATTGTTAAAGTTTTACAAGAATCTCCTGTTCTGAGAATGCCTTTTTTCTTTAAGTACAAACTTTTTCTATACCGTCTTCATTTGGACCTATTCACATATGGCTCATACAGTCTGCTGGTGGTGTTGGGTACTCCAGTCTTTCTGGATCAAACCTGCAAGTGTTGAACTACCATGGGAGGTAGGATCAGGGCACAGATAAAAACCTAGGAAATTTTGTATGCCCTTCATTAACTGCTTTTCTGTTGTCAACTCATCTTTGTCAACCCTGGTTGATTTCTACTTCATGGCGATGGAGTAACTGTAATCACCTACGGATAACATCAAAGAGCCAATATTGGGACATAACAAAACGTTACTGCGACCAAAGACCACCACACTAGAAGGGTGAAAGGGCGACGACATTCTGTCCGTCCGGACCATTTCTCAAGTCGATTGTCACTTGAGAATTTCTCAAGTGACATGAAACGTCGTTGTCCCTTCACCTTCAGTGTGTGTGTATGGTCAACACTACTTATGCCATATATTGTGACTCATC
>WNGS01162923.1:3222318-3233057 GCA_020271785.1 Procambarus virginalis | reverse complement strand
CATCCCTCCAATACTGGCAGTTCCTTAACTCTACCAGACATAAGACACTTGAGTTTTACTGGGTTCCTAGCCATATTGGCATTAACTTAGGTGTGTGAACAATGCCACTATGGAGGTTATCCGCACGTCTTATTTCACTAGAAGGTTTGCCTTTTTTTATTTCTACCCATTCATTCTTAAATTCGAGACCACTGGCAGGGTTATTGGTTTGGTGTTACAGGTAACAAACTGCGTGCTCTTAAGGGTACCCTGTCCTTTCTTCTACCATCAACCATAATTGGTTGTGAGAAACAGCTCTGGTGAGGTTACATATTGGCCATACATACTGTACCTATCTTGAGATGATTTTGGGCTTAGCATCCCCGCGGCCGGTCCTCGACCAGGCCTCCTTTTTGTTACACTCCCCGGGAAGCAAGCCGTAGCAGCTGGCTAACTCCCAGGTACCTATTTACTGCTAGGTAACAGGGGCATCAGGGTGAAAGAAACATTTTGCCCATTTGTCTCCACCGGGAGGCGGAGGTGGCACTGTTAACTCGCAGGCATTTAATGAAATACTGGACTGTTGCTTCTTGTACAAACTGTAATGTCCCTCTTACAGTCGTGCACCTCCTTGTAAATTGTCCTGATTTTCAGGACGTTCCCTGTCCTGCTTTCCAAGTGTCCCTCGTTAGAATCCTTAGTGAATTCAATAACAATGATATCACTCGCCTTAGGTGCTTTTTCCCATATGGGCATCCTCAGTGATGTTTAGCACCTTTTGAATATCCAGCAACACTGATGGCTCTATATAGTCTCCCTGGTTTGGTACCTTCTTTGGATAATTATTTGTCAACCTATCCATTACTTAACAAAATGGGTACTCGAGAATTGAATCTTGTGCCACAATCGTTAAAAGTTTTCATTAACATTGCAGTTCAAGGATGTATTAGAAGGGAAATGATAAATTCAAGGTAATCACCACAATTAGCCACTCTACAATATCAGCTTGTCAGCCCTAGGTCATTTCCCTTTCAGTGCACTTACATTCCAAGTATGGCTCAAGACACCTAAACTCATCTTGTGGACTTGTAAATCCAACTCTACCAATAGAGGTGAATGAGAGAGATCTGGATTGAAATGCTGTGCCTGTGTCAAGACTGTCAAGGGCTACCATACATGAATTATGAAGACATTGATTGAACATCTGTCTGGTGATGAAGATAACATGTCTAGCATTTGCCAATAATATAGTAGCATTGTATTTTTATTCACTGGAATGTGATTTCTGAACGTTCAATTTATAAAATTTGTGTAAAATATACTTTAAAACTTCAATTTGATAAACCTTGTAAATAAAAAGTATAAAAAATGAACTAGTGTATGAAGATACAGGAAACCACTTGACAATTACAAGCGTCGTGCATATTTTGTATTCAAAAATTGTATCTAACTTTATTATTATTTCAAATTTAAATAAAAACTAGTGAATGTTTCTAACAATGTTTTGGTCCTTTTCATTTATGTAGTTCTCATTTATGATATTTGGGCAGATAAAGAGCAGCATGCATGGTGTTGACACATTTTTCAACAGTAAAACATTACAAAAAATGTAGACAATGTTAAGGCAAACATTTTTTTGTTTTAAACATTTTTTGATATGGATCAAAGAAAGACACCAAGCTGGGGTCTCCCCAGCTTGGTGTCTTGGTGTCTACAGAACACCATCAGTGTTGCTATTCGAAAGGCACTAAATATCCATGAGGATGCCAATACGAGAACAAAGGTACAAAAGGCGAGCGATGTCGAACGTATCATATTCACCAAGGATTCTATCGATAGACAAAAGACCGAGGAACATTAGAAAAGCAAGACACGTGATCGTCCTGAAAATCGGGACAATCTACAAGGAGGTGCACGGCTGCGAATAATTATCAAAAGAAGGCACCAAGCCAGGGAGACTATATAGCACAATCAAAGGTGTAGGATATTCAAAAGGCGCAATCTATCACTAAAGATGCCAATACGAGAAAAGCACATAAGGTATGTGATATTCTAACATTAACTATTTTGTAACACCACCAAAGGCCACCATTTAGTAATGGAGCTGCCCTTTCGAAATGTCACAAGATGTAAGCAAGTAATTATGAAAAGAAGGCACCAAGCCGGAAGGCTATGTAGCACCTTCAAATGTGAGGGATATTCATAGGGCGCTAAAAATCACTAAGGATGCCAATACAAGAACATAAGCGCATAAGGGCGAGCAATATCAAGGGTATCCAATTCACCAAGGATTTTATTGAAGGACAAGTGACCGCGAGGGACGGTCAGGAAGCAAGAGACACACACTCATCCTAGACGTCAGGACATTCAACAAGGATATGCACGACCGTAAGAGGGACAATGCAGTTTGGATAATAAGGAGCAGGGTAGTGCTCCATTAAGTGCTTGTAAGTTAAACGTGTATGGCCAATACGTAATCTCTCTAGAGCCGTTTCCCACCGCCGGTTACAGTGGTAGGAGGAAGGCCACAGGGACACACAACTCTTTAAGAGCACTCAGTTTGTTACCAGTAACCAAAGACCAACAACCCTGGCAACAGGCAAGGATGGAGGAATGAATACCTGGGTAAGTCGAAATAAGGAATACCTTCACGGGAGATGGGACAAGTGCGGATAGCCTCTTTAGCGGCAGCGTCCAAACGCTCATTTAAGAACAAACTAATATGGCTGGGAACCCAGCAAAACATCACAGTCTTATATCTGCTGGAGATATCCCGAGATGTAAGGGACACACTATAATGACTGATCACCTAAATAATTATCCTTACCATTAAAATATATATATATACCTGTATATATATATATATATATATATACACAACATGGAAACAGACCACCTTCAACCCCTGCAGTATATCAGACAGCCTGATTGCATGTGAGTGGAACCAAGCTTACAAGAGCTATCTCAATGTCTAATGACCAAAGGATAATTATATAAGACCACTAATTGATGTTAACTGTTGCCACCACTCCTCAATTATTGAAATTAATTATGCTAAACAAGTCTCAATTCCTGAGGAGAAAAGTGTAGAACACACAAACCAGGGGTTTTAGAATCTTTTGATAACTACAGAACTAATTATGAATTATTAATTACTGTTCTTGTTAATAATTATCGGATGTTACTAATTCACTTTGAGGATCACTTGAATTGTCCAAGACATGTTAGAAGACAGAGGGAAAGAATTAGCTGAACTGTTACACTATCAAAGGTATCAGATTCACCAAGGATTCTATCGAGAGACAAATGCCAGCGAGGGACCGACAGGAAGTAAGACACAAACATCCGCAAAATCAGGACAGTCAACAAAGAAACGCACAACTGGAAAAGGAACCTTGCAGCTCAGACAATAAGGAGCAAGGTGGCACTCTGTTAAGTGCCCACGAGATAAATGTGAATGGCTAATATGTAACTTCGCCAGAGTTGTTACTCACCGCCAGTTACAGTGGTAAGAGGAAGGCGAAGAGGACAGGCTACTCTAAGAGTACGCAATTTGTTGCCTGTAACCGCAGACTAACGACTATGCCAACAGTCACGGATTGAAGAATGACCAGGTAGAAATTTGAATAAGGAATGCCTTTTTGGGAAATAGGACAAGTGCAGATAGCCTTCTTAGAGGCAACATCCACACAGACAATTAAGGAAATACAGTACCAATATGACTGGGAACGCGGCAATACTCAAGTGTCTTAAATCTGCTCAAGACAAGAAATGGCCAATACAGTATTGGGTTTCAATGCCCAGAAGATGCATAGATTTAAATGACTACCGAGCCACAGAAAGCACTTCAAGAGTTGACCATAATAACAAAGACATTTTGATGTTGGAAAACAGTTGACGAAGAGCAAACAAAACTGCATACAGTTCAGCAGTGAAAATGCTAATCTCTTAGAGCGGTCGGTCGGCCGAGCGGACAGCACGCTGGACTCGTGATCCTGTGGTCCCGGGTTCAATCCCGGGGGCCGGCGAGAAACAATGGGCAGAGTTTCTTTCACCCTATGTCCCTATTACCTAACAGTAAAATAGGTACCTGGGAGTTAGTCAGCTGTCACGGGCTGCTTCCTGGGGGTGGAGGCCTGGTCGAGGACCGGGCTGCGGGGACACTAAAGGCCTCGAAATCATCTCAAGATGAGCTCAAGATTAGGGTAGGCAACACACACACAAATTTGGTCAGGAAAGACTACCGTGTAGCCAACACCATCAGAAAACTTAGACCAATCTGTGAATAGGACAATGGAGTAAGTTCAAAGAGAAGTAATAAAGGAAAATGCATTTTAGAACAGTATGAGGGGTAGAAGCATATACCACATGGGTCAAGGTCTTGTAAAACTTTGCAAGTGGGACTCTCCATGTAGGCAATGATGAAACGACACAAAGGACATGCATTGCAAACACAAACAGAGAGAAGCTTGCATGCTTCTGACTACCTTACAGAAAGAGTCGAGTGGTGACACGTAACAAGGCCCACCTGAGGGGGGGCAAAGGCTAGAGCTCGGCATAATTGAGAATGAGGATGTTGCAGAGGTACTTTTCACCAAAAGTACATTTTATACAGGAAATGTATAGGGGAAAATGTTTAGGCCATATACAGTACTATACACAACTTTCGGTCCTTCCTGGACCATTCTCAAGTCGATTCTCAATCGACTTGAGAATGGTCCAGGACGGACTGAAACGTCGTCGTCCCTTCACCTTCTAGTATGTGGTCTGGTCAACATACTTTAGCCATGTTATTATGACTCATCACCTGCATACTGTACACAAATTTTCATGGAAAGTTTAGTGGAGTAAATAAATACCCTACAACATAAGGCACATATATTTTCTACAAAAAAGTGACAGGAAAAAAAATATTCTTGTGGTAAAAGACCTTTAGGTGTTTACTAACCCTATGGTATAGTCCACTAGTATCTAATACACTTAACAAAATGAATGCACGTGGCAACATTTACAACCATGAATAAACAAAACCCAGCTATTACAGTCTTTAGAAAAATTACCATTCACTCAAGTACCGAGCAGATTTGCCAAGATACACTTTATACAAATATGAAAACTAAATTATACTGTCCAACATTGGTTTGGTCATAAACAAAATTATGATAAGATTCCAGACAGTGATATTAAAATACAAAAACCTGGTGAATAAATGGTCTAATGTGAATTTTAATTCTGGTATTTCCAAAGTACAAATGATCGAGGATGTGCGTGGTCACTGAGGAGGCCAATATTACATCATTAATACCGAAAAATTCATAAAGCTATTCCTTTGTCAATGTTTAATAACGTAAAATCTGCTAATATGAAGTATGTAAGAATTATTTATATAAATCTTAAATTGCTTAAAACACACTGACAATTTTTAACTTAACAAATTTTGCAAACAGGGACTATATTTTTTAAACATCACAAAAATTCACATTTACAAAACGGCACATGAGAACTACCGAAATGAATTTCTCCAGAATTGTTGAAATAATAATTCAAAATAATCTGTATTGTTTTATCAACATATCCGTATGTTATAAAATGCCATATCCTTATGTTATAAAATGCCAATCTAAATGGGCTTAATCTTGAAGTGGAGGCCAATCAAAGAGAAGACAAGACACTTGAGATCTTGCACCAGGTAGTAGAAACACCTCAGCCCATCAGGATCCCTAGAGAGAAAACATCAAACACTATCAAAGCAATTCTTATTAAGTTAGCTTATCTCAAATGCACAGAGGAAAAAGAGCATACTTTTGGTAAAGATTACAAAAATGGAAAACAGTACATATATAAAAGTTTACCGACTCTTTCCATCTTATGCCATGCTATTATTAATGATGTAAACTCCAATTTATCTTAAATGAAAACTTTCCCCACCACTGTGTTACTATTACCTTCAAATCCCCATGCATTAAAAAGGCATAGGGAAGAGGCCGGAGACTCGCTTCCCTAGAACATCTTCCCACAAAGGCATAGAGAGCCTCCGATCTGGGGCCAGTACTTGCCCAGGCCACAGAAAGCCGACACATTCATGTAGAATGAGAGGAATCAATCTAGGTCAGAAGCTGGACCTGGCAAACGTTTCTAGAGACTGCTCATTATGCTAAGTTTATGATCAAGTAGAATAGAGTAACTGCAGCAAGAACATGAGAAAATGAGAAGAAAATGAGAAAAGCATGTTCTTGGATAGTGGTATGGGAATGGGAATAATGTCCCTCATTGCAATTCAAGGGATTGAATTGAATTTTGAAAGAGAAGGTGGATATTTTACTGCATATGTACCATGTGACGACAGACAAGAGAACGAGTGTTTAATGGGATTGGTGTTATACCTGGGAATTATAGATTACTATGACTGTTTTGGGGAATAGAACCCGAGAATAATATAATGGCTAATAATGGTGTTCAAGGAATAAATGACAATGGCTGTAGATCAAATGAATTATGGAATGAACGAGTAACGTATTTAGACAATGAGTCACAATAACGTGGCTGAAGTATGTTGACCAGACCACACACACTAGAAGGTGAAGGGACGACGACGTTTCGGTCCATCCTGGACCATTCTCAAGTCACACCTCTCGAGTTCACACCAAAATCGACTTGAGAATGGTCCAGGACGGACCGAAACGTAGTCATCCCTTCACCTTCTAGTGTGCGGTCTGGTCAATGAGTAACGTATTAACTGAACAAATCCACAAGGGCCGTGACGAGGGTTCAAACCTACGTCCAAGAGCATCCCAGACGCTGCCTTAATCGACTGCGCTATGACATGGAAAAGAATAGCAACCACAAGTTCTACTGCCCTTACATGGACCCTGCAGCCTCTCCGAGACACAAACCAGGATTTTACGCAATTATTAATTGCGTAATAAATAAACCGATCCAAAATTATCTCGCCTTCAATAAAAAGAAATATTTAAGAGACAGAATATTATTATACAAATTAAGCAATGTTGGTGTGGAGAGATACTCTAAGCTCCTCAGAGCCAGCCAGAACTAGTCTCAGTGACGACACAATCTTCTCTTCATTTATTAGACACCCGGGGACATCAATAGTCTGGGTAATTGGGGATAGCAATGTACACATTTGTTAGTTTGGATAAAACTTTTACACTTTTCCATATTTCAGTTTACCTATAAATGAATATTTTGCATACATCATGCAACAATCTCGCACTTCAGCATTGGTTTAAATTGAATTATTTTCTCCTTATACTATATATTAAAACAGTTTACAATAATTTTCATACTTTGAATTGTTGACATCAACAAGCGAGCCAATCTTGGAGGTTGTAAATGAAATGTGCTCATCACCAATGACAATCTCCAGCTCCTGTCTTCCCACGCGATCTGGCTGTGGCCAAAGAGCATCATCTTCTTGCATTATTTCCGAATCGTCAATAATTCTTTTTAGCTCTTCCATCACGCACCGATGGCAATAGGCCTATGGAAAGAAATGTTTCATGATAAAAATAATTACATTTGTAATTAGATATAAGAATTTTTGAATAAATTAAAATTATGTATTAGGTTCACCTTCCCTATTAGGTTGGGAGCCGGTCGGCCGAGCGGACAGCACACTGGACTTGTGATCTTGTAGTCCCGGGTTCGATCCCGGGCACCGGCGAGAAACAATGGGCAGTTTCTTTCACCCTATGCCCCTGTTACCTAGCAGTAAAATAGGTACCTGGGTGTTAGTCAGCTGTCACAGGCTGTTTCCTGGGGGTGGAGACCTGGTAGAGGACCGGGCCGCGGGGACACTAAAAAAGCCCCGAAATCATCTCAAGACAACCTCAAGAAGATCCCAAGTTTAAAGTCAATACAATGAGGTATTGTACTCAATATATATTGCAAGGAAACACCAGAAAACTCATGAAATAACGAAAAAGTTCTCACTTTCCCATTCACCCGAGGGCGAGGAAAGGGGCAACAGATTGAAGGAAAGAAGGATAACTAAACCAACTATACCAGTACTACAGTGACTGACTCCAGCAAATAGAAGCTTACCTGTGCAGACGACGAGTCACAATAACGTGGCTAAAGTAAGTTGGCCAGACCACACACTAGAAGGTGAAGGGACGATGACGTTCCGGTCCGTCCTGGACCATTCTCAATCGACTTGAGAATGGTCCAGGACGGACCGAAACGTCGCCATCCCTTCACCCTCTAGTGTGTGGTCTGGTCAAGAAGCAGCTTACCTCTTTCCGAATCATAACATCATTCTTGTAATTTGAGTTGTTAGCATACCGGAGCTTTCCTAAAAAAGAAAAAAACAAATGAAAAAACTGGATTAGAAAAGGGAAGCTGTATTAGCATCATATAATGTTGCAGTTAACACATGCTATGGAAAGCGTCAATCATTATATGCAGCTAGGTCAAACTAGAACAATTACCACAAATAGAATAACTTGTATACATTTTTTTTATTATTATTATTTTCTACCACAGATGTGGCCATACATTTACAATGCTAACCAGCATATATACATTTTCTTCTGTTCTCCATGGACAGGGTAGAGATCAGTTAAACATATATTTCAAGGGTTTATTGAACAATCAACCACATAAGGCGAGTCGGTGCTTTTAAAATGCTAAGCTAACCTACATACGTAAATACATAGATACACATACAAGCATGTGTATCTAGATATACATTGATATACATAGCAAGTATAGCAAAGCATAGCGTAGATATACATTGCAAGTATAACTGCATATTTATGTTATTCTATTTGTGGTAAATGTTCCAGTTCGACTAACTATTGGGCCCATGGGGAGCTATGCCCTTGGATATTAAAAGCATTAACTACATTCCTGGGCATTATTAAAAAAACTGTCACCATTTTGTCAGACTATTGAAATACCAGTATACATTAACTGCGTACTAGCTTATCAGACTGTAACTTGCTTAGCTATACGAGTTCAGGGTTCTGTTCCCGAGCCCATTATGTGCCTCTGTAGCCTTTTGGCCGAAATTGCCCGAAACGCTGTGCATATTAGTGGCTTTTGACATGGCATGTCTACAAGCTCTATCTAGAAAATCCAACAATCTGCTTTAAACTCATTTTGAACGTACTGTACGTACTTTTACCAGAAAAAACATATATTATTATTTTCCTCTACCACCCACAGGATGGGGTATGGTGTGCATGTTGGTTGCATCCTGGGGATCTTCTGCAATTCGACCTTGGGAGGGGGAAGGGGGGATTTCAAAGCAAGCCTAAAGTATGCATATATATACACACAAGCTTCCTGTACCCGACAAAACAAATTAAGAATTAAATTAATAAAATCAATCGAGTCAAATAGTACAACGGCATTTGAACAAAGTTAATTTCTAACTGTGAATCCCATATACTGTATATCGATAGGTTGGGTTATGTTAGCTTTGGGTTGGGTTGGCTTGAGTAATGTTGGGTAGGTTTTAAGATTATATTTTATTGTCGATCTGTGGAACCATTACCGTGCAAAATAACAGACATAGGATCCCTCGATTGTTTGAAAAGTAGGTTAGACAAATATATGAATGTGTTTAGGTGGATATAAATAGGCACAAGGGCCAATAGGCCTTCTGCAGTTTCCTCGATTATTATGTTCTTATATTAACAAACTGTCTTGAGAATGATGTGATGCACCAGTAAGAAAGATTCCTATTTATGAAATTTACTGTCAAAGAAGTACCTGTTTGTGTATGGAGATTATCATGTGCAAAAAGCATTTGTACCCAAAGATTGTTCACCAATTGCTTTGAAAACCTAACCTAACCTAGCCTAGCCTAACCTAACATAACCTAGCCTAATGCAACCTAGCCTAACCTAACCTACCTTAACCTAGCCTAACCTAGGCTAACATAACATAGCCTACCGCAACCTAGCCTACTGCAACCTAGCCTAACGCAACCTAGCCTAACGCAACCTAGCCTAGCCTAACTTAACCTAGCCTAACTAGCTATTTTTCAGAATACCTGTGTATAATTTGACTGAGCCCCTGGAAGACAGGTCCATATGCATCCATGCCGTTGTATACAGGCCCATATGGGTCCCAGTAGTACAGTTGGGCTCGATCTCGACAAGATCAAGAATTCCAGGCTCGATTCCCGGGCAAGCCAGAAAGGCCACCCTCATCAAGAGGGTGAAGTGATATGAAATTTCCCATCGACAGAACAAATACTGGATGTCTAAACTGACCCATCCTGAGGTTCCATCAGAATGGCCCCTCGAGAGGCAGGATGGCCCCTCGAGAGGCAGCATGGCCCCTCGAGAGGCAGCATGGCCCCTCGAGAGGCAGCATGGCCCCTCGAGAGGCAGCATGGCCCCTCGAGAGGCAGCATGGCCCCTCGAGAGGCAGCATGGCCCCTCGAGAGGCAGCATGGCCCCTCGAGAGGCAGCATGGCCCCTCGAGAGGCAGCATGGCCCCTCGAGAGGCAGCATGGCCCCTCGAGAGGCAGCATGGCCCCTCGAGAGGCAGCATGGCCCCTCGAGAGGCAGCATGGCCCCTCGAGAGGCAGCATGGCCCCTCGAGAGGCAGCATGGCCCCTCGAGAGGCAGCATGGCCCCTCGAGAGGCAGCATGGCCCCTCGAGAGGCAGCATGGCCCCTCGAGAGGCAGCATGGCCCCTCGAGAGGCAGCATGGCCCCTCGAGAGGCAGCATGGCCCCTCGAGAGGCAGCATGGCCCCTCGAGAGGCAGCATGGCCCCTCGAGAGGCA
>WNGS01162923.1:3214818-3217318 GCA_020271785.1 Procambarus virginalis | reverse complement strand
TTCCTGAATAAACATATTTATATTATTTATTTATTTATATTTCAAGAGTATTACCATTGCTATGGGGTCCCTGGATTTGAACATTCTCATAATCCATCCGGTCATTTCCCTGGCTGCCGCTGTTTGAGAGTTTCATGACCTGCGGTTACCTGCTCTTCTCTCAGGCCTGGTTTCTTGAAGTGTGGTGTAAATTATATATAAATCTGAAAATGAGTATAGGATTTGTATAATGGGGGAGACAGTCAAATAGTACACAGATGTGTTTTGTAAATATAAAGTTTTATATTTGCTAAAACCATATAATTAATTATAATTCTATTTATATTGTATGTATAACTTTATTTAATTATAAAACTATATCATTAATTATAATGATGATAAAATAATGATATACTGTACTGTATATTGTTAGGTTAGGCTGTTCTGGATTGGGTTACGATAGGTAGAATGTACATAGGGCCTTTTGTGGCCTATAGGTATGCTGTTGATGAGGAACAATGTGTCACATCCACAGCACCTTGTAACATATGTTTGAAAATTTGAAAATATAGGGATGGGGTTACAAGGAGGTAGGTGTTATCGTAAGATTCCTGGAGAGGGTCTCGGGAGTTCAATACTTCCCGAGCCCGGCCAGAGGCCAGGCTCGACTATCTTGAGGTTATCTTGAGTTGATTTCGGGGCTTTTTAGTGTCCCCGTGGCCCGGTCCTCGACCAGGCCTCCACCCCCTTGAAGCAGCCTGTGACAGCTGACTAACTCCCAGGTACCTATTTACTGCTAGGTAACAGGGGCATCATGGTGAAAGAAACTCTACCCATCATTTCTCGCCGGCGCCCGGGATCGAACCCGGTACCATAGGATCACGTGTCCAGCGTGCTGTCCGCTTGGCCGGCCGGCCCCCCTTCAGGTAACTTCGTACACAAGACGAAGGTGTAACTTCGTGTAACTTCGTACACATGGTGCTCAAGTACTTATTTTATCTAGATTAATTTGAAGGGCATGACAATCAACTAGGTCTCCTATCTTCCCTAGTAGCTTAGCATCATCAGCATCCTGTATAATGCATAATATAATGTTCATATAATTCTGTATTCCTTCTGGTAGATTGTTTATGTAGACGATGAACATTATTGGTGCAAGAACTGAACCTTGTGGTACTCCATTAGTAACATTCCTTCAGTCAGATACATTGCCTCGATTACTGCCCTAATCTTTCTGTCAGAAAATTTTTCATCCATATCAGAAGTCTCCCTGTCACCCCTCCAGCATGTTCCAGTTTCCAGAACAACCACTTGTGTGGGACTCGATCAAAGGCTTTTTAAGGACCACATTGACACAGTCAAGCCAACCATCTCTTTCCTGTAGAATCATAAAAAACTAAGTAGATTTGTTATACAGGATTTTTCTGATCAGAAACCATACTGTCTGTTATTATGTCATTACTCTCAGGTGTTCTACCCCTTTGCTTTTAACAATTTTTCTAGTGTTTTGACTACCACGCTTGTCAATGATTCAGGTCTATAATTTAGAGGGTCTTCTCTGCTATCATTATTGTAGATTGGAACTAAGTTTGCCTTTTTCCAAATATCTGTTGAGATTCCTGTACTCGCCACCTAATTGTGCTTGTGGGGGGGTTGAGCTTTGGCTCTTTGGTCTTGCCTCTCAACTGTCAATCAACTGGTGAACAGGTTTTTAAGCCTATTGAGCACTATCATATCTACACTTGAATCTGTGTATAGAGTCTGCCTCCACCACATCATTTCCTAATGCATTCCATTTGTTAACTACTGACACTAAAAAAAGTTCTTTCTAATGTCTCTATGGCTCATTTGGGTACTCAATTTCCACCTGTGTCCCTTAGTGTGTTTGCCCCTTGTGTTAAATAAACTGATTTATCTACCCTATCAATTCCTCTGAGAGCTTGTATGTGGTGATTATGTCTCCACCAACTTTTGTGTCTTCCAGTGATGTGAGGTTTAGTTTCCCGTAGTCTTTCCTTGTAGCTCATACCCTCATCTCAGGTACTAGTCTGGTGGCAAACCTTTGAATCTTCTCCAATTTAGTCTTGTGCTCGACGAGATACATACGGAGCTGCATTCTCCAGGATTGGTCTGACATGTGTGTAAGGAATCATTCAGAACCTTGTATACGGCATATGTCAGACCAATCCTGTCCTGGAGTATGCAACTCCAGCATGGAGCCCGTTGAAGCATTCCACTTCAATCAGTTGAAGTGGGATACCTGGTTGATACCTGGTTGATGGGGTTCTGGGAGTTCTTCTACTCCCCAAGCCGGCTGGAGGCCAGACTTGACTTTTGAGAGTTTGGTCCACCAGGCTGTTGCTTGGAGCGGCCCGCAGGCCCACATACCCACCACAGCCCGGTTGGTCCGGCACTCCTTGAAGGAAACAATCTAGTTCCTCTTGAAGATGTCCACGGTTGTTCCTGTAATATTTCTGATGCTTGCTGGTAGGACGTTGAACAACCGTGGGCTCTGATGTTC
>WNGS01162923.1:3187667-3214624 GCA_020271785.1 Procambarus virginalis | reverse complement strand
CACTGAGGCAGAGACAGCGACACGAAGTTTGTGGCAAAGAGCCACATCAGATATATCACAAGATGCACCCTTGGCTGAACCACTAACATTAACAACCAACAGACCACTCCAGAAGCCAACTGACTCATTCTTCGCCAGAAAAGGAGCCAGGTATAAACACCCAAACCAGCCACATCTCCTCCCCAAGGCTAAACAACAAAATCCCCGGTGGTGAAGGAGAGCATGATGCTCACCCTCATGATAACTGGAAGCAAAAGCAATAAAAAGCAAAACCTTAAAAGTAACTGATGGGGGGACACCATAATACAAGAGGACAAATGTTGAAAGGAACACAGTCCAAAGACTAAGCAGGCCCAGGCTGGAGGTGAAACACCATACATGGAAAGCTTTTAATAAATTTATAGAATAGGCCTTTTTTTTTCATTTGTCCACTATCCCTTTCTCAAAGTTTTTTTGTGCCTCTCTCCTCACTGCCATGTAGTTGTTTCTTCCTTGTTTGTATTGCTGGTACATTGGAGGGTTGGGCCTCTTCCTATACTGAACCCATTTTTGTTCTCTTTTGTGTCTCTGGCCTCTCTATTTCTGTTGAACCAATCCTATTTTCAAGTTCTGCATCTCTGTTTTGGTATAATAAACTCGTTTGAGTTGGTCCAGTTTCCCTAGTCCCTGTTCCACGGCTCGTTTTTTGCAGGTCGTCTGCAGTGTTATCAATTCTAGCCATCCTACACTACCCACCATGCCCATGATATTCGTAAGTATGCCACTCTCTCAGCTGTTTTTGCAAATATTCGTGAGCAATATCGTGGTTGGGGTTTTGGCAGTTGAATACGATCCTGGCAGCCAGGTATCTCGTTATGTTCCCAGTTCATCGCCAGCCTTGGTGGCATTGGGTTCGTGTGTCGTGGCTGATGGTTTCATCTTCATTGTTATACCTGCGGTGCTCACTCCTCCCTGGTGAGTGCCCTTTCTTTCCTTCTCCATGGCTAGTTAGCTTCAGGAAGCCACAAGGGCTTCCCCCAGAAAACCAGCATTGAATGTAATGAAATGCCTCTTTCTGGATGAGTCCCGGTGGCTCCCTGACACCCTCCATTCCCCAGGGAGTCAAGGGTGTTTCCATCATCATAGAACTGAGGGTGGAGCAGTCGGCTGACCCAGCTGCCTCCCTCCTCACCCCAAACAAGGGAGAAAGAACTTGCTCTAGTTTCTTTAATTTTCAATTGTTTGTTTACATTGTTGGGGGAATTCTTATGGCATTTTGGAGGCTGTGGTCTCGTTTCTAACCAGCAGTGGACTGTTTTGTCTCGCTGACTTTCTGGATGCCTTCCTTGGTGGTGACAAACATAAATAAAATCATAGAAATTTTATCATACATGCCACTGCCCCCTGTGCCCCTCTAGAGGAGGGCCTGGTTCTGGCTCATGGTCCCCGGTAGGCCCGAAAGAACTCCACAACTGATGGCACCTAGTACTTTGGCACTATATCAGCAGCTCTTCAGGGATCCACCGGTGCTCACGCAGAAATTGGCGTGTTTACATTCAACGCCAGTTTTTTTTTCCAAATTCAAGTCTCATTTTTTAATATTACTCACAATAATAATGATTGCCCTAACATGCTGAACATGAAATAAAATTACAGTACAGTATATACTGTAGACATATTTTACCAACGAGTTAATTTTGTTATTGTCAGGAACATAGGGGTGACCGCAAGACGAGCCTTAATCATTACTGACATCGCCATAATTCACATCATGACTTCTGGTTTTGACCAGTTTGTCAACAATGTTGTCCAAGGAAATGGAATGCTTCATCAGGTAAGGATCATTTATTCCTAGTAAGTATTTATTTCTTAGGTGATATATCTTTTCTCAACAAGTTTAAAGTTCAATGAAGTACAGTATTTGCTTTTCAGGAGGAACCTTTCAGGTGGCTCCCTGAAGATAGCGCACTGAGATAGATTTCCTTTGCAGACAGTGAGTCACAATAATGTGGCTGAAGATATGATGATCAAACCACACCCCAGAAGATAAGGAACGATGACATTTTTGGTCCGTCCTGGACCATTATCTTCATATCTAAAGCATTATCTTGATAATGGTCCAAACGGAATGAAATGTCGTCATTTCTTCATCTTCTGGTGTGTGGTTTGGTCACGATAAATTTCCATTGCTGAGTCACACCAGTTATAGGAGCCTGTTGGCATAACAAAAGACCAGAGCCAGAACTTGGCCTCCTCACAGAGGTACAGAGAGCTGGGGATTGTTATGATTACCCCACACTGAGAAAGAATCCAGGAAGTAAGCAAAGCAATACAGACATTTGCATAATTCACAAAAATGAAGTACCGAGACAGCCAACAGACTCTGCAGAAGATTCTCTCAAATCCAAATGGTTCACTTGAAGCATAGCTCGAACTTCCTAATATGCAAAGCTACCAACCAGTGACATCCTGGAGCTCACACTTCTGAGCCAGCAATGAGTCAGTCTGGAGCTGAAAGACTATGAACTAAAATACCTGGTAGAAGGGAAGTCAGAAAGAGGCATTTTCATTAAATTCAATCCTGGTTGCTGGAGGAGCCTCTTGGTGGCTCCCTAAAGCTATCTAACAATACAGAAGAAAGAAAAGGTGGGACTTACTACTATGGAGAAGACATGGCAACTACAAAGGCGAAGATGAGATCCTGGGCCGCAATACCCCAGGGGTAACACAAGCCCAACTGGGACCAGGAACATTGACCAAATAACAAATCGCCAAGACCTTGTCCGACCTCCAAAACCCGTGCCCAAATATCAGCCTATGGCATGTTAACAAACACAGTTGCCAAAGCCACAAAGTTTGCAGCTTTGGCCATTGCAAAGTTGGATGTAAACATGTCTGCAAAAAAGATAGCTAGGCTCAGTGAGGATGATGTTAAGAATCTCCTGCTCCCTGTACTGCTGTGAGGCAGCCAGGCTCAGTGAGGGTGATGTTAAGAATCCCCTGCTCCCTCTACTGCTGTGAGGCAGTCAGGCTCTGTGAGGGTGATGTTAAGAATCCCCTGCTCCCTCTACTGCTGTGAGGCAGCCAGGCTCAGTGAGGGTGATGTTAAGAATCTCCTGCTCCCTCTACTGCTGTGAGGCAGTCAGGCTCTGTGAGGGTGATGTTAAGAATCCCCTGCTCCCTCTACTGCTGTGAGGCAGTCAGGCTCTGTGAGGGTGATGTTAAGAATCCCCTGCTCCCTCTACTGCTGTGAGGCAGCCAGGCTCAGTGAGGATAATCTCAAGAATCCCCTGCTCCCTGTACTGCTGTAAAGCAACCAGGTTCTGGCTTTTGTCTCTGGTAGGCTATTCAGGACCACTAGGGCTGATGTGACTCATGTAATTACCCAAGTACAGTTACAGGATGATGGCTATGCTCGTGGTGTCCCGTCATCCCAGCACTCTTTGTAATATAATGCCTTGAAACTACTGGCTGTTTTGGCCTCCATCACCTTATCACTTACTTTGCTCCAACTGTCTAGCACTCTGTTTGCAAATGTGAACTTTCTAATGTTTTTCAGCATCTTTGTTTCCTTAGTTTGAACCTATGCCTTCTAGTTCCCGAAGTTGCAGTTTTCAAAAATTGTTCTTTGTCAATTTTGTTAATTCCTGTTACTATTTTGTATGCAGGTGATCATATCACCTCTTATTCTTCTATCTTCTAGCCTTGGTGTATTTAACGCCACTAGCCTCTCTTAGTAGCTTTTGTTTTTCAGTTCCGGTAGCCATTTAGTTGCATGTCTTTGCACCTTTACGAGTTTAGTGATGTGCTTCCTGAAATATGGACACCATACAACTGCTACATATTGCAATTTTGGCCTCAAAAGTCATGAACAGTTTCTTCAGTATTTCACCTTCCATGTATCTCAGTGTGGCTAGCTACAGGGGGCCACCATTTGGCCCTTCCGGAAAATATTTTATTGAATTTACCATTTTCTGTCCAGTAAATAGGTATTCTTACTTCACTGGAGGTCTAGCATTACTTCATGTTGCAATTATTCTCAACGATCATATGACCAAAACAGAATCGTACCGTTGTATCCAAACTTCTGGTGGACAGAGTTCTGTTTGAACTGTACTGTAATTCATGAGTTGTACATTAACAGTGAGGCATGGATCAAATTCAGTCTAGCCGCATGTTGTATTACTGCTGCATAGGAAGAAATTACAGTATGTCGCCTTTGGATTCGGCTTGTTCAGTATTATTTCTTTTTAAGCCTATGATTATGGCATTGCTTTGAGCCGTTGACTATGTTGGGATATAATTTGTGATATTCTTTATTGCAGGTACTGCGCGATATATTTTCATGATTCCTGATATCCTTCATCTAATCCTACCATTGTTAGAGCTCAAGAAAATTGCTCATTCACGTAATGTGCCGACAGCGTATCTTATTTCCAACAAAGAATTTTTTCTTCTGTGGCTTTTGTCCTTTGTGGATGGTGTCTTTGCTTAGTGCTTTAATATAGTACCTTATTAATATGAAAAGCATAATACTACAAGAATTTTATTTTTGGAATTGCCTTGAACTCTTAACATTTTAAGGAATTACCATGAGAAAAATATCTGAAGACATTTTCTACATATACAGTATCATACTGTATAATACAGTCTAAACAAAACTAATGTAATGGAAACCTTAACCCTCATATTGTAGTCGTTGTCATTTGTTAACATTGTAGGCTTTGTGGTCATCGCTATTTGCCAATTTTCATGATTATGTCCTGGTTTTGATACCAGTGATGCAAATATGGTTACAATAGTACAATACATCTAAATGGATGTAATAGTTTTAACCATGATCGATGAGAAATTCTGCTATTGTTTTGTAATTGCTTACTCTGTGATGAGGGCGTCGCGTACCAGGGGTCTACAGTTTTTGTCAGATGGTGATTTTGTCGTTATCAACAGTGTTTGACCCGGAGCCTGGACGATGTTCCTTGACACAATCGTGACAAGAAAATGAGGTTTGTATGACACTTCTGAATGATCTTAGGAGCGTTAATACAGTACAGTATAGGCTTATACAGTATATTGTAGGCTTGGTACAGTACAGTATTGCATCACTGTTTTTGTCAGTTATTTGTTCATAAATTTTCTTATTCAATGCAAACACTACATTGTGTAAACTAATAAGTGAGACAACGAGCATAAATATCATCCAAG
This sequence comes from Procambarus virginalis, assembly GCA_020271785.1. NCBI lineage: Eukaryota > Metazoa > Arthropoda > Malacostraca > Decapoda > Cambaridae > Procambarus > Procambarus virginalis. The sequence goes on along the minus strand of WNGS01162923.1, from coordinate 3,209,440 downwards.
TGGAACATTTTAGTCCTCTCCTCCACAATCAATGTGGGGTTTTATTTTATTTATTTTTTATGCAAGTCGGGTGACAATTTTTATGATAACCGCATTCTGAGGGTTAAAAATTCAAAATATTTTGCTACTGGTACAAAACTTCAATGTTCAGATCAATGTGTGTATGCAATCTGGTCCAGATTGGCATCATCAGTACTTGCCAACTATATTTTGTCAACAAACATATTAAACATTTGCATTTAGTACTAAATAATACTAAACACTTATCTTTAAAATTAAATAATTTACTGTGCTTGTACTTACACTATACACTACTAAAAATGCAACAGATCACTTACAGTAAAAGAACATGGCTTTGATTGTGTGGACGGCCCAACGTTGAAGACTCGGACCTTTCCCGGCCCCGTGACTTACTCACTCTGTGGCCTGGTTTTCTATAATCGGGGACAGGGGTTCCTATTAGGATTTCGAGGTCACCCTAGGGCCTTGGGCAACTACTGCTCTTGCTTGGGTTACTACCAACAACAGTTAGTCTAACTGGTGGGTGAACACAGGCATCAGGTGAAAGGAAATGTTGTTCAAGTGCCTGTGTCCGTCTGTGGGAATTGAATCAGAGATCTTTTGTGTGTGATACAATTCCCACCCTATACACTCACACTCTATCCACACATCCAGCACTCATTCACACCCACACACCACTCACTCATTGCCACCTCACACACCCAGCACCCAATCCCACCCACACACCCAGTATTCACTCCCACCCAGCACCTACCCCACACATCGTCTAGCCCAAGTGCCCAACCACTTGCGATGGATGGTAGAGTGACGGTCTCGCTTCATGCAGGTCGGCGTTCAATCCCCAAGTGGTTGGGCACCATTCCTTTCCCCCCATCCCATCCCAAATCCGTATTCTGACCCCTTCCCAGTGCTATATATTTGTAATGGCTTGGCACTTTCCCCTGATAATTTTCCCCTCCAACCCACCCAGCACTCACTCCCAGTGTTCATTAGAGTCAAGCTGCACTGAACTGGTACTATAGTGGTTTGTACTCTAATCCTTATTATGTGGATTGTGTGTGGAGACAAACATCCTCTGGTCATGGGCCACTACTCCGGCAGTCGAGGGCTTCCTTCGTAGACTGTGAGGGTTGGAAAATACTCTTACCTGTTGCCCAGGTGACTTGTTTTTCCCCTAATATCACATGAGAAGGTGGAAGGTGAAACTACATACACATTTAGTTATCAAAGTGGTATCTAAGCATGTCCATATTCTGTATTTACATATCTTTTCAGGAATGGAAAGGTACTAAGACTCATCATAAGGTGTGCATGGTAGACTAGTAATTGATTCGTGAACACCAGTGTTCGTGATCCCATTTTCCCACCTCGGCGGTTAGTGTAGTGTCAACGAGACAGCATTTATTAAGTGGCAGTTAATTCATTATAGCCATTCACATTGTAATACTGTACAGTCATATTCACCAACATAATGTTACTATCTAGCCTTGACACCTGCATGTAGTAGCATAAACCCCCTTTGTGTTTTAATCTATGTAGATGTAGTGTAAATAAATTAATATTATTACATACATCATCTTTCTCTAAAACCTGAATGGACCTTTGCAATCCCAACTGTTATGCACCTCTTGTAATCTTCATGAAAAGCAAACATCGTTATAAAATATTATGCCGATCCTGGAGTCTTCTCAAGTCCCTTCTCCAGGTTGAACCGAGAAGATAATACCCAGAACAGTCAAGTGTTAATAATTATGTCCGGTGGTAAACTTAAACCCTTCAAAGGATTGAATTAATTGCAGACACATGAGGTTTCATGCTCCAAACTGGCTATTACTCAAATGTTGTGTTCTTGGTAGCTTTGTATGGGCCTGCGGGCCGCTCCAAGCAACCGCCTGTTGGACAAAGTTATCACAAGCCGAGCCTGGCCTCAGGTCGGGCTTGGGGAGTAGAAGAACTCTCAGACCCCTCACCAGGTATGCTCCAGGTATAAATGGTCTGACTTGAATATTTTCTATACTGGGGATACATTTAATTTTATTGCCAATAGATGGAAGCATTTACCCAGGTTCAGATGCTATTATAAATGTCTGAGCTCCTGGGGGAAAATTTCATGATTTGTAAAATTTACTAAGACATTTTTCTATCCACTACACTAATAAATGAATCTACTGTACTTGCCATACCTTATTATATATACACAAATATATTCCCCAACCTGGTGGAAGTTTACCCTCATCTTTTTATTTATATTTTTATTTATTGATATATACAAGAGTTCTTACATTCTTGTACAGCCACTAGTATGCGTAGCGTTTCGGGCAAACGCTATCTATTACCTGGTTTAGCCCAACTGCTCACAACCTATGAAATATCCAAAGAAAATTATAGAAATGTGTTGAGAAGTGAAGGGAACTATCAGGGGGAAAGTGCCAAGCCAGTAGACTCTTATAGCACTTGGAAGGGATCAGGATAAGGATTTGGGACGGAACAGGGGGAAAGGAATGGAAGTGAGAGGCAAGGCCTCATAACTGGCTCACACCTAGAGTGTGTAGCACTAGGTCACTGGTCACATAATAGAGTGTAAACTGTATTGTATAATAACTTTTACTTCAAGTTTAAGTACTGTATAGTAAAAACATTATTATCCTTTATTTTTATTACTAAAGATGCAAACAATTGATTACAAATGCAGTATGTGAAATTTGAGTTGTACACATAAGGCAGGTCGGCCAAGCATGTCGTGGCTCCTTTGTGCAGTGGACGCGGTAGTAGTAGTAGTAGGCATCCATCAGTCTCAGGAGACTATGATGGTGTGCTCTGGAGTAGCCTCACTAGGGCGCAAAGGAGCCACGACATGCTTGGCTTGGCAATAATGGACGCGGTGTACCGCCATTATTGATGAAATTTGTCTGGTCTACCAGAGGCTCTGTTTTGTTGATGCTTAACTGTACAGTAAGCAACTGAAGCCCTTAAAACTTGACCAAATACTATATTTAATCAATAACATGTTCAGTATTCTGTGACTGTGTGAATTATATACAGTAGTTGATTTAAATAGTAGATTTAAAGCCAAGAAAGCTGTACTCACATAATAGTGCTTGCGGGGTTGAGCTTAGGCTCTTTGGTCCCGCCTCTCAACTGTCAATCAACTGGTGTACAGATTCCTGAGCCTACTGGGCCCTATCATATCTACATTTAAAACTGTGTATGGAGTCAGCCTCCACCACATCTCTGCCTAATGCATTCCACCTGTTCCAGCTGTAAATAGGAACCTATGTGCTCTTTAGTATTTTTCATTCAAGGTAGTTTTATTTAGAGGACATTTGTTGAGCAGTGATTTGTGTTGAAAATATATTGATTAAATTTCCAATTGATAGTGTAACATCCTCTACTTTATTGATCTAATATTTATCCATACTCACTGCTTTAAATTCACTGAGTTAAAATTAAATTTTCAGGAATCTTTATTTGCTCATATTTTATCCAGAAAATGATGTTGTTCTCTAACTATCAATGCTAACAGCAACATATTTGGTCAGTATGCTGAAAAAATGGCAACATATTTGGTCAGTGTGCTGAAAAAACAACAACTCATTTGGTCATTATCCTAAAAAATATGTACGTTGACCATTTTATCTCCAGTAATGTGCATGTTGGAATGCACATACAAAATTTTATTTTCGTTTAATGACCATATGATTTAATGTAAACATACAGTATTTTGATAATATTAAACAGTGGCAATCCTAATAAACAAAAAATTAAAGTCAAAGTTTTCCTTTCATAATTACATTTTCCCTGAACATTATAAATAAAAACAATACCACTAATTTGTCAACTATAAGAAGAGCTTGTAAATATGCTACATTAAGTAATAGTCAAAGCAAATAGCTAATTATTTTGTTAAGAAATGTCTAACAATTAATCCTTGGGGTATATAAGTGCTCCAAGAGTGAGTTGACTAATCATTATTTCATACTTATATAGTATTGTTTTTGATCATTTGTAGTATAGCAAGCACTAAAGAGTATCACTGTTCTGTAAACCTCTTGTTTTCCCGGGTAATCCTTGTATGTGTGTGTGTGTATGTGTGGTTTTAATGCTACGTATTTTCAAATTACTGTACAGTACATGTAAGTATACGTCTTGCTTTTGGTATAATAAATGTTTGTATGAACATGAACTTTTTATGGCCATGATTTTGTTTTTATTTTCTGGTGAAGCCCTGGGGGTGTTTCCTGATGCTAGCTTGCTGAGATTGTTCCATGTTTGGTCTACTACAGACCAGAGCCAGAACCAAGCCTCCCCCTGGGTTGCAGCGAGCAAGTGACAATCCGCCACCATATTGGGAAGTATACAGAAAGTCAGCAAAGCCTGGTTGATACCTGGTTGATGGGGTTCTGGGAGTTCTACTCCCCAAGCCCGGCCCGAGGCCAGACTTTACTTGTGAGAGTTTGGTCCACCAGGCTGTTGCTTGGAGCGGCCCGCAGGCCCACATACCTACCACATCCCGGCCCGAGGCCAGACTTGACTTGTGAGAGTTTGGTCCACCAGACTACATTAAGTCTTATAGACATATAGAAGGCTTTTGTTACAAGAAGCCTTATAGACAACTGGAGGGTTCACAGAAAACGAAGCCTTGAAGACCGCCAAACATTTAACATGGACCAAGTGATTCACTCAAGCTAGCTTGAAAATTTGTTGCAACTGATTGCCACCACCAGGAAATCTGGCCCAGCCTGCACCTGACTCCCATGGTCAGTTTTGTTCCTGATGTTCCAGTGGAAGGTTTTACCAGTAGTGCTTCAGTTCATCATACACAAGAAACTTCTCCATCTTGTTTTTTGGCTTTTGTTACACTTTGGGCTGCATGTATTCGGGACTTTTTTCCCTGGGCGCTCCATAGCGTTACTCCAGCACTGACAGTTATTTTCTCTGGTGTGTTGATAAAGTTTGCCCCGTGACGCCAGACCAGCGGAATAGAAAGCCTCACCAAGGGCTATTCACGGGTCTTAGACTCTTCTGTTTTGGCCCTTAGCTGGCGCACTCTTTTTGTTGTGCTGGGGTGTGTTGGGGTTTATGTACTGGTACTTGTTTATACATTGGTTGTTATACAGTAGCTGCTTTTGGTGACTGTTCTTCTAGTGATTGGCCTCAGTGCCTAGGGTTTCTGCTTGATTAGCTACCTTTAGTCCATGGTAAATTCCTCAGAAGTCTCCAGTGTAGTCCATTATGGATCAGTCTGTAAAGCTCGCCCTCAATGATTATTTTTTCCTGCCTCCATCATGCTTCCTACTAGGTCAGTGACACCTATGAACTGGAGCCCCTGTGAGGTTTGTTCGCTCTGGGTTTCTACCCTTACTGATTCAGTACTGTACAGTATTTAGTTTATAGCTTTTCAGGCAACTGTCATATTGCAGGCTAGGTTTGCTCGGGTTAGGTGTTCACAGCATATTGATCATCTGTATACCCCCGGAGTTGGCTCCTATGATGTTTAGGGACCCAGAGTTTGGGGTGTTGGTGACCTCCACCTGGTATAAGTCTGCACTTCCTCTTCCTTGCTGCCCTGTGGGTATGGCTCTGGTCTTCTCTTTCCCTCCTGGTTCAGACTCCCATGTTCGGAGGCTGTCAGATTCAGGTCAGGGTTTAGCTCGAGGGTGGTCCCGTTCACTTCGAGGCCGAGGCGGTAGACCCTTCTGGTCCCGCTGGGGTTTCAGGGCAATGGTCTTCACAACTGCACCCCTGCTCAGAATCTAATTGGAAGATTGCCTTTCTGCCAAGGGTGTTAGGTTAGGACTCTGGTTCTGCCCCAGAGCATTCATGGCAGGCTGAGGGAGAGCCTGAAGAGGACCCATGGGTACCCTTTAACCCTTTGTGGACCTTGGTACACTCTGTGGAGGGTCTTTTGCTTTAGGGAGTGGGGGGGTATTTTTCTTATTCCCCCTCTCTATGTATGAGCAGGATTGCTTGGCTGCTTCCCCTCGGTGGTATGCATGGATTTGTTTCGGTTCCTCCTATGGAAGTCGCACCAATTTTCTTTGATGGACCTGGCCTCATTTGAATTCAGATCTGTTTCAGCTTATTGATTGTGACGTGAGGTTTCTGGTTCATCTTAACTGGCTGACAAACCTCACTTTTCCTTGAGGACTTGGCAGGAGGTGACGTTCATTTTTCAGGTGTTCTTTTTGCTCTGTTCAAGAACTTTGTTTGCTCTGGCACTCCCAAAGGATGTGGGAGGGTGGCAGCTTGACATGCAGTTACCTGTGTTGTCCAGAGCCCTGTATTGCAGAGGACCACAGGGCATGTTCTCACTTGGCAGTTTTGTGTGATTTTGTCATTCTGGAGGGACTCCTCAACAAACACTTATGTGGATGAGTCACTTGGTTTTGATTTGTATGTGGAGGCCTTCAGTTCTGGCCCTGTCAGCCAGTACTCAAGATGCATGCCCGCCCTTCAAGAGACAATGGCAGCATTCTACTTGGCCTGTCTCACATGTCGACAGTGTTGGCCCTGGTTGATACCTGGTTGATAGGGTTCTGGGAGTTCTTCTACTCTCCAAGCCCGGCCCGAGGCCAGGCTTGACTTGTGAGAGTTTGGTCCACCAGGCTGTTGCTTGGAGAGGCCCGCAGGCCCACATATCCACCACAGCCCGGTTGGTCCGGCACTCCTTGGAGGAATAAATCTAGTTTCCTCTTGAAGATGTCCACGGTTGTTCCGGCAATATTTCTTATGCTTGCTGGGAGGATGTTGAACAACCGCGGACCTCTAATGTTTATACAGTGTTCTCTGATTGTGCCTATGGCACCCCTGCTCTTCACTGGTTATATTCTGCATTTTCTTCCATATCGTTCATTCCAGTACGTTGTTATTTTACTGTGTAGATTTGGTACTTGGCCCTCCAGTATCTTCCAGGTGTATATTACTGTATATGATTTTTTATATATATTATTTGCCCATTTATTTGTTTCGACTTTGTCCCTTATCCCCCTTAGTCTGCCTCCCTCTTTTTGCCTCTTCTCTTTCCTGAGGATGTCATTGCCCAGGACAGTTTTGTCTGTGGTGGAACTCTTCTGCCCCCCCACCATCGATTATTTGTTTTCTTGGGTTCTGCCCCACTCAGAGGTGGGCTGGTTAGATGGAGACCTCACCTGCTGTTGGTCAAGGTAGGTCATCATTTGGGTCCAATTCCCAGACCATTGCTCTTCCTACTGTGAACTCTCTTGCCCAACTGCATATTGCAGAAAGATGGTTCTGTTTGTGGTTTGCACCCGGCCTTTCATGGTTTGCCCCTTTGATAACACCATAGAGGGAAAGGGGGTAAAGTCTGGCTCATATTGCTAGCTCTTAGTCCCATGATTCTTAAGATTTTTAGGTCATTTTCCGTGGCCTGCAATACCTTCCTCATTCTTGTGGGAAGGTATTGTGGGGTTAGAAGTCCTCTCAGGCACTGCATCGAGTCATTGTGGGTTGCTTGGACTCAGGGTATGGTCGAGGTGTCCTCGTCTCTTCGGTTGGTGTCTCACTTGTTCCTGGTCCTGGTGTAATTTGGCAGACCTAGGGTACATCCTCGGTCCTTTTGGATGGAACAGCGTCACTCTCCCTCCAACTTTGTGCATGACCACTTTGGCCCAAGTTTGCCTGCAACTACAGGTTGGAGCTTGGATGGTATCCATGGACCTCCAGTCCATGGATACCATGGATACACGTTTTTATACATCCTAGGTTCAAAGACCGGCTAGGTTAAGGTATAGGACATCAGACTTACCACAGAATGTGCCCCCCCCCCTTTCCCCTTACCTATCAGGGGACCATTGTCAGATGCAAGTGTGTGTGTGTGTGACCCCTTACCTGTTCAGGGGCAAGGTTCTCCCAGTCAGCTTCAGCACCCCCCCTCCACCCACCCACCTCCCCATGTATTTACTAAGTTGACACAGGTCATTGTGGCCTGGCTGCATCTCTTAAAGAGTTGTGTGTTAGCCTATCTCAGTGACTGGTTGGTGTAGGACCCCAGACAGTTTCCTTGTCAACTGACCTGGAATCTGGTTCTTTCCCGATATGCCAGCTTTGGGTTCCTGGTGAACTGGAGAGAAGTCCCAGTTGGTTCCACCCAAGGTTCAGACTTGGCTGGGCCTAGTTTGGAACTTGCAGTCAGCTTCTTTGTCCCTGCCTCCTCCAGCTTTGCTCTGCCTGTACATTCATCACCACCAAGTGTTGGATTGGTCCTAAGTAAAATTATTATTCAACATTGAATAAAATATTTTAACCCAGATACAATATTTTATTATTTTGGCCTTAGCAATATTTTATTACTGCCTTCACAGCAATCTCCCACTCTTCCTTCATAGCTTCCTCTCTCGAAGTTCCTTTCAAGTGAGACTTGGTACCACCTTCTTTGACTTTTTTTTTTTCCCACCAATACAAAGGTATTCCCAGGGCAGTGTTCTTTTCCTTGAAGCCCTTTATGGTCTTCCTCCTATTCCCCTGCTCTTTATATTGACAATCTCTGCTGTCACGGGGATGAATCCACTTTTCTCCAAAGCCAGTTCCAACTTGTGATCGATGCCGTATCATCCTGGGCCACCAATCATGCCTTTAACTTTCCTATGTTTAAGACTTGTAGTCAAAAGTAGGTCATCCTTTCTTCCCCATTGTCACTTTATGGTAGTCCCCTTTTGTGAAAAGATTTTGCTAAACTTCTGTGGGGTGGATCTTCGACATTTGTTTGTCTGGTCACCTCTTGCCTCAGTCCTATGCTTTAAAGCCCTTACCTTAAAGTCGTCTCGTACTAGCTGGGGAGCTGATAAGACGCATGTTCCTTTATTTGCACTTCTCAATCGTGCTGTCTAAAACTGGATTACAGCTGGCCTGCCTCCTACTCTTCCTCTCCTTCAACCCTCAGTCATCTTAACGCTGTGTACTATGCTTGTTTGCACCTAAAGCCCACACTGGTTAGGTAAAATGAGAGGCAATTACTTGCATCATTCACTCCCTACCCAGAGATTGTATGCTGAAACTGGGTTCCTGTTGCTACAGAATCATCAGGTTATTACTGCTTTCGCTACATTACACTCTGCTTTAGCAGAGCTTTGGGTGTTGCCCTTCCAGTAGGCTGAGTTCCCTTTCACCCTCTTCCTTTTTTCTATTAAGATGTCTCACTTGCAAGCTTTCCTTTTGGTTTGTGTTTGCAATGTTTCTCATTGTGCTGTTCCATCCTTGCCCCTATGAAGGGTTCCACTTGTAAAGTTTTACAAGAATTCTCCTGTTATGAAATGCCTTTTTTCTTTAAAATTTTTCTTCACGCTACATTGCCCTATTCACAGATGGCTCAAAGTCTGCTGGTGGTGTTGGGTACTCCAGTCTTTCTGGATCAAACCTGCAAGTGTTGCCTACCACTGGAGGCTAGGATATGCAAAGCTAAACAGTATGCAATTTTGTATGCCCTTCATTAACTGCTTTTCTGTTGTCAACTCATCTTTGTCACCCTGGTTGATTCTCTCATGGCTCTGGAGTCATGTAATCCTATGATAATCAAAATCCAATATTGGCGTTGACCAGACCACACACTAGAAGGTGAAGGGACGACGACATTTCGGTCCGTCCTGGACCATTCTCAAGTCGATTGTCACTTGAGAATTTCTCAAGTGACATGAAACGTCGTTGTCCCTTCACCTTCTAGTGTGTGGTCTGGTCAACATACTTTAGCCATGTTATTGTGACTCATCCCCTCCAATACTGGCAGTTCCTTAACTCTACCAGACATAAGACACTTGAGTTTTACTGGGTTCCTAGCCATATTGGCATTAACTTAGGTGTGTGAACAATGCCACTATGGAGGTTATCCGCACGTCTTATTTCACTAGAAGGTTTGCCTTTTTTTATTTCTACCCATTCATTCTTAAATTCGAGACCACTGGCAGGGTTATTGGTTTGGTGTTACAGGTAACAAACTGCGTGCTCTTAAGGGTACCCTGTCCTTTCTTCTACCATCAACCATAATTGGTTGTGAGAAACAGCTCTGGTGAGGTTACATATTGGCCATACATACTGTACCTATCTTGAGATGATTTTGGGGCTTAGCATCCCCGCGGCCCGGTCCTCGACCAGGCCTCCTTTTTGTTATACACTCCCCAGGAAGCAAGCCGTAGCAGCTGGCTAACTCCCAGGTACCTATTTACTGCTAGGTAACAGGGGCATCAGGGTGAAAGAAACATTTTGCCCATTTGTCTCCACCGGGGAGGCGGAGGGTGGCACTGTTAACTCGCAGGCATTTAATGAAATACTGGACTGTTGCTTCTTGTACAAACTGTAATGTCCCTCTTACAGTCGTGCACCTCCTTGTAAATTGTCCTGATTTTCAGGACGTTCCCTGTCCTGCTTTCCAAGTGTCCCTCGTTAGAATCCTTAGTGAATTCAATAACAATGATATCACTCGCCTTAGGTGCTTTTTCCCATATGGGCATCCTCAGTGATGTTTAGCACCTTTTGAATATCCAGCAACACTGATGGCTCTATATAGTCTCCCTGGTTTGGTACCTTCTTTGGATAATTATTTGTCAACCTATCCATTACTTAACAAAATGGGTACTCGAGAATTGAATCTTGTGCCACAATCGTTAAAAGTTTTCATTAACATTGCAGTTCAAGGATGTATTAGGAAGGGAAATGATAAATTCAAGGTAATCACCACAATTAGCCACTCTACAATATCAGCTTGTCAGCCCTAGGTCATTTCCTTGTCTTTAGCAGTGCACTTACATTCCAAGTATGGCTCAAGACACCTAAACTCATCTTGTGGACTTGTAAATCCAACTCTACCAATAGAGGTGAATGAGAGAGATCTGGATTGAAATGCTGTGCCTGTGTCAAGACTGTCAAGGGCTACCATACATGAATTATGAAGACATTGATTGAACATCTGTCTGGTGATGAAGATAACATGTCTAGCATTTGCCAATAATATAGTAGCATTGTATTTTTATTCACTGGAATGTGATTTCTGAACGTTCAATTTATAAAATTTGTGTAAAATATACTTTAAAACTTCAATTTGATAAACCTTGTAAATAAAAAGTATAAAAAATGAACTAGTGTATGAAGATACAGGAAACCACTTGACAATTACAAGCGTCGTGCAATATTTTGTATTCAAAAATTGTATCTAACTTTATTATTATTTCAAATTTAAATAAAAACTAGTGAATGTTTCTAACAATGTTTTGGTCCTTTTCATTTATGTAGTTCTCATTTATGATATTTAGGCAGATAAAGAGCAGCATGCATGGTGTTGACACATTTTTCAACAGTAAAACATTACAAAAAATGTAGACAATGTTAAGGCAAACATTTTTTTGTTTTAAACATTTTTTGATATGGATCAAAGAAAGACACCAAGCTGGGGTCTCCCCAGCTTGGTGTCTTTGGTGTCTTGGTGTCTACAGAACACCATCAGTGTTGCTATTCGAAAGGCACTAAATATCCCCGAGGATGCCAATACGAGAACAAAGGTACAAAAGGCGAGCGATGTCGAACGTATCATATTCACCAAGGATTCTATCGATAGACAAAAGACCGAGGAACATTAGAAAAGCAAGACACGTGATCGTCCTGAAAATCGGGACAATCTACAAGGAGGTGCACGGCTGCGAATAATTATCAAAAGAAGGCACCAAGCCAGGGAGACTATATAGCACAATCAAAGGTGTAGGATATTCAAAAGGCGCAATCTATCACTAAAGATGCCAATACGAGAAAAGCACATAAGGCATGTGATATTCTAACATTAACTATTTTGTAACACCACCAAAGGCCACCATTTAGTAATGGAGCTGCCCTTTCGAAATGTCACAAGATGTAAGCAAGTAATTATGAAAAGAAGGCACCAAGCCGGAAGGCTATGTAGCACCTTCAAATGTGAGGGATATTCATAGGGCGCTAAATATCACTAAGGATGCCAATACAAGAACATAAGCGCATAAGGGCGAGCAATATCAAGGGTATCCAATTCACCAAGGATTTTATTGAAGGACAAGTGACCGCGAGGGACGGTCAGGAAGCAAGACACACACTCATCCTAGACGTCAGGACATTCAACAAGGATATGCACGACCGTAAGAGGGACAATGCAGTTTGGAAAATAAGGAGCAGGGTAGTGCTCCATCAAGTGCTTGTAAGTTAAACGTGTATGGCCAATACGTAATCTCTCTAGAGCCGTTTCCCACCGCCGGTTACAGTGGTAGGAGGAAGGCCACAGGGACACACACCTCTTTAAGAGCACGCAGTTTGTTACCAGTAACCAAAGACCAACAACCCTGGCAACAGGCAAGGATGGAGGAATGAATACCTGGGTAAGTCAAAATAAGGAATACCTTTACGGGAGATGGGACAAGTGCGGATAGCCTCTTTAGCGGCAGCGTCCAAACGCTCATTTAAGAACAAACCAATATGGCTGGGAACCCAGCAAAACATCACTGTCTTAAATCTGCTGGAGATATCCCGAGATGTAAGGGACACACTATAATGACTGATCACCTAAATAATTATCCTTACTATTAAAATATATATATATATATATATATATATATATATATATATATATATATATATATAGATATATATATATATATATATATATATATATATATATATATATATATATATATATATATATATATATATACACACACACACACACACCCTAGGGTGTGTGATGTCAAAAAGGTGACACCCCTAGGGTCAACACTTGCATCAGAGGAGCTCCAGCATATTTCAACAATCCTAAGTATTGTAGTACAGGTTGAGGATAGTGAGTGGTGTCCCAGAGATCATAAAGGTATAGTGCTTTTGAAAAATAGATGAGATAATAGGAATGTGCCAAGGGAAGTGAAAAATTGGGTGAGAAAAAGTTGCCCCTATAGTGTTTACAGTGCAGAGAAGAACATTCAAGATGGCCACTGACAAGAGGAAATACAAAACAGAGCTTGATTTTGAGGGATTCAATGAAGAAAGCATTGATATTAGCAGTCTACACAACAAGTTGGTAAAATTAGATACTATAGTGAACTCTCATGTAGAAATAATTAGTAAATTGAAAGAAAGTAATGATCATTTGAATAGCAAAGTTTTAGGTCTTGAGGGTTTAGTGAAAGACTTGCGCAAGGAAAAGAGTCAATTGGAAACAAATTGCAAAGCCATGGAAGAAGAAAATATACTCTTAAAAATAGCTTTGGAAGAAGTTAGAGCAAATTTAAACATAAATGATTACAATAGGCTAGGCAAGGAAATTCAAGAGGAGAAACAGCTTTTGTCAGCACAGATGGAGGAAGTTACACAGGGAATAGAACAGTGCAAGAAAGATATGCAACTCACTTATGCACAAGTGGCCAAGGAGAAGGAAAAAATGGAAGCAGCAGTAAAGGAAGCCCAAAAATGCAGCAACCAAGATAAAACAAACATTAGGCTGGAAGTGAGAAAGGAATTGGCATCTAACCCGAGGTTGGTGCAAAACACAGTTGATCGGAGTAAGTCCCTGATAATTTTTGGCTGCAAAGAAAGGAGATAACATCTAGGTCAGAAAGAGCTGTAGAAGAAGCAAAAGTAGTAGATAAAATTGTTGGCCTCGTGGAAGGTCTTACAACCATAGAGAATGTGTGTGACTACAGGAGAATAGGCAGATATGTAAAAGGGAAAGATCGACCTTTGAGGATCACCCTAAACGGTGCCAAGCAGATGGAAGAAGTACTAAGGAATGCTAGAAAGTTACAAAGTGATGAGGATGGGAAAATGTGGTCATTAAGACGAGATCTTTCAAGAGAAGACAGAGAGAAGCTGAAACTGAACCTCGCTGAGGCAAAACGTTTAAATGAGAGCAGGAATGAAGAAGAAATCAATTCTTTTTCTACAAAGTGTTAGGGGTAGGCAGACCAGTAAAGTGGTACATAAAGGCAAACCAACAAAATCAATAGAGAGAGGGGGAGTGAAGAATAAGGAGAGGGGGAACAAGTTCCTGAAGATTGCATACACCAACATAGATGGAGTAAGATCGAAGATATTGGAGTTAAGTGATGTAATACAGATGCAGACACCAGACATTGTTGCACTCACGGAGACAAAACTTGAAGATGATATTTTAAATGAGGTCATATTCCCAAGGGGCTACTCAATTTGGAGAAGGGACAGAAAAATTAGGAAAGGCGGTGGCGTTGCTGTGCTGGTGAAAGAACACATAAAGGTGAAGGAAATAATGACTGCCAATCCACAAGAGGTTGACATAATAGCACTAGAGATCTGCCATGAAGATGATAAACTAATGGTCATAAATGCATATAGTCCACCACCAAGCAGCACATGGTCAAAGGAGGAGCTAGATAGTAAACGAGAAGGTCTTATAACAATAATGAGAGAGATTATAGCGAGAGCGGATAACGATAGGTCACGACTGTTGATAGTTGGTGACTTCAACTTGAAATCCATAGACTGGGAAGCATATGAAGCTAAAACAGAAGATTTTTGGACCTGTAAATTTGTAGACCTCATCCTGGAAACATTCTTGTATCAACATGTTAAACAAGCTACGAGGATGAGGGAAGGGGACGTTCCCTCCATGCTAGATTTGATATTTACCAGGAAGGAGGAAGAAGTATTTGACATTCAGTACCTTCCTCCCTTGGGTAAAAGTGACCATGTCTTTTTGGGAATAAAGTATGCAATGCGTTATAATCTGGAAGAAAATAAGGAGGATGAAGCAGTTGAAAAACCTGACTTCAAGAGAGGACATTATGGCAACCTTAGAAATTTTTTAGTGAGTATAATTGGACAGACTTGTTGCTAGGCAAGGAAGTGAATGAGATGTATGTCAAGTTTTGTGAAATATATGATAAAGGCACAAACAAATTTATACCAAAACAGAGATGCAGAACTAGGAAACAGGATTGGTTCAATAGGAATTGCGAGAGGGCCAGAGACCAAAAGACACAAAAATGGAATCAATACAGGAAGAGGCCAAACCCCAAACATACAAACGATACAAAGATGCAAGAAACAACTACACAGCAGTGAGGAGAGAGGCAGAAAGAAATTTTGAAAAAGGGATTGCAGACAAATGTAAAACAGAACCAGGTCTATTCTATAAATTCATAAACAACAAATTGCAGGTAAAGGATAATATTCAGAGGTTGATAATGGGAAATAGATTCACGGAAAATGAAAAGGAAATGTGTGAAACACTAAACGAAAAGTTCCAAAGTGTGTTTGTACAAAATGAAATCTTTAGGGAACCAGACACAATAAGAATTCCAGAGAACAACATAGAGCACATAGAGGTGACTAGAGACGAAGTGGAAAAAATGCTCAAGGAGCTAAGTAAGAACAAGGCAGTTGGTCCAGATGGAGTTCACCATGGGTTCTGAGAGAGTGTGCACCTGAGCTCAGCATTCCACTTCAGCTGATTTTTCAGGCATCCCTGTTTACAGGAGTTGTAGCTGATGTGTGGAAAAAGGCTAACATAGTTCCAATCTACAAAAGTGGAAGCAGGGAAGACCCCTTAATTATAGACCTGTATCATTGACAAGTGTAATAGTCAAAATATGTGAAAAATAATTAAAACTAAATGGGTAGAACACTGGAGAGAAATGATATAATATCAGACCGACAGTATGGTTTTCGATCGGGAAGATCCTGTGTAACGAACTTACTCAGTTTTANATATCTAAAGCATTATCTTGATAATGGTCCAAACGGAATGAAATGTCGTCATTTCTTCATCTTCTGGGTGTGGTTTGGTCACGATAATTTCCATTGCTGAGTCACACCAGTTATAGGAGCCTGTTGGCATAACAAAGACCAGAGCCAGAACTTGCCTCCTCACAGAGGTACAGAGAGCGGTGATTTATTGATTACCCCACACTGAGAAAGAATCCAGGAAGTAAGCAAAGCAATACAAGACATTTGAATAATTCACAAAAATGAAGTACCGAGACAGCCAAAAGACTCTGCAGAGATTTTCTCAAATCCAAAGGGTCACTTGAAGCATAGCTCGAACTTCCTAATATGCAAAGCTACCAACCAGTGACATCCTGGAGCTCACACTTCTGAGCCAGCAATGAGTCAGTCTGGAGCTGAAAGACTATGAACTAAATACCTGGTAGAAGGGAAGTCAGAAAGAGGCATTTTCATTAAATTCAATCCTGGTTGCTGGAGGAGCCTCTTGGTGGCTCCTAAAGCTATCTAACAATACAGAAGAAAGAAAAGGTGGGACTTACTACTATGGAGAAGACATGGCAACTACAAAGGCGAAGATGAGATCCTGGGCCGCAATACCCCAGGGGTAACACAAGCCCAACTGGGACCAGGAACATTGACCAAATAACAAATCGCCAAGACCTTGTCCGACCTCCAAAACCCGTGCCCAAATATCAGCCTATGGCATGTTAACAAACACAGTTGCCAAAGCCACAAAGTTTGCAGCTTTGGCCATTGTAAAGTTGGATGTAAACATGTCTGCAAAAAAGATAGCTAGGCTCAGTGAGGATGATGTTAAGAATCTCCTGCTCCCTGTACTGCTGTGAGGCAGCCAGGCTCAGTGAGGGTGATGTTAAGAATCCCCTGCTCCCTCTACTGCTGTGAGGCAGCCAGGCTCAGTGAGGGTGATCTTAAGAATCCCCTGCTCCCTCTACTGCTGTAAGGCAGCCAGGCTCAGTGAGGGTGATCTTAAGAATCCCTGCTCCCTCTACTGCTGTGAGGCAGCCAGGCTCAGTGAGGATAATCTCAAGAATCCCCTGCTCCCTCTACTGCTGTGAGGCAGCCAGGCTCAGTGAGGGTGATGTTAAGAATCCCCTGCTCCCTCTACTGTTGTGAGGCAGCCAGGCTCAGTGAGGGTGATCTTAAGAATCCCCTGCTCCCTCTACTGCTGTAAGGCAGCCAGGCTCAGTGAGGGTGATCTTAAGAATCCCTGCTCCCTCTACTGCTGTGAGGCAGCCAGGCTCAGTGAGGGTGATCTTAAGAATCCCCTGCTCCCTCTACTGCTGTGAGGCAGCCAGGCTCAGTGAGGATAATCTCAAGAATCCCCTGCTCCCTCTACTGCTGTGAGGCAGCCAGGCTCAGTGAGGATAATCTCAAGAATCCCCTGCTCCCTCTACTGCTGTGAGGCAACCAGGTTCTGGCTCTTGTCTCTGGTAGGCTATTCAGAACACTAGGGCTGATGTGACTCATGTAATTACCCAAGTACAGTTACAGGATGATGGCTATGCTCGTGGTGTCCCGTCATCCCAGCACTCTTTGTAATATAATGCCTTGAAACTACTGGCTGTTTTGGCCTCCATCACCTTATCACTTACTTTGCTCCAACTGTCTAGCACTCTGTTTGCAAATGTGAACTTTCTAATGTTTTTCAGCATCTTTGTTTCCTTAGTTTGAACCTATGCCTTCTAGTTCCCGAAGTTGCAGTTTTCAAAAATTGTTCTTTGTCAATTTTGTTAATTCCTGTTACTGTTTTGTACGCAGGTGATCATATCACCTCTTATTCTTCTATCTTCTAGCCTTGGTATATTTAACGCCACTAGCCTCTCTTAGTAGCTTTTGTTTTTCAGTTCCGGTAGCCATTTAGTTGCATGTCTTTGCACCTTTACGAGTTTAGTGATGTGCTTCCTGAAATATGGACACCATACAACTGCTACATATTGCAATTTTGGCCTCAAAAGTCATGAACAGTTCTTCAGTATTTCACCTTCCATGCATCTCAGTGTGGCTAGCTACAGGGGGCCACCATTTGGCCCTTCCAGAAAATATTTTATTGAATTTACCATTTTCTGTCCAGTAAATAGGTATTCTTACTTCACTGGAGGTCTAGCATTACTTCATGTTGCAATTATTCTCAACGATCATATGACCAAAACAGAATCGTACCGTTGTAGCCAAACTTCTGGTGGACAGAGTTCTGTATGAACTGTACTGTAATTCATGTGTTGTACATTAACAGTGAGGCATGGATCAAATTCAGTCTAGCCGCATGCTTTATTACTGCTGCATAGGAAGAAATTACAGTATGTCGCCTTTGGATTCGGCTTGTTCAGTATTATTTCTTTTTAAGCCTATGATTATGGCATTGCTTTGAGCCGTTGACTATGTTGGGATATAATTTGTGATATTCTTTATTGCAGGTACTGCGCGATATTTTTCATGATTCCTGATATCCTTCATCTAATCTACCATTGTTAGAGCTCAAGAAAATTGCTCATTCACGTAATGTGCCGACAGCGTATCTTATTTCCAACAAAGAATTTTTTCTTCTGTGGCTTTTGTCCTTTGTGGATGGTGTCTTTGCTTAGTGCTTTAATATAGTACCTTATAATATGAAAAGCATAATACTACAAGATTTTATTTTTGGAATTGCCTTGAACTCTTAACATTTTAAGGAATTACCATGAGAAAAATATCTGAAGACATTTTCTACATATACAGTATCATACTGTATAATACAGTCTAAACAAAACTAATGTAATGGAAACCTTAACCCTCATATTGTAGTCGTTGTCATTTGTTAACATTGTAGGCTTTGTGGTATCGCTATTTGCCAATTTTCATGATTATGTCCTGGTTTTGATACCAGTGATGCAAATATGGTTACAATAGTACAATACATCTAATGGATGTAATAGTTTTAACCATGATCGATGAGAAATTCTGCTATTGTTTCGTAATTGCTTACTCTGTGATGAGGGCGTCGCGTACCAGGGGTCTACAGTTTTTGTCAGATGGTGATTTGTCGTTATCAACAGTGTTTGACCCGGAGCCTGAACGATGTTCCTTGACACAATCGTGACAAGAAAATGAGGTTTGTATGACACTTCTGAATGATCTTAGGAGCATTAATACAGTACAGTATAGGCTTATACAGTATATTGTAGGCTTATACAGTATATTGTAGGCTTATACAGTATATTGTAGGCTTGGTACAGTACAGTATTGCATCACTGTTTTTGTCAGTTATTTGTTCATAAACTTTCTTATTCAATGCAAACACTACATTGTGTAAACTAATAAGTGAGACAACGAGCATAAATATCATCCAAGTGGAACATTTTAGTCCTCTCCTCCACAATCAATGTGGGGTTTTATTTATTTATTTTTTATGCAAGTCGGGTGACAATTTTATGATGACCGCATTCTGAGGGTTAAAAATTCAAAAATATTTTGCTACTGGCACAAAACTTCAATGTTCAGATCAAATGTGTGTATGCAATCTGGTCCAGATTGGCATCATCAGTACTTGCCAACTATATTTTGTCAACAAACATATTAAACATTTGCATTAGTACTAAATAATACTAAACACTTATCTTTAAAATTAAATAATTTACTGTGCTTGTACTTACACTATACACTACTAAAACTGCAACAGATCACTTACAGTAAAAGAACATGGCTTTGATGTGTGGACGGCCCAACGTTGAAGACTCGGACCTTTCCCGGCCCCGTGACTTTCTCTCTCTGTGGTCTGGTTTTCTATAATCGGGGACAGGGGTTCCTATTAGGATTTTGGGGTCACCCTAGGGCCTTGGGCAACTACTGCTCTTGCTTGGGTTACTACCAACAACAGTTAGTCTAACTGGTGGGTGAACACAGGCATCAGGTGAAAGGAAATGTTGTTCAAGTGCCTGTGTCCATCTGTGGGAATTGAATCAGAGATCTTTTGTGTGTGATACAATTCCCCACCCTATACACCCATTATATACTCCCACCCACACATCCAGCACACACTATCCACACATCAGCACTCATTCACACCACACACACCACTCACTCATTGCCACCCCACACCACTCACTCATTGCCACCTCACACACCAGCACCCACTCCCACCCACACAATCAGTATTCACTCCCACCCAGCACCCACCCCACACATCGTCTAGCCCAAGTGCCCAACCACTTGCGATGGATGGTAGAGTGACGGTCTCGCTTCATGCAGGTCGGCATTCAATCTCCAAGTGGTTGGGCACCATTCCTTTCCCCCATCCCATCCCAAATCCATATTCTGACCCCTTCCCAGTGCTATATATTTGTAATGGCTTGGCACTTTCCCCTGATAACTTTCCCCTCCAACCCACCCAGCACTCACTCCCAGTGTTCATTAGAGTCAAGCTGCACTGAACTAGTACTATAGTGGTTTGTACTCTAATCCTTATTATGTGGATTGTGTGTGGAGACAACATCCTCTGGTCATGGGCCACTACTCCGGCAGTCGAGGGCTTCCTTCGTAGACTGTGAGGGTTGGAAAATACTCTTACCTGTTGCCCAGGTGACTTGTTTTTCCCCTAATATCACATGAGAAGGTGGAAGGTGAAACTACATACACATTTAGTTATCAAAGTGGTATCTAAGCATGTCCATATTCTGTATTTACATATCTTTTCAGGAATGGAAAGGTACTAAGACTCATCATAAGGTGTGCATGGTAGACTAGTAATTGATTCGTGAACACCAGTGTTCGTGATCCCATTTTCCCACCT
Organism: Procambarus virginalis; assembly: GCA_020271785.1. Taxonomy (NCBI): domain Eukaryota; kingdom Metazoa; phylum Arthropoda; class Malacostraca; order Decapoda; family Cambaridae; genus Procambarus; species Procambarus virginalis. The sequence continues at coordinate 3,188,916 of WNGS01162923.1, read as the reverse complement.
CGGGGTTAGTGTAGTGTCAACGAGACAGCATTTATTAAGTGGCAGTTAATTCATTATAGCCATTCACATTGTAATATGTACAGTCATATTCACCAACATAAGTTACTATCTAGCCTTGACACCTGCATGTAGTAGCATAAACCCCTTTGTGTTTTAATCTATGTAGATGTAGTGTAAATAAATTAATATTATTACATACATCATCTTTCTCTAAAACCTGAATGGACCTTTGCAATCCCAAACTGTTATGCACCTCTTGTAATCTTCATGAAAAGCAAACATCGTTATAAAATATTATGCCGATCCTGGAGTCTTCTCAAGTCCTTCTCCAGGTTGAACCGAGAAGATAATACCCAGAACAGTCAAGTGTAATAATTATGTCCGGTGGTAAACTTAAACCCTTCAAGGATTGAATTAATTGCAGACACATGAGGGTGTGCTCCAAACTGGCTATTACTCAAATGTTGTGTTCTGGTAGCTTTGTATGGGCCTGCGGGCCGCTCCAAGCAACCGCCTGTTGGACAAAGTTATCACAAGCCGAGCCTGGCCTCAGGTCGGGCTTGGGAGTAGAAGAACTCTCAGACCCCTCACCAGGTATGCTCCAGGTATAAATGGTCTGACTTGAATATTTTCTATACTGGGATACATTTAATTTTATTGCCAATAGATGGAAGCATTTACCCAGGTTCAGATGCTATTATAAATGTCTGATCCTGGGGGAAAATTTCATGATTTGTAAAATTTACTAAGACATTTTTCTATCCACTACACTAATAAATGAATTACTGTACTTGCCATACCTTATTATATACACAAATATATTCCCCAACCTGTGGAAGTTTACCCTCATCTTTTTATTTATATTTTATTTATTGATATATACAAGAGTTCTTACATTCTTGTACAGCCATAGTATGCGTAGCGTTTCGGGCAAACGCTATCTATTACCTGGTTTGCCCAACTGCTCACAACCTATGAATATCCAAAGAAAATTATAGAAATGTGTTGAGAAGTGAAGGGAACTATCAGGGGGAAAGTGCCAAGCCAGTAGACTCTTATAGCACTGGAAGGGATCAGGATAAGGATTTGGGACGGAAAAGGGGGAAGGAATGGAAGTGAGAGGCAAGGCCTCATAACTGGCTCACACTCAAGTGTGTAGCACTAGGTCACTGGTCACATAATAGAGTGTAAACTGTATTGTATAATAACTTTTACTTCAAGTTTAAGTACTGTATAGTAAAAACATTAT
>WNGS01162923.1:3120067-3135170 GCA_020271785.1 Procambarus virginalis | reverse complement strand
AAAAAAAAAAAATAAGACATGGGTTGACAATAGAGGGGTAAGGTAGGTTACAGGGAGTTTATCAGGTAGTGTTTAGTTTTAATCTTAAACTGGTTGAGAGAGGTACAGTCTTTAACATGGTTGGGAAGGTCATTCCACATTCTGGGTCCCTTGATTTGTAGAGCATTTCTAGTTTGGTTAAGTCGTACTCTTGGAATATCAAAACTGTATTTATTTCTGGTGTGGTGCTCATGGGTTCTGTTACAGCTTTCAATGAAGCTTTTGAGGTCAGGATTGGCATTACAGTTCAGCGTTTTATATATGTATAATACACATGAGAGAATGTGCAGTGACTTAATATCTAACATATTGAGAGATTTGAGTAGGGGTACCGAGTGATGTCTGGGGCCAGAGTTGGATATTGTCCTAATAGCAGCTTTGTGTTGAGTAATTAGAGGACGTAAATGATTTTGGGTAGTAGAACCCCAAGCACAAATACCATAGTTGAGATATGGATAGATGAGGGAGTAATAGAGAGTCACCAGGGCAGGGCGGGGTACATAATATCTGATCTTAGAAAGAATGCCAACAGTTTTTGAAACTTTTTTTGATATATTTAGAATGTGTCCCTGGAAATTAAGCTTGTGATCAATGAGAACGCCAAGGAATTTGCCATCTAATTTGTTACAAATTTGGGTATTGTTAATCTTGAGATTTATTTGGTTAGAGGATTTATTGCCAAACAGAATATAGAAAGTTTTGTCAATGTTAAGGGTGAGTTTGTTGGCAGTTAGCCAAAGATGGACTTTATTAAGCTCGGTATTTACTGTGGCATTTAGAGCAAGGGGGTCAGGACTGGAGTAAATGAAGGTTGTGTCGTCAGCAAATAGAATTGGTCTAAGGTGTTGGGAGGCATTTGGAAGGTCATTAATGTAGATGAGAAAGAGGAGAGGGCCAAGTATACTGCCCTGAGGAACACCAATGTTGATGGGTAGGGTAGGAGAAATTGAATTGTTCACAGAAACATACTGGAGTCTGTCAGTAAGGTAAGATTTGAGGTATTGCAGGGAGAGTCCTCTGACTCCATAATGATGTAATTTAAGAAGAAGGTTTTGGTGGTTCACAGTGTCAAAAGCCTTACGCAGGTCCACAAATAACCCAACAGGGAACTCATTTTTATCAAGAGCTGCATGAATTAAGTTAATCATACTAATAAGTGCATCGTTAGTGCTTTTTTTAGGTCTGAAGCCATATTGGCAAGAGCTAAGTATATTGTGCTTGGCTAGATAAGAGTAAAGCTGCTTGTAGATTAGTTTTTCAAAAATTTTTGATAAGTTAGGCAGGATTGAAATAGGTCTGTAGTTGTTAACATCAGTGAGATCACCACATTTGTGGACAGGGGTTACTCTCGCTTTTTTTAGAATATCTGGGAAGGTTTGGAGTTCAAGTGACTTGTTGAAGAGCAATGTAATTGCAGGGGCTAAGGATCTGGAGGCTTTTTTGTAAATTAATGTCGGAATCTCCTCAAGGGCACTAGACTTGGTTTTAAGGGAAAGGATTATCTCATTGACATCAGTGGAATTAGTAGGCTTTAGGTACAGAGACTGTGGATAGTTACCTGAAAGGTAGTCCTTAACCTCAGTACTGGAAGAAGGAATATCATTTGCAAGGGATGACCCAATGGAAGAGAAGAACCTATTGAACTCAATAGCAGAATCAGATGCTGAAAGCTGACCATCGTTATTTGACAGGAGTGTTGGTTTGTTGTTTAAAATCTTCTTTGATCCCAAGATTTGTGAAATTGTGCTCCAAGTTTTTTTAATGTTGCTCTTTATTTGGGTAAATTTATCTTCGTAGTATTTAGTTTTGGCTCGTCTAATTATCTTAGATAGCAGTAAAGAGTAATTCTTTGAGAATTCTTTAGAGACGGTTCCTAGCCTATACTTCTTCTCAAGGTCATGTTTTTTATTAATGGATTTAAGTATTCCCTTTGTAAGCCAGGGATTGTTAAGCCTTTTGGTAGTGACTTGTTTTGTAAGCATAGGACAGTGGGTGTTATAAAGGCTTAGAGTTTTTTGAAGAAAAGATTGTACTGCTAGGTTGATGTCCCCTATGTTACCTAACTCTGACTCCCAGTTGACATTATCAGCAGCAGTTATAAAATTGCCTATAGCAGATTCATTGTGCAGCCTAAAACTTATCTCCCTTGACTCTAGAGGTGGTTTGTTAATGTTAGTTAAGAGAAATGTGGGGTAATGGTCTGTAGTACTGTCGGTGATTATACCTGAAGTAAGCGGAGAGGTTATGTTGGTCCAGATGTGATCTAGAGTCGTGGCAGTACTATCAGTGATTCTGGTAGGTCTAGTGATTAAGGGTATGAGGAAGCAGGAATTCATACAGTTGAGGAAGCTAACAGTAGTAGGGTGCTCAGGCTCGCAGAGGTCAATATTAAAGTCCCCTGCGATAATTAGATGGTTTTTGTTAAGTCTGTTATCGAGTATTAGATTTCTAAGGTTTGAATTGAATTCGGGCACATCAGTGTTAGGAATCCTATAGACTGCTCCCACAGACAGGATAGATTCGGTACCCTTTACTCTGAAACTGGCGAAGATATACTCCCCACAGCAGTCTCTAGTTCTAATTACTTTTAAGCATGTTAGTTCATGATGGTAGTAAAGAGCAGTACCACCACCTCTCTGAGTTTGACGACAGTTGTGAATTGCCAAGTAGTTAGGCATGTTAAAGAGTTGAGTAGTATCCTCTTTCAACCATGTTTCAGTAAGTACAATAAAAGTGAATTTGTTGTCAATAGTTTCAATTAAGGCACTAACATCATCGAAGTGTTTACCTAGGGATCTAACATTTAAGTTGATTACAGAGATATTGTGATTATGTGATAATACATTGTTTACATCATTTGCTGTAAAATATCTGCAGTTCAGATCATTAAAGTGATGATTGTCATAGATAGTGGATAAGAGGTTTAGTTCAGGGTCTAAACTTGCCTGCATAATAAGGATGGTTGCAGGAATACAAGGCAGGAATGGCAAATTACAAAAAAGAATTAAGACATAAAAGGGGAAATATATATAAAACAAGTCTATACAACACACAAACAAAATGAACAAAAAAAGAACAAAAAATGAGGTAGCTTACAGGTACTCTCAGGTACACTAGCTGTAAGTAAATAATTTCCATAAATGAGACACAGGCAAAGCCAGTGGTACAATGGAGTAAGAGAGGATGGCGAGGCTAGGCAACCTTAGTAATAAATGAAATGAGTGAAAAGTTGAGTAATAAACATAGGTTAATTTAAGCTAAGGATTATTTACTAAAAGTAGTAAGTTATGACCGTATACTTAAGAGGCATGAAGATATAATTAAGCACTCGGTTAATTGTGCCCAGAAAATGACTAGTAGAAGGTAAATTAAAAATTAATTAAAAAGTGAAACAAAAAGAAATTAGGATACCTAGCCCGCACTACGTGACAAGGGGATTAATTATGTTGACTCATTGGGAGCGCTAATAAAGTTAGACAGACCACATTGGTTGAGGAAGGTGTTGAGGTTATCCTCATTAGTAATTGTAAACATTTTACCTGTTGATGTTTTCCTAACTTTAATCAAGCCATCTCTAACGAAGCACTGATGAATCGCGTCTGGGTTTTGATGACGGATTTGACGCAGGCGGTAGAGGAGGTGCTGTCTTTTTCTAGTCAAGCACTCGTTTATGTAAATTCCCTTTTTTGGGACGCAGCTGTTTGGACAAGATGAGATTTAGTGGACTGGGAGGCCAATTTCAGTCGAATTTTGCGCTGGTTGTGTCCAGATGGGTTAGTTTTGCCTACTCTGTAGGCAGCAATAATGTCAGTTTTGTCTAGATTGACCTGCAATTCTTGTTTTAAGAGATTCTGAACAATTTCAGTACACTTTTCACCTTCGCGTTCAATTGGAATAGCTTGGGACGACACAACTACAGAATCAAGCAGCTTTTGCTGATCTTGTTCATCCTGGGTGACGGAACGTTGGGCGGATAAAGTATTGATACTTGCAGTCATTTTGCTGAGAGCTTCCTCTTGTTTTTTTATGGTTTCATCAGATTTCAGACGAATGTTTTCCTCACGGAGACCATTCAAGTCATGCTGGAGTTGATCACGGCTAGCCCTTAAGTTTCTATTATCATCCTGGAGGAGGGTTATTTCTTGCTGTTGTTGCTGGAGGTTCGAACAGTTGGCTTGATTTTCGGATTGAAGACTCAAGATGATCGTGTTTTGAGCCTCAAGGACTGAGCACAACTTTTTGAACCATTGGTTATCAGCCCAGTTATGGAACTCCGGTGAGGGACCAGAAGCACGCTTGAATCTCGTAAACAGTGATGCGAGAGTGCCAGCAGGGGAGGGTTGAGAGGACAACCCTCCCTGGCTCAATGGGGTGGAGGGGAGGGAGGCACCGCCGCCACAGACCCCAGAGCTTCCAGAGGGAGAAACACGTTGACTGGCACTATTTGTCGGGATGGATGCCTTGTTAGGGGCTTTGTTGATCTTATTTACCAGTACAGTCTTGTTCCTGGGAGACATGATAGGTATAGGATGACTGGAGTATTTGTTGTGGTGGAAACTTGCGGCAGGCAGCGCGGTGGTGGCACTGGTACTCACACAGAGAGGATTGTTTTGAATTTAGTTTGTGTCTGAATGAGTCGATTTGGGTTGGTTACTTTGATTGTGCTATGACATGCTTGGACTCCACGTACTTAGCTGCCTGTGGGTGGTGGTCTACATCATCTGGCGGTAGTTTAAGGGCTGAAAATACAGCGTAGAGTGAGGAGCGTAAAAAGCGTGTTGACGCGGGGGGTGTTCGTTGTTGTGTCAAGTAAATTTAAAGTGTAAACTTTCAAAGTACAACTGGAAAAGATCATCAAAGCATATGCAGGGGGACCTTCGACAAGCCGCCGGCTTCCTGTCCTCGTCGAGGCCACCAGAGTTAGTGGCTTTCAGGTAAATTCAGGTAAAAATCATAGCTCCTTGGAATCGCCCCCGTGCTGTAGCTGCCCCTAACCTCACAACAACAACAACAGCAGCAGCGGCGACCAGAGGGCAGGAAGCCGGCGGCTTGTCAAAGGAACAAGCCCTTATCCTGATGACTTGATCTATCTGGATCTTAAATTACAGCAATGTTTTGGCACGCTAGGCTTCAATTATAGCCCAGCTTGGGAGCCTGTAAAGAGTTTAAGGTTGTTTATTATGCGCCTCATACCCACCTTGTGGCCTTGGGCGTAGTGTGTGAAGGAAATGTAAAAGGAAGTTGAGCTTTGTTGTGTAGCAAGTGGCTGGCTCAGGCCCCCTGGAGGCTTGATGCTCGCCGCCTGCACGTCTGCACGTCACCAGGTGTGGAGCTCATTAGCCCAGCAGGTGTGGATCTGCAGCCCAGTAGGTGTGGACCTCCAGCCCAGTAGGTGTGGACCTCCAGCCTAGTAGGTGTGGACCTCCAGCCCAGCAGGTGTGGACCTCCAGCCCAGCAGGTGTGGACCTCGAGCCCAGTAGGTGTAGATCTCCAGCCCAGTAGGTGTGGACCTCCAGCCTAGCAGGTGTGGACCTCCAGCCCAGCAGGTGTGGACGTCAACACAGCAGGTGTGGATGTCAAGTCCCATCACCCCCAATCAACCCGTCATCTCTGTCGTGTGCTGTACACATAAAGGGTGAGTGCTCGATTTTGTTATTAAGTTCCAGTATGACAGTCAGCTTCATTCTCAACTCATAATTGAGAATCCCGGGCGGGACAGAAATGGTTGGGCACATGTCCTCATATCACCTAATGCCACTGTTCACCTAGCAGTGAGTAGTTACTCAGGAGTTAATTAGCTTGTTGTGGGGTTATATCCTGGGCGGAGTCAGTAATTCATCCTTGGGAGGGGGAGGGGGTGACCTTGATATAAGCGCAACCTGTACGAATACACTCTGGCTGCCTGTCCCCTGACACAATGGATTATTATTATAATTATAATATACTATACACAGATTTTGCAAAAGACTTCAACAAATGTGACCATGGTGTTATTGCACACAAAAAAAATTACTGGCTAGTTAAGGAGATGGATCTTTAACTTCCTAACGAACAGAACCCACAGTGTCAGAGTCGATAAAGTAAAATCTGAATCATCCACCATGAAAAGATCAGTCTCCCAAAATACTGTGTTCACTCTATTACTTTTCCTCATCTTCATATCAGACATTGTCAAGGATACAAACTATAGTATTGTCATGTTTCGTTATTTCCAGGTGACACTAGAATCTTCATGAGAGTAGACAATTTAGAGAACACAGCAAACCTCCAGTAGGATGTTCATCAAATTTGTTAATGTGTCAGAAAATAACATGATGTTTAATGAGGATAAGTTCCAGTTATGGAAGAAACAAAAATATCAAAACAGAATGCAGGCGATGAGTCACAATAACATGGCTGAAGTATGTTGACCAGACCACACACTAGAAGGTGAAGGGACGACGACGTTTCGGTCCGTCATGGACCATTCTCACAATCGATTTGAGAATGGTCCAGGACGGACCGAAACGTCGTCGTCCCTTCACCTTCTAGTGTGTGGTCTGGTCAACATCATCAAAACAGAAACCGCATGTAAAATGCAGTCAAAACCACACTGTTGAAAGAACAGGGCTTCAAACCTTGTGCTTCAAACTCTCACTGTTTCTTGTACTACCCACTTCCCCAATATTAGTACTTCAGTACTTATATCTTCACCAGTGTAATCTCCTCTGTCAATTTATATTGTAGTTATATGTCGATATAAAAGCTTGCTACAATGTTTCTTTTCATATTGCCTGATATGTTCGATTAAGGACCTGCCTGAAACGCTATGCGTGTTAGTGGCTTTGCAAGAATGTAAAAATACCAATATTAAGTAACCTCACAAACCTATTGTACATTCTTGTAAATAAATTATTATTATTATTATTATTATTATTATTATTATTATTAAGAAAAGGCAGTGTAAAAGATTAAAGTGTTGCCATGTTGGTGGACCTTACTTTTAAAGAACACAAGACAATACCTGTCACAACTGCAAGAAAAAATACAGATTGGATAACATGAACCTTTCAAACAAGGGATGCTATACCAATGATAATACTTTTAAGACAATACGTGTAGTTCTTTCTAGGATGGAATATTGTCGCACACTAACATCCCCATTCAAAGCTGGAGAAATTGCTGACCTGGAGAGCAGGATAAAGTCCACTCAATAAAAATCTAAATTATTGGAACTGCTTAAAATAATAATAATAATATACCTGCAATAATAAACATTATTCACAAGAATGTGTGTACAGAAAACATAAGAGAAATATACAATTATAGGAACAGAAGATACACATACTAATGAAGCCACTATTATGCAAAGCATTCTGGGCAAAACATAAAATAAATAGACAACAAATTTAACTAACCGTGTGAGGGGGGGGTAAAACATTTAAAACAAAATGAAAATGTTCATGGAAAATAACAAAAAAATGCAAAAAGGTGATAATTAAGAATAACATGCATAGACTATTACGATTTGGAGTCAGTAGATGTAGCTGACTCCAAATCGGAAGTTTACAGTAGTGTATAGTACAGTAGTTTATTTACATTAATAACAGAATGGAAATACAAGATGTAGTTTAGAATAGCAACCGGACTCTTATAATGTTTTCTTTGGAACCTAACGGAACATAGATTAAAATATTAATTGAAGGTTAATGAGGCCAACACTAAAGCGAAACATGAAACATTAAGGACGTGAGCAAACACTTTAACAAAGAAAGGCAAGAAATTAGATGACAATAAATGTAGAAAATACATAATACTTAGTAAATAAAAATTGAAGATAAGATTAACACAAAAACAACTTATTACAAGGAAAAAAAAAGTGAGTGAAATTAGTTACATGTATTGATTATAAGATAATAATTACCTGATATTAAGTAAATATTTCTTAGTCTCTCTTTTAAACTGGCTGGGAGACGTACAACTTTTAATTACTTTTGGGAGGTCATTCCACGATTTGGAAGCCCTGATTTGCATTGCCTTTCTGCTTTGGTTGGGTTTCAATCTAGGAATATCAAAGAGATATTTGTTACTCGTGTGGTGACCGTAAGATCTATTACAGCCATCTAGGGAGCGCTTAAGGTCAGGATTGGCATTGCAATTCAGTTTTATAGATATAGAGAACACTTGAGAATATGTGCAGAGACTTGATATTTAACATGTTCAAGGATATCAGTAAGGGAGCAGCAAGTTCCAGAGTCTGGGACTGGAATTTGTGATTGTTCAAATTGCTGATGTTTGTTGGGTAATTAGGGCTTAAAAATGTTAAATATGTAGCCTAGAGAGCAGGCAGGAGAGATGCATAATAATTCGTGCTTGGAAAGTACTAAAAGGACTGGTTCCAAATCTGCACACAGTAATAGCATCACATGAGACCAGAAGGCATGGCAGGATGTGCAAGATAGCCCCATTGAAAATCAGAGGTGCAATAGGCATGCTTAGAGAGAAAACTTGATCAGTATCAAAGGCCCAAGACTTTTCAATACACATTCCTACACATAAGGGGCATAACTGGCCGACCTCTCGCAGTGTTTAAAAGATAACTTAATAAATGCCTTCAAAGGATACCTGATTAACCAGGCTGTGACTCATAGACGAAAAGATATAGGAAGCCAGATTCAAACCGAAGGGCAGAAGCTGAAAGTGGTAAACCTGAGGACCCACAACAAAACCTAATGTCCCTGAGCCTTGGATGTGAAGGGACATGCCAGTAAGTATCCTTGAGGTCAAGGAACACCATCCAAGCCCTAGTTTGTAAAATAAGATAAACCTGGGCAAGGTGGTTGTGCAAAAAGTCGGACAGGGAATGAAGCTGACCAAACCCGAAAGATCGAGGAAGAACATGAGGTCCACCAAGTCACACTTTGGGACCGAAAACAGCCAAGACACAGACCAAAGGGACGAGTTCGGTTCAACTATGCCTAAAGTCAAATAAGTCACAATGACCTGACGCAGAAGCAGGGAGGATTCCAGACCTGTGACAACCGTTCCCCCCCCCACCCCCCCCCCTTCCTCCTCCTGTCATTTCTTTGTTATGTAATAATTATTTATTTGTATTGAAGCCACTCATTTAAAAGTGCTACAATATTCCCCATCACATAGGCTATACAGTATTATGGAACATTTTCTCTGTTTATACTGTGATTACATATTTCACTTAAAATATTTTCAAATTTAATTCTCCAACATTTTGCTGTTCAACAAAAGATTTTAGACATTCAGTACATTTACAGTTTTCATAAAATATATTTTCTTGTAAATGATTATATATTTGCAACAGATGGAGCTGCTACCACAGCACGTACACAGTCCAGATCCGCCAAGATCGTGGCTCTCCAAGTCTACAGCTGTAGGAGCTGTAGCTGGATTTTTGGTCATAATTATGCTGCCTTTCTTGCACTTTGGAATAATCTCTCACCTCTGGGATAAGTTCAATTACAAAGTTGACCGAGAGATGTGTTCATGCTCGTGCTGGGACACAATATTTAAAGGTAAGATAACAATCTCAAAATTAAATGTTTAATTGTCTCTGTTCCTAATTCTTGAGTGAATCATATCTTGAGGTTATCTTGAGATGATTTCGGGGCTTAGCGTCCCCGCGGCCCGGTCCTCGACCAGGCCTCCTTTTTGTTACACATCCCCAGGAAGCAGCCCGTAGCAGCTGTCTAGCTCACAGGTACCTATTTACTGCTAGGTAACAGAGGCATCAGGGTGAAAGAAACTCTGCCCCTTTGTTTCTGCCTCCACCAGGGATCAAGCCCGGAACCTCAGGACTACGAATCCGAAGTGCTGTCCACTCAGCTGTCAGGCCCCTCAAAACTATTCTGGTATTATTGGCCAAAAAATTATGCCTATATTTCTTGGATAAAATTAAACTTCCCATAAATGTTCAAAAACCCTCAAGTACTGTACTGTATACTATTATAATATGAAAGATATCTAAATGTAAACAATAAGAATACAAGTACAATACAGAACTTATTTTTCAAATGTTTTCGGGATGGGTGATCCCTCGGTATCTCCCCGAGCAACACACACACTTATACCTTTCAGAACCTCAGTGCCACACCAGGCTCCTTCGATTCACGAATGCCTATCGGTGACCACTACCAGAATCTGGTCCAATTTGTGGAAGGAAAGGGAGTATGAGGATATAAGATTACCACTGTTACCAAGAGTAAACTCCAACAACCAAAGAACATACCAAAATGAATAACTGCATGAATCATATTTGCAATGCTGATGTGAATTTTATAAACAATCATTAACTTGGTCTAAGCGCTAATTTGTATTACACACACCACCAGATGGTAAATCCAGTCACTTGCAGCTGCCAACCCAGCCATTCACTAGCTTTGTGTCATTCTGTCCAGCTGTACTGGGCTCAGTCTTCTTTCCAAATACGGGTTGATTTTCTTTTGAACAGAATCCAGTGCTGCTATATTTGACCCTTTTGCATCATGTGCATGTTTATTGCCTCACTATTCATGTGCTCAAATTTACTGTTCACTTCAGTTGCATGAGGCCAGGGAGCGCCAGAACCATTTCTCTGAGGTGGTTCTGGTGCCCTACTTTTTGAGGCACCTCTTGCGAGGCTTTGTCCTGGGTGATGCATGGGGTGTACTTCTCTGTGAGCCCTTATGGTAAGGGTGGCCACTTGTACATTCTGGCTGCAGTCGTCCCAAGCATTGTTGAGGGACGTGCTGTTGTGTAACATGATGGATATCTAGTATTTTCTCTGTTGCTGCATACCCTTTACTTTGCAATGTGCTCAATTAACACGGGGTCAGGATATGTTTCGTGAGATGATTGCATTGCAGATCAATGATCCAAACTAATTCACTATGAATGTGACACCACCATCGAACCACATATCAGCTGTTATCCTAACCCACTGGACTTTGAAGTAGCCATAGACAGAATGCCCATGTACTCTTCACCAGGCCCAGGCTCCTGGAATTCTGTATTCATCAAGAATAGCTAAGAAGCACTATCACAGATCCTATACATATTTTTGGGACAGAGGTTAAAATACCAACATACTTAAAACAGCAGAGATCTTACCGCTTCACATAAGAGGTAGCAAAGCTGATACAAAAAATTATCGATCTATAGCTTTAACAACGCACATCATAAACATCTTTGAAAGAGTGCTAAGAAGTAAGGATCACAAAACACATGGAATCACAGTGTTTACATAACACCCGGCAACGTCGGTTCGGCCTTATGCTCTCCTCCGGCTCCAGATCTTTAGCCCTTCACACTTTTTGGGCAGTTTCTTCGTTTGCTGCCGGATCCTTCTTTTCTATTGGAGACTGGGTCAGTTGGCCTCCAGAGGGGTCTTTGCATCATTGGGGTTCGTTTGTGTACATTGTTGGGAGAGTTCTATTGCCATTTCTGGAGGCTGTGCTTTCTTTTAAAGCCATCAGTGGTTTGTTTTGCTTTGCTGACTTTCTGGGTGTCTTTCAGTGTCGGTGATGTCATAAATGAATAACTTATTTTATAAATGCCACTGCTTCCTGCGTCTGTGTGAAAGGAGCCAGGATCTGGGTCTTGGTTCCCGGTAGGCCGTAGAACTCAACTGATGGCACATAGTATTATGACACACTATCAGAGATAGTAGCTTCTCACACCCTCACCCATTATGTTCTTGATGGTATGTTGATTAATGTACTGTATATAGAAACACTGAGATAAGGACTATTCCTGAACAAATAGCCTGGATGTGTCACAATGGCAAAATTGATGATATTCTGGAGAGATATAAGAATTTTGCACCAAGATTGTAATCTTTTGTTGAATTGTCTGAATGTCTCTTGCAAATTGTCTATATGCCTAGTCATAAAAGTATTTGTGTGTACATCTGGTAACATACTACAGGTGTAAAGAAAGAAATTATAGTCATAAAAGTATTTGTGTGTACATCTGGTTACATACTACAGGTGTAAAGAAAGAAATTATATGTTTGTCACTCAGAATGTTCGGTAATATGTTTATTGTTTGTGATGTATCTATATACATATATGAACACGTTGTACTGAACGGGGTGAGAATAGCTTGAGCTACCTCATCCCTTTGTGTGTATTTTACCTCAATAAACTTATTTCTATTTCAATTTCAGGGGTGGGGCTCGCCTAGAAATTGGTGTTTCATTACATTCAACGCTGATTTTTTATAATAGCTTACATTATATTATTTGATATCTTTCAGGAGTATATGAGAGAGGACCAGCAGGGTATAAGCATGTATACTTTAACATCACTTCCAATACTCTCAAGATCTGGATTGTTACAGCGCTAGCAGTCATACTCTTATATGAAACTATTAAGAGAATAGTGAGAATTTATATTGATGGGAAGGTGTGTATCTCAACACAGTTTACTGTTTCTGTATATTCTAGTCCTGTTGTCTGACTCTTTTTTAGAAGCTGCAGGCGGGTGGGTGTTAGGATAACGTTATGATAACACAGTCCATGGTGGTAGTACTCGACCTTGAGAGCCACACTTGCCCCCAACCCGTCCTCGCAAATTCGTGTAGCCAATATTGACTTATTAAATAAGTGCATAGATGACATGCTTAACATAATAGTTTCCCTTGAAAATCTTCATAGAAAACACCGACCTTACCTAACCTACTTAGTATGTTAAGATAAGCATCTTATTGCTTCGTAATTACAATTATTACCTAACCTATACCTATAACAGGTTAAGTAACAATTGTAATTACGAAGCACCTCAACCTCAAGCACCTCAAGCACCCCAGAAGCACCTCAAGGTAACGAAGCTATAAGATGCTTATTTAACATACTAAGTAGGTTAGGTAAGGTCGGTGTTTTCTATGAAGATTTTCAAGGGAAACTATTATGTTTAGTATGTCACCTATGCAGGTAACTAATAAGTCAATATTGACTATACGAATTTGCGAGGATGGGTTGTTGCCCCACAACCAGTACAAGGTGTTGCCGATGTGGTCGCGATGTTGAAATAAAAAATCGAAAAGCTGTTTGTGAGTCAGATCTTTATAAGTCAATATCCTTCAGATGAATTTGACCCTACAGGGAAACTATTTGTGCCCGTGTTGCCAGTACAATATCATTCTACCATACTAAAGTCACACACTTTTATTATGTACTAAGAATACTGTACCTCTGGCAGCAGGAGAACAGCATGCTCAGAAAAAAATTCATTAGCTCTAAATCTGTTTGTCATTATGCTTATTAAAGAAACCTCAAAATCAGCAGCTCATATTTGTATGTTTTTACAGGTACGATGGTCCATGGTTGTTCTCCTGGGAGCCAGCGTCTATCCTCATTACTACTCGTGGTGGTCTTATTTCAATTATTGGAATGACGACTTCTACAGCCAATGGAACCATCAGCTTTTCTTTTCTTTCACAGAGTTGGCATCCACCATCACAGTAGTATATTTAATAGACAAGTAAGTTAATACTTGTGTAAAGGAAGAAATGTATATGTTTATCTGTCAGAATGTTCGGTAATACGTTTATTGCTTGTGATGTGTGTCTATGTATGTATTAACACGATGTACTGAACGGGGTGAGAATAGCTTGAGCTACCTCATCCCTTTGTGTGTATTTTACCTCAATAAACTTATTTCAATTTCAAGTAAGTTAACATAAGTGATCATTTGTAAGTTTACTTAGGAATACAGTATATTGATCTAAATACACTTGGGTACAAATTCTAAATCTTAATGCATTTTGTATGTCTGGTAGTTTTAAAATATGCTAAGCATTAATGTACAGTACTTTACTTAATTATGCTCTATGTAAATGACTACCAACCTGTCATTACACTGTCAGCAGCAGCATCCAAAATTGAATTTAAGCATCGGCCTCGATGGATTTCGTGGATATTATAACCCATATGCAGGCGATGAGTCACAATAATGTGGCTGAAGTATGTTGACCAGACCACACACTAGAAGGTGAAGGGACGATGACGTTTCGTCGATTGTGAATGGTCCAGGATGGACCGAAACGTCAGCGTCCCTTCACCTTCTAGTGTGTGGTCTGGTCAACAATAGACAAACCCACTTCAAATTAGACTCATGATAAATTATAAAGACAGGCAAACTGTAGTTTATACTTTGCAATAGTTGCTGCAAACAATGATTGAAAATTAAAAATGAAGAATATTGATTACATTTTAAGATTAGAAGATGTTTGGGAACACAGTTGCCAGTTACAGTGAACCCGCACTCTAACAAACCTCGCTCTGTTGAATTCCAACATGGCTAGAAGGTTTGTGTTCAATGTAAATTGTTCAGTGAGTCAAGTAAATATTTGTGTCTGTGACGATTGCTTAAGTTGCCCACTCATCAGAATGCAGCCATGTTAACAGCCAAACTGATAAAATGCAGACGATTGTACAGTGCATGAAAATTTTTAAACTGACTCAAGTGTGACATTATAATTTACAAATTATATTATCACATAATATTTGAAAAAATATACATAAAACAACTAAAGGTGATCATTATGCATCACATTTTTATAAGGCTCGTCTATGACTAGGAATTTTATGTTTAATCCAAATATTATAAAATACTTGAAACTTAAGAAACTAAATACGACAAATTATACAAATAACAATATCACAGTAATAACTCAAAAACTTAAGACAAACTTCCAAAACATATGGAAAATGTCTATACAACAGCCTTCTATGCCTTCAAACAACAGAGATGCTTGGCTTATAATATACTTGTTAAATATCATATTATCTGTACTGTATTTTTCTATTTTTACTAACATGATGTCTTGCTGCAGCAATCAAGGTGCTGAAGATAGTAAGAAAAATTTGTTTTACGTTAGTAAGTACTCACCTAGTTGTGTTTGCGAGGGTTGAGCTTCAGCTCCTTCGGCTAAGTGTAAACTCAACCATATCATCACCTCTGTCAGAACAAGCAACACAAGGATAAAGAGCCAGATGACAAACAGGAAGGCCTTATAATGATCATGAGAGATTATAGTAAGAGCAGATAGAGATAAATCACAATTGTTGATA
>WNGS01162923.1:3074120-3090790 GCA_020271785.1 Procambarus virginalis | reverse complement strand
ATTGATAAGTTGAACTTGAAATCAATAGACTTGGAATCCTAAAAGCAAGAACAGAGGACTTTTGACTGGCAGATTTGTAAACCTCATCCTGGAAACATTCATGTATCAACATGTTAAGCAGACCATGAGAATGAGGGAATGGGATATTCCTTCAATACTGGATTTGATACTCACAAGGAAAGAAGATACATTTGATATTCAGTACCTTCCTCCCTTGGGTAACTCCATAGAAGTCAAGACTCAACAGGGCGACACTGAACTGCAAAACTTCAAGGTGGAGGACTTTGTGTTGCCGAGATTTGAAGTGAAGATCAAGCCGCCTAAATACATTTTGGCTTCTGATGAGACTTTTACCTTCACCGTGTGCGCCAGGTGAGCTATTGTATGCGTCAGGTGAGCTACTGTATGCGTCAGGTGAGCTATTGTATGCGTCAGGTGAGCTATTGTATGCGTCAGGTGAGCTATTGTATGCGTCAGGTGAGCTACTGTATGCGTCAGGTGAGCTATTGTATGCGTCAGGTGAGCTACTGTATGCGTCAGGTGAGCTATTGTATGCGCCAGGTGAGCTATTGTATGCGTCAGGTGAGCTATTGTATGCGTCAGGTGAGCTATTGTATGCGCCAGGTGAGTATTATGCGTCAGGTGAGCTACTGTATGCGTCAGGTGAGCTATTGTATGCGCCAGGTGAGCTATTGTATGCTCAGTGAGCTACTGTATGCGTCAGGTGAGCTACTGCATGCGTCAGGTGAACTACTGTATGCGTCAGGTGAACTACTGTATGCGTCAGGTGAACTACTGTATGCGTCAGGTGAGCTATTGTATGCGTCAGGTGAGCCACTGTATGCGTCAGGTGAGCTACTGTATGCGTCAGGTGAGCTATTGTATGCGTCAGGTGAGCTACTGTATGCGTCAGTTGAACTACTGTATTTGTACCACCAACTGCATAGCTTTAGCCTAGCCCAATGCTGTTAATATGTTCTACCTTATTCCGGGTTTTAAGGAATGTTCTGCACAGTTCACATCTGTTATCAGGTTTTACGTGATGTTCTTCATAGTTCTTGTTATAAACTTGTTACTAATGGCTTCCTGTCCCCATAATGGGGCCTGAATCCCCCCATCTCACCACAGGCTAAGGAAGCTTTATAATTAGTTTAATAGGCTAGGTATTGTTCACTTTAGGGAGGGGAAAGCCTTGTTAATGATTCAACCATAGCCAATTAACACAACAGATTATATACAGGAAAATTACTCTATTGAGGAGCTGGTGAATTAATAGTCCTGGGGCCAGATTCATGAAGCAGTTACACAAGCACTTACGAACCTGGGGCCAGATTCATGAAGCAGTTACACAAGCACTTACGAACCTGGGGCCAGATTCACGAAGCAGTTACGCAAGCACTTACGAACCTGGGGCCAGATTCACGAAGCAGTTACGCAAGCACTTACGAACCTGGGGCCAGATTCACGAAGCCGTTACGCAAGCACTTACGAACCTGGGGCCAGATTCACGAAGCAGTTAAGCAAGCACTTACGAACCTGGGGCCAGATTCACGAAGCAGTTACGCAAGCACTTACGAACCTCGGGCCAGATTCACGAAGCAGTTACGCAAGCACTTACGAACCGGGGCCAGATTCACGAAGCAGTTACGCAAGCACTTACGAACCTGGGCCAGATTCACGAAGCAGTTAAGCAAGCACTTACGAACCTGTCCATCTTTTCTTAATCTTTGGCGGCTTTGTTTACAATTATTAAACAGTTAATGAGCTCCGAAGCACCAGGAGGCTGTTTATAACAATAACAACAGTTGATTGGCAAGTTTTCATGCTTGTAAACTGTTTAATAAATGTAACCAAAGCCCTCAAAGATTGAGGAAAGATGTACACGTTCGTAAGTGCTTGCGTAACTGCTTCGTGAATCTGGCCCCAGGTTCGTAAGTGCTTGCGTAACTGCTTTCGTGATTCTGGGCCCAGGTTCGTAATGTTTTTCCTGCCCGAAACGCTTTGCGTAATAGTGGCTTTAGACATTGTATGTACTAGCTTGATCTATAAATCTATCCAATTTTGTAAAATCTCTTGTATGTATGTACCTTACCTGAATAAACATTATCATTATCAATTAACAATTACATGTCAAGCACAAGTGTTTACACGTGAAATTTGATTATAATTATGAATTATAATTTAAAATTTTAAATTTAACGTATCTGCGCGTCATATGGGCATAATAACAAACAGATAAATGGGATTACCTTATATTCCCTCTGTTTCGCGACGTCTCGGTAGCAAATATTAACTATTTTGAATCACACTACGTTCTTGGACTAGCTGGAAGCCATTTTCGAATCGTTGTGGACGACATTCGCACAGTTCAAGTCCACCAATAGTAATAATGGCTGCCTTTCCCTCTCTCCTTAACCCGTCCTCGACTCAGTCCATTCCATCCAGCGGTCGACCCCACAGACGCATTCATAAATTTTTAACATGCTGTTTATTCAAAACGGGAATTTTCTCAAATATAAATTAATATTATAATATATTAGCATATTGTGTATATATAGGCATGGGTTAGGGTTAGGTGTTTAGGTTCTGTTGGCGATTATTGGTATTTGTAGTACGTGGGTGAAGCATTTACAGCGTTGGGGGTTCGAACACCAGTCGTCAGTGAAGCACTTGTTCCGGAAGTGTTCGAACATCAGCAGTTGTGAGTCGTGTGTAAACCGCTTTTCTTCATAAAACAGGGTTTGGCGGGTGCATGGAATCACTTTTGGATCTTTGTTTGAGGACGGGCTGGAGGACGGGCTGGGCTGACACACGACTCACAACTGCTGCCGTTCGAACACTTCCGGAACAAGTGCTTCACTGACGACTGGTGTTCGAACCCCAACGCTGTAAATGCTTCACCCACGTACTACAAATACCAATAATCGCCAACAGAACCTAAACACCTAACCTAACCCATGCCTATATATACACAATATGCTAATATATTATAATATTAATTTATATTTGAGAAAATTCCCGTTTTGAATAAACAGCATGTTAAAATTTATGAATGCGTCTGTGGGGTCGACCGCTGGATGGAATGGACTTGAGTCGAGGACAGTTTGAATCAATCAAATCAGAGATTCGAAAGGAGGATTCTATATGATGTCAAATTTATGTATACTATATATTTAATTTAGGCGATTCATTTTATTTTATTTCAGTCCTGAGACTAGTGATTTTTAATGTATATA
Source organism: Procambarus virginalis (assembly GCA_020271785.1). NCBI lineage: Eukaryota > Metazoa > Arthropoda > Malacostraca > Decapoda > Cambaridae > Procambarus > Procambarus virginalis. The sequence goes on along the minus strand of WNGS01162923.1, from coordinate 3,087,554 downwards.
TGTGTATATATTTTAGTGTATATATAGTATGTATATATTATATAAATAGATTTTGTAGCGAGATGCATCGTGGGAAATATTCTCGTTTTCTACAGCAAAATTGCCACTTATGCAATCTATTTTATGACTAACTAATGTAATTATTTATAATTGAATTAACACACACAACAGCATTTTATTTATCCCTGTTGCTTTAACAATTAATCTCTCTCATCTCATTTTTTTCTTGCAATGGATCTGTTATCATTTATTAATTCTGCTAAAATTTACCTACTTAAAATATCTGTTAGATTAAGGACCTGCCCGAAACGCTGCGCGTACTAGTGGCTTTACAAGATTGTAAATACTATGCTATGTATTCTCTCAAACCCAATGTACCTTCTTGTATATATATAAATAAATAAATAAATAAATTTATGGGTGATGTGGGAGTTTTTTCCCACATGAGCCACGATTCACCAATTATTTGCGCATTTGCTTACGAAATCTCTACATTTTTTCCAATCTTTGGCGGCTTTGTTTACAATTATTAAACAGTTTGTAAGAATCGAAACTTTCCAGCCAAATATTGTTAGTGTTATAAACAGCCTCCTGGTGTTTGGCGGCTCATAAACGGTTTAATATATGTAAACAAAGCCGCCAAAGATTGAGAAAGATGTACGCGTTCGTAAGTAGATGGAGGGTAACTGTGTGATAATTTTTTTTAATGCAGTTACCCCCCTGGAGTCATGTACTCTAGCTGTGAAGATGTGCACTTTCGTAAGTACCTGCGTAACTGCTTCGTGAATCTGGTCACTGGGGTCAGATTCACGAAGCAGTAACGCAAGCACTTACGAACGTATACATCTTTTCTCAATCTGTGACGGCTTTGGTTACATTTATTAAACAGTTTACAAGCATGAAAACTTGCCAATCAACTGTTGTTATTGTTATAAACAGCCTCCTGGTGCTTCGGAGCTCATTAACTGTTTAATAATTGTAAACAAAGCCGCCAAAGATTGAGAAAAGATGCACAGGTTCGTAAGTCCTTCGTGAATCTGGGCCCAGCTGGAATGTATGTGTGTGCGCGCGCCTGGAGTGTGAAATTGTGCGTTCATATGCTCTTGAAATATTAAAAAATGACAAATACTGTAGCCTCTGCCTCTTCCTCCCACAGCTACACCTTCGGCCAGCCCGTCCGGGGTAACTTGTCCTTCACTGTCAACAATAATAACAGGAATAAATGTCTGGCTAAAGTGACTAAAAATCTTGCGGTAAGTAACCCCCTTTGGACGACTCCCCCCCCCCCCATAACGACTACCTCCCTCCCCCCACTGGACGACCCCCCCCCCTCTCCACTACAATGTCTTGTAATAGGCAGTTAACTTTGTAATTAATATAACTGGGGTCCCGAGTCTGTTGTCGACTCACGATCGAGGTAGGGGCTGCAGGTTCGATCCCCGGACTGACACACAAGACAGATCGGGCACGTTTCTGTCACCTGATGCCTCTGTTCACCTATCAGTAAAGATGTATCTAGGCGTTGGACAGCTGTTGTGAGGGCCACACTGGACAACGGTAAACTCCCTCGACAACAGGGACCCTCCCCGACAACAGGGCACTCCCGTCTTGACTGATCCTTCGGGCAAATATCCTTGACTGATTAACCCTGGTTTGTGTCTCGGAGAGGCTGCAGGATCCAAGTAAGTTAGTACAACTTCTGGTTTCAACTCTTTTGACCATGTCGTAGCTCAGTCGATTAAGGCAGTGTCTGGGATGCTCCCGGACGTAGGTTCGAATCCTCATCACGGCCCTTGTGGATTTGTTCCTTGACTGATCCTTCGGGCAATACCCATATGTAGCTACTCAGAACGAAATGTCCATGTAGCACGGGCTATGGTGAGCCCGTAAGGCATAACCGGCTTGTTTTCACTGTGCATAATTTCACAGATATCCGGCTGCAGTGACGTGACAGTGACATCAGAGGAGATGAAAGTCACCAATTGCAGAGTGCACAGCTTAGTCGCCACCGCCCTGGTGGTCGAGGCGGGTACTGGAGTGGCGATAACAGCTGAATCTCCCTATTTCCCCATCACCCGCACCGCTGTCACCTTCAAGACGCTCTACGAGGACAAATACGTCAGGCCTAACCTTCCCTACATCCTCAAGGTTAGCTGGGTACAAGGAAATTGTACACAAAAATCTTTCTTATTTTGTGTATCGTTTTGAATAGCCTCATAAATCCTGTTATTGAATCTTCCTTTTGTTAATATAGTTTAACATTCAAGATACTTTGTAAATTCATATGTTTACGTTTTAAATAATATAAAAAAATATGTTTACGGTAGAATCATGTCATCTTTTTCGTCTGTCTAGAACATGTAAGGTTTAATTTGTTCACAAAGAAGGGCTGTAATTCATGAGATTACGTTCGTTATCCTCTGTATGTGTTCAACGGAAATAATGTCCATTGTTTATCGCGGAAAGCAAAACTAAGCTGCATCATAGGCTTCGAGCTGATAGGCTTCCAGCCCAACACCAAAGAAAATCATGTTAGTTACTGTATGAAGGGGCGTGATATGCCTTCGTGCGGGCTCAAGGCTTCCTTCCTTACGTGCCTATACAAATCCTGCCTCTCTCTCTCTTTCTCTCTCTCTCTCTCCTGCAGCTGCGAGCGGAGCTGCCAGATGGTTCTCCTGCAGGTGGGGTGCCTGTGGAGGTGTGTGCATCTGGCCGGTGTAACAACATGACCACAGCGCCAGACGGACTCTTCACAACTATCCTGCCTTCTTACAACACAAATAGGGTCTTCGTAAGTCTCTAATTCCACGCTGCCATGTACAAACGTTTCGTTGTATATGTAGGTGTAAATGGTATATGTATTTCGTTGTTTTGTAGTGTGTATGTATCTAGGAAGACAGCAAAGGAACGATAAGAGGTAGAGCAGACAGCTGGCTAACATCTGTGCCCCTGTGCTTGGCAGATACCTGAATTATCCCCCACTCTCGGTCAAGCAGGTGTCGTTTGACCGCCCACAGGCAAACAGTCAAGTCCAACAGGTACAGGCAAACAGATCATCGATACATTGTCCCTGTTGGATCTGGAACCCATTGGATCATGGGGAAAGCGAGAAACGTTGTGTCGTTTTGAATAGCCTCATAAATCCTATGTTATTAAATCCTCCTTTTGTTAATATAATTTAACATTCGAGATACTTTGTAAATTCATATATTCCTGACCTTTGTACCCGTAGTTAATATTGCGGAAGATTAATGATGTTGTTGATAACTTCAGATGAAAACTTTAAACTGCCGAGCGATGATGGATCAGTCATCGTTCACCAAGGACTTGGAGCATTACTTCTCGCCCTCTAACTCGTCCCTGTTGATCCACGCCCCGGAGGGCAAGCTTAAATGTGCCTCCGGAGAGGGCCAAGACCTCCTTCTGCCTGTCTTCTTCTCCGCCTCCGGCCAGACGTCCGCCATCTTCACTGTTCAGGTATGTCACTGCCTGGAGGATCAGCCAGAGGCTACGCGCACAGCTGTGAAGCGGAGAGAAACCTGTGGGAGTCAGATTCACGAAGCAGTTAAGCGAGTACTTACGAACCTGTACATCTTTCCTCAATCTTTGACGGCCTTTATTACATTTATTAAACAGTTTACAAGCATGAAAACTTGCCAATCAACTGTTGTTATTGTTATAAACAGCCTCCTGGTGCTTCGGAGCTCATTAACTGTTTAATAATTGTAAACAAAGCTGCCAAAGATTGAGAAAAGATGGACAGGTTCGTAAGTAACTCGCTTAACACACAGCCCTAAATCTAAAAGTCTAAAACAAATTCTAAATCTAAAACAAATTCACCCAGAGCTGGTGAAAGGGATAGAAACCCTTGTGATGATTTAGAATGTCGCATGAAGGACGTAGAAATATTAGAACCGAGGAAATATGTAGGTTTTCAGGTGAAATTGTTATGTCTAAATATCCCTACTCTAAATATCTTGTGTGACGAGGCTACTAGCCTTTAAATATCTTGTGTGACGAGGCTACTAGCCTCTAAATACCTCGTGTGACGAGACTACTAGCCTCTGGGCTACTAGCCTTCAGTGACCCGGTACCATTGACAACCTCGAACCATTACCACAGGTTGTGTCGCGAGGAAAGGTGCAGCACCTAAGCAGCAAGGAGTACCAGCTGAGCAGTGGGGAGCTGCCCATTAATGTGGAGCACCTGGTGGAGCCTCTTCCCCCTCCCTTACCCAACACCACCAGGGGAGTCGTTAACCTCAAGGTCAACATCCCCCTAACTGCCTCTCCAAAAGTTAAGGTTCGTATAGCACACGTACAAGTATTGCAAATGTTGTTTGGAGACATTTGTTCAATCTCATCCATATTTAGGACAGTTTCGCATCTGTTGAAACAAAATATAACTAGGTAGGACTAATAATTTTGTTATGCACATCTATACTGATTGCCGGCATTCGAAAGGGGAAAGAGAAGCTTCTAGAAGGATCCGTGAACTTTCAAATGGTATGCGGTAGCCAATGGGAACTGCTAGTCTTGCATGCCGCTACAAAGGCCGGCTTTTTATTGGCCGAGACTCTCAGTTGCTGCTCTGTCAGTGAGCAGAATTCCCGGTCATTCTCAGGGACTTGCATTCGTTTATGGACGACTTGAGGCCTAACCCTGTTTGTTAGAAAAGTGGCGAAGCAATTGCGAAGGCAGAGGATTGGGCTTCCACTTCTAACGTCCTATTCCAAGCTAGTTCTCGACTTGTGGCAGCTTCGATGGCAGTGTGTGGCCCACTGTTGGAAACACAACAGTCTCCAGAAGAAGTTTAATTGGCTCTGAGGAAGAGTAATTGGTAATTGTAATTGGTCTTATAATTCAGAAACGATGCCAATTGTTATGAAGATTCTAAGTCAAAGATCCACAGTCCAGAATTCTTTTGGTGTAATTTCCCTACCCGCTCTCGCACAAGACAGCACATATATGACTTATTGCTTATAGTCACTATTTTGCTAATAAATTAGTACATATGTGACATATACTTGAAAAATAGAAGCGGCTCGCGAAATTGACGAACTGTCCGTTTTCTATTTTGGGTCCTCTGGTAGGGTATGTTAAGGGCACTTTAGTACGACAATTTCTTGACGTAGGGAGATCTTAGGCGGACGGGCTGCTCAAATGGCCTACTGATATATGTATGGATGACAGTGATGGCCACTGGCGGTAGGCTGATATTCCCAAGAGGGAAGAAGAAGAAATTTGGCCCCTGAGGAAGAAATCCTGAAGTCTCAGAAGAGACACTTGTCTCGTATGTGCACCTGTAAGACACAGATGTTCTACCACAATACTGTGTTGCAGGTGTTGGTGTGGTACACTCGTGAGGACGGGGAGGTTGTGGCGGACACCAGGGAGCTGGAGGTGGAGAAGTGCCTGGGGAATACAGTGAATCTCGCCTGGTCAGCGCCCCGGCCGCAGCCTGGGGAAGAGGCTTCGCTTACCCTCTCGACGGAGCCAAACTCCTTCTGTAGCCTGGGTAAGTAAACTCTGAAATATAATATTTAATATAAACAAATAAATGTTTATTAGAGTAGAATCATTTAAAGAACACACAAAACAACCTTATCTTGAGATGATTTCGGGGCTTTTTAGTGTCCCCGCGGCCCGGTCCTCGACCAGGCCTCCACCCCAGGAAGCAGCCCGTGACAGCTGACTAACACCCAGGTACCTATTTTACTGCTAGGTAACAGGGGCATGGGGTGAAAGAAACTCTGCCCATTGTTTCTCGCCGGCGCCTGGGATCGAACCCAGGACCACAGGATCACAAGTCCAGCGTGCTGTCCGCTCGGCCGACCGGCTCCCGTACCTTCACACTAGACTTGTGAATGATTTGACATTAAAATTAGCGATGTAAAGCAACTTTTTAAATATTTTGCTTGTGTGTGTGTGTGTGTAATAATATAATGTGTATAGTATTAAATATAAAAATAATTGTTGAATATAGTAGGAACATTTAAAGAACACACAAAACAGCCTTCACAGTAGACTTGCGAATGATTTGACATTCAAATTAGCAATATAAGGCAACATTTTTGTATAAATATTTTGCTTCTCACTAAACAACTATCGTCTCCCAACCCCTCCAGGTGTGGTGGACAGGAGTTCTGAGCTGCTGATGAAGAACCATGATCCCATAACCCTGGAGAGTCTGTTCCAATTCACGTCAAAATTTGAGATCCAGCCGTGGCTAAACTCCCAGATCAATACCCGCACTTACTGCCAAGAGAAGAACCAGTTGTACATAGAAACAGAAGATGGGAAACGATATCTTTTATGTTAGTTCCAGATCTCTTGTTTGAAACTGTTGTTCAGTTCTTTTCCAAACAAGAACAGTTCGACTGAAACGTAGCAGGAACAAGGCTAGTTGGCAGGGAACACCAAAAGTTCAATGTTCATATAGTACGCATTGAACAAACCCAAAAGTTCAATGTTTCATATACGCATTGAACAAACCCCAAAAAATCAAGTTTCATATAATACGCATTGAACAAACCCCAAAAATTCAAGCTTTCAATAATACGCATTGAACAAAACCCAAAAGTTCAATGTTTCATATACGCATTGAAGAACCCCAAAAAATCAAGCTTTCATATAATACGCATTGAACAAACCCCAAAAAATTCAAGCTTTCAATATAATACGCTTTGAACAAACCCCAAAAAATCAAGCTTTCATATAATACGCATTGAACAAACCCCAAAAATTCAAGCTTTCAAATAATACGCATTGAACAACCCCCAAAATTGCATAAGTTAATGACGCATCATTTTCACGTTGATTGATGTTGCATTTATTTGTTCACACTTATTGTTGTTGAATTTATTTGTTCACACTTATTGTTGTTGTATTATTTGTTTCAGTTGGTCCACAAGTCCATTACTACAGCGATTACGTTGACGCCATAACCATGTTAATGTAAGTCTTGTCTAAGTGGTTCCCTTTGTTATATTGTCTGGAAAATGTAGAGTAGGATTTAAACATCTTTTATGATTAGGATTCTTCCTCTTTTATGATTAGGATTCTTCCTCTTATGATTAGGATTCTACCTCTTTTATGATTAGATTCTACTTCTATGATTAGAATTCCACCTTTTTATGATTTGGATTTACTCTTTATGATTAGAATTCTACCTCTTTTATGATTAGAATTCTACATATTTTATGATTAGGAGAAAATAACGTCTGATAAGACGTTGAAATGTAAGTCTGGTCCTAATCACTCAGAAGAGTGTGAAAGAGGTGATATAGATTGCTTACATAAATTTCACAAATAATGCAATCTGTGCAGAGAATTTTATACACATAAATTGGCAAAGTTTGTGTATATAAAATTTCTGGGGAATTTTTAATCAGTGTGCTACAATAAGATTCTTATAATGCTACATTGATTTTTCAGTTTGTAGTGATTTAGGAATTTGATTACATTTTAGTATTCTTTATACTGTATTATTTTTGTTCAAACTCAAGAGTGTATTACGAGAAGAATATTTAGATTAGACTAGATTTTTTATTCAGATAAAGGTACATACATTGAGTTACATAGATAATGCTGGATTTAAAGATAAGAGATAGTACATACAATGCCTGAAGCCACTAGTACGCATAGCGTTTCGGGCAAGGAATTTTATATTTATATATATAGGAATTATTTATTGATATATTATGATGTTTTCCAGGATGCGGGAGTGTATGTATTTAGTGACAAAACTCTAGAGACAAGACCATGCGAGGAACAAGTTTCAAGTAAGAATTAACTTATCTAACCTATTGTATAATTAAACTCTTTGAGCGTCCTATGACTTAGGCTTCAAATTATAAATAATTTAACCAAGCTGTATATAACTTTATTATTTACTTCCTCTAGTGGCACAACCTTTAAAATCATTACATATATACATACATACTAGGGACTTGACTAGTCATATTGGTGACTTGAATGAAATTGGTAGTGGAGTGTGAGAATCAAGTCTCCAGGGATCCGGATTCACGAAGCGGCTACGCAGCACTTACGAACCTGGGGCCAGATTCACGAACGGTTACTCAAGCACTTACAAACCCGGGGCCAGATTCACGAACCGGTTACGCAAGCACTTACAAACCTGGGGCCAGATTCACGATGCGGTTACGCAAGCACTTCTGAACCTGGGGCCAGATTCACGAAGCGGTTACGCAAGCATTTACGAACCTGGGGACCAGATTCACGAAGCGGTTACGCAAGCGCTTACGAACCTGTACATCTTTTCTCAATCTTTGGCGGCTTTGTTTACATTTATTAAACAGTTAATGAGCTCCGAAGCACCAGGAGGCTGTTTATAACAATAACAACAGTTGATTGGCAAGTTTTCATGCTTGTAAACTGTTTAATAAATGTAACCAAAGCCGTCAAAGATTGAGGAAAGATGTACACGTTCGTGAGGAAAAAATATCTCTCTCTAAGTGTGTTAACTGATGCTTAAGTGCATCTTAATTAACTTCGCGGTGCCCTACGCTCGAAAATTCTCGTCTCATAATAATAATATTCATCGTGTCGCGGGACAGGAAGCCAGAGTGTATATTCATACGCGTTAGGCTTATCACACCCCGACATGTGTGTCTAAGAAATACCTTGTTTCTAACATTGTAATTTGTTCAATCTGAGATATTTTAATAAAGCGTAGCATTTAACAAATACAGTAGTTAACATTTAGCATTTCTAGCTGTGGTGTGATAATATATATTATTTATAATGCTTAACTCTGGTAGATTTATGCTTAACTTTGAAGTACTTAAAATAGGATTCTAGGGTTGTAGAAGCCTAGGATTCTACCGATAAGTCTGCCTATACATTTTTACCTTTTTAAAATTTGAAAATAAGTTTTCCTTGCTATCTTTCCAGGACATTATTTCCTTGGGAGCCATCACGGCGCCCCAATGTCTGGCGTAAGTTATTCCATGAACAGAAAAGCTTCAGTCTCCAGCGACAGTATAACTTATAATCAGCCGACCCATGGGGAGGTGGACTCCGCGCCCAGGAGCGACTTCCCTGAGACCTGGCTCTGGGATACTCTTGTCGTCCCGTAAGTTTTATAAAATTCAAACCATGTTATGTTGTTCCGACCGCTGTGGGGTCTGGTGTCAACCGTCCTCTTAAAAAGAACGTCACTTTTGGCTCGTATGCGCGATATGGCCAAATTTGGACGTAATTTGAAATGAAATCGACTCACAAAAGAGACGTTCTGTTCCGTTTTCTGTTTGAGTAGTCCGGCGTACGCGCAAAGGTTATGAGAGGACACTTTAAATTAACATTTTTCATAACGTTTTGAAACTTTATGAGAATTTCCAGCCCACCTAACCTATAAGAGGGCCCTTAACTTACTGTTGTTGAAAAAAAATCCCAAATTTATTTTCATATTTTTTTCATTTTCAAATTACGTCCAAATTCGGCCATACGGGCAAACGGCCAAATGCGACGTTCTTTTTAAGAGGACAGGTTGACGGGGTATACTGAGCCGATGAGACACTTGGTCGTTGGTAAACTTACTGAAGTAAGGGCGTAGAACAGCCTATTGACAAAGCTCGGGTGCATGGGAAATTGTGTAAAACCCTGGTTTGTGTCTCGGAGAGGCTGCAGGATCCGTGGTAGGTCAGCATGATTTCCCGGTTGCAATTCTTTGTTGGTCTGGTACTTCTTGCAGGGTCTAATCGCTTACTGAAGAAGTCCCACCTTTGTTCCGGCAATATTTCTTATGCTTGCTGGGATGGTATTGAACAGCTGTGGACCTCTTGTGTTCAGACACTGCTCTATAGTTGTGCCTATGGCACCTCTACTCCTCACTGGTTCTATTCTGCATTTCCTTCCATATCACCCATTATAAATGTATTTAGATTTTAACATTTATCATATAGAATATTTATTTTTGTTATCATTAATGTTTATTGTGCATTGCGGTGGTATTATTAGGGTAGTTTAACGTATAGGGATGTACCAACAGGTCTTCAGGAGTGAGCACCTTGGACCTGACTCTACCAGACACCATCACAGAGTGGGTGGGCAAGGCCGTCTGTGCCCACCCACAGAAGGGCGTGGGACTCTCCCAGAGGGAGACTATCACCTCCTTCACCCCTTCTTCGTTGACCTCACCCTCCCCCCCACTGTCAAGCGTGGAGAGATCCTTCCAGTCAAGATGTCTGTCTTCAACTACCTCGACCAACCAATTCCTGTAAGTCTGTGTCAGTCTACCAGTAGCTGTAAGTCTGGCTCAGTCAACCAGTAGCTGTAAGCCTGTTTCAGTCAACCAGTAGCTGTAAGTCTGGCTCAGTCAACCAGTAGCTGTAAGCTTGTTTCAGTCAACCAGTAGCTGTAAGTCTGTTTCAGTCAACCAGTAGCTGTAAGTCTGGCTCAGTCAACCAGTACCCATAAGTCTGTCTCAGCCAACCAGTACTCATAAGTCTGCCTCAACCAGACTTAAGACACAGAAAGCAAAGGCCTTAATGATTCTCAGGCGACATAGCTGAACAGGGCCTTCTGTTCAATGGATAAATTGAACAAGATAAATGTCCTTCTTTCGAGTGACATAGTGAACAAGACGAACAATATTTTGTCCGGGAGAAACAAGGAGCTGATTGCTTACCTCTCTGTTGGTGGGTATGATATTGGCAGTAGAAGGAATTCATTGACAGATTAAAAGTACCACTTGATATGATTTGGAAAAAAATGATTGTCGTATCGTATATGCAGTTTTTTAGGGTTGTTGGTTATTAAAAGCACTTTTTAGTGCACAGTGTGTACAGAGAAGACCAAGCCAATCTTCCCAGCATGGAGGCAATATGCAACTTTGGCTACAAAAATAACAATGCATCATAATCCCAAAGCGCTTGAAAAAAAAGATGTAAATAAAGAATTCGCAAGACTTTACTATATGTAATAAAATCATTTATATACTCATTAATTGTTGTAGTTGCTTAATATTAACGAACTTTTTGGTCCTGTTTGTCTTCGTGTAGGTGACTGTAGAAGTGGGAGAGAGTGCCGAGTACGAGATCGTGGACGAGGCAGGGAAGCGAAGCTCTTGTCTACCAGCACAGGACAAAGTCGTCCATACCGTCAGGATCAAGCCCCGGGAGATCGGGGAGGTCAACATCACGGTGGCAGCGTTCGTAGACCACGAGTACTCCGAGCCCTGTGGCTCTGGGGGCACCTCTATCGACAGAAGGTTAGTGAAATCTGTAACTTTGTTACTTGCCATCCGAGGCATATTAACCCTTAGAGTGCGGCTAACGTCATATGACGTTTTATATTTATTTGAGGCAGCGTTCACGGAGAATTAGTACCCAGAGTCGCTGTGGCTCTGGAGGCACCTCTATTGACAGGTCAGTGAAATCAGTAACTTTGTTACTTGCCCAAGGCCTATTAACCCTTAGAGTGCGGCTAACGTCATATGACGTTTTATATTCATTTGAGTCAGCGTTCACGGAGAATTAGTACCTAGAGTCGCTGTGGCTCTGGGGACACCTCTATTGACAGGTCAGTGAAATCAATAACTTTGTTACTTACCAGCCGAGGCATATTAACCCTTAGAGTGCGGCTAACGTCATGTGACGTTTTATATTCATTTGAGGCAGCAAAATAATCACTGTTGCTGTGTTAAGGCCTGAAACCTCGTGCGACTGTTAGACTGAAATAACTTTTGCCTTTGAAGAGACCGACATGTTCACATTCCCTCGATCATTCCATAACATTAAACATTATTATCCATCATTTACCAACGTTCTTGAACAATTCATATATGTTATTTTACTTCTCGTTTAGTATTCTTTACCTCATTAAATATATAAAGTATTTTTTTACTTATGCCCAAAAGGTCAGATATGACCATAACTTAGTTTCACTTTTTTATTTTATGCCTGGTATGTTAGCAAATATAATAACTTCCTGAACTGTAAGTTGTTTCTGTGAGGTTTTGAGAGCTGTCTTCCCCTGGTGATCAAGGCTGTGTTGTAGTTTTGGAAATAATACAACCAATTTTGGTAGCTGTAATGAGTTTACAAAACTAACTGGTTAACTAATATATATTTCCAGAGACGCTCTGATCAAGGGAATCAAGGTAGAGGCAGAGGGCTTCCTAAGGGAGGTGGCCCTAACCAAGTACATCTGCTCCACGGGTGAGTATGATCAGAGACCCTGACTAAAATGGGAAGATCCTCCACGACAGAGTCACCCCTTGTGGTATTTTTAAACTTTCTGACTTCCTAAAGATCTAACTATATTTAAGTTTACCTTAGAATTTACCTACTTAAAATTATCTGTTAGATTAAGGACCTGCCCGAAACGCTGCGCGTACTAGTGGCTTTACAAGATTGTAAATACTATGCTATGTATTCTCACAAACCCAATGTACCTTCTTGTATATAAATAAATAAATAATTAAACTACTAACAAAACAGTAACTTAGCTTTCTACAGTGACAGTAGTCATATCCAGTGGCCGCTAGGAAACCGTTGCTTTCTTCAAATTCAAAATTCAAATTCGTGGGGTAGTGTAATCTATCTATTCGGTGTGATCTTCAACTGACTCAGTTTTATGGTGGTCCAATAGGAATGGTGCTGCGTTCATTTACCTGTCGAATGAAAGTCACTACTTTACCATTTTGTAAATAAAATGATTGTAAAATGCTCCGATGCGGTTACAAATTATTTTAGCCTATCCTTTTGATCTGGTATCTTGCCTCACATGAATTATAAAGCATAACACGATTATTTAAGTATTGTTATGAATTTATCTATTGCAAATGTATATTTTAATTTATCTTTAAGCAATTACAATATATCAAATATTTGTTAAATATTGATTAACCTAGTTAGTATATTTTTATTTTAGTGGCAAGTAATTTACCTACTGAGGTAATTTGCCTAATTGCTCCTGCAATTAATGGGGTTAATGGCACAATGATAATGGATACAATTTCTATTATACAACACCACCACCAACCTCCCTTATTTTATTAAAATGCAGGTACAGAGCTCAATCTTATTGGGCTAAGACTTGAAATATGTATTGATATTTTCTCCTTTATTTCTGACCAGACTTGGAGACGGGGGAGGACTCTCTAGAGTCGTGGGAGCTGGCGACCCCAGAGGTCACCGTGGAGGGGTCAGAGCGAGCCTGGGTCACGGCTGGAGGTGACCTTCTGGCTCTCTCCCTAGAGGTACTCTCTCCTCCTCTTGTGTACTCTGTGTTAGTACTATATGTGTTGATGACCTGTGTCCCCCCCCCACCAGGGCCTTATAATTAGTGACCCCAGGATCTGATAGTCTGGGTCCCCATGCCCAACCGTTTCTATGCTGCCTAGGGACTGAACCCGGGTGCCTTGGTTGTGAGCAGAGGATGTAGACCACTGTGCTACAGGACCGTTACA
>WNGS01162923.1:3039019-3055232 GCA_020271785.1 Procambarus virginalis | reverse complement strand
CAACCTCTGCAAGCGCAACTAGGTGAATACAACTAAGTGAATACACACAGGTGGAAACTTAGTACCCACATGAGCCACAGGGACGTTAGAAGGAACTTTTTCAGTGTCAGAGTAGTTAACAGGTGGAATGCATTAGGCAGTAATGTGGTGGAGGCTGACTCCACACACAGTTTCAAGTGTAGATATGATAGAGCCCAATAGGCTCAGGAACCTGTACACCAGTTGATTGATAGAGCCCAGTAGGCTCAGGAATCTGTACACCTGTTGATTGATAGAGCCCAGTAGGCTCAGGAACCTGTACACCTGTTGATTGATAGAGCCCAGTAGGCTCAGGAACCTGTACACCTGTTGATTGATAGAGCCCAGTAGGCTCAGGACCTGTACACCTGTTGATTGATAGAGCCCAGTAGGCTCAGGAACCTGTACACCTGTTGATTGATAGAGCCCAGTAGGCTCAGGAACCTGTACACCTGTTGATTGATAGAGCCCAGTAGGCTCAGGAATCTGTACACCAATTGATTGACGGTTGAGAGGCGGGACCAAAGAGCCAGAGCTCAACCCCCGCTAGCACAACTAGGTGAGTACAACTAGGTAAATACATCTAGTGTATATGTGTGTGTGTGTACTCACCTAGATGTGCTTACAGGTCGAGCTAGGCTCCTAGCCCGCCTTATATTAAGGCAACGACGCAATTCTCACGCTTTTGTGACCTCACTTTTTTCATAATTACATTTCAAACTTTGAATCGAATTAGCTTCAACGACTTCTGCGTCTAACCAGTTGCACTTATTAACAACTCTTAACACTGACAAAGTTCTTTCTGACGCCTCTATGACTCCCTTGCGTCACCAGCTTCTGTCTGTGACTCTTGGTTCTGTTGCTCCTGGGGCCAGATTCACGAAAGCAGTTACGCAAGCACTTACGAACCTGGGGCCAGATTCACGAAAGCAGTTACGCAAGCACTTACGAACGTGTACATCTTTCTTTAATCTTTGACGGCTTTGGTCACATTTATTAAACAGTTTACAAGCATGAAAACTTGCCAATCAACTGTTGTTATTGTTATAAACAGCCTCCTGGTGCTTCGGAGCTCATTAACTGTTTAATAATTGTAAACAAAGCCGCCAAAGATTGAGAAAAGATGTACAGGTTTGTAAGTCTTTGCGTAAGTGCTTTCGTGAATCTGGTCAATTTCCCTTACAATCTTATATGTTCTTATGTCTCCACTCATGTAAATCGCGCGTATGTGTGTGTGTGTGTGTGTGTGTGTGTGTGTGTGTGTGTGTGTGTGTGTGTGTGTGTGTGTGTGTGTGTGTACTCACCTATATGTACTCACCTATATGTGTCTGCAGGATCGAGCATTGACTCTTGGATCCCGCCTTTCGAGCATCAGTTGTTTACAGCAATGACTCCTATCCCATTTCCCTATCATACCTGGTTTTAAAATTATGAATAGTATTGGCTTCCACAACCTGTTCCTTAAGTGCATTCCATTTTCCCACTACTCTCACGCTAAAAGAAAACTTCCTAACATCTCTGTGACTCATCTGAGTTTCTAACTTCCATCCATGTCCCCTCGTTCTGTTACTATTCCGTGTGAACATTTCGTCTATGTCCACTCTGTCAATCCCTCTGAGTATTTTATACGTTCCTATCATGTCCCCCCTCTCCCTTCTTCTTTCTAGTGTCGTAAGGCATAGTTCCCCAGGCGCTCCTCATACCCCATCCCTCGTAGCTCTGGGACGAGTCTCGTTGCAAACCTCTGAACCTTTTCCAGTTTCATTATGTGCTTCTTTAGATGGGGACTCCATGATGAGGCGGCATACTCTAAGACTGGCCTCACGTAGGCAGTGTAAAGAGCCCTAAATGCCTCCTGTGTGTGTGTGTGTGTGTGTGTGTGTGTGTGTGTGTGTACTCACCTAGTTGTGCTTGCGGGGGTTGAGCTTTGGCTCTTTGGTCCCGGCTCTCAACCGTCAATCAACTGGTGTACAGGTTCCTGAGCCTATTGGGCTCTATCATATCTACACTTGAAACTGTGTATGGAGTCAGCCTCCACCACATTACATCCTAATGCATTCCATGTGTGTGTGTGGTGTGTGTGTGTGTGTGTGTGTGTGTGTGTGTGTGTGTGTGTGTGTGTGTGTGTGTGTGTGTGTGTAATTACCTAAGTGTAAACGCACACACACATTTACAATGAGAAAGTTGAGCAGTTAAAATTCCTGATTTCTGGAAGGGACACTATGGGAAACTTAGAAATTTCTTTAATGAATTTGACTTGAAAGATTTGCTGTTAGACAAAGAAGTAAATAAGATGTATTTCACGTTTTCTGAAACGTACGATGTAGGCACAAAATATATACCAAAACAGAGATGCAGGGGCAGAAAACAGGATTGGTTCAACAGAAATTGTGAGAGGGGCCAGAGAGGAAATGACTAGAAAATGGGTTCAATATAGGAAGAGGCCAAACCCACACACACATACCAGCACCACAAACAAACAAGAAACAATTACACAACAATGATAAGAGAGGCAGAAAGGAACTTTGACGAAGGTATAAACTTTTCTATAAATTCATTAAAAGCAAGCTGCATGTAAAGGATAAAATCTAGAGATTGAGAACGAGGAACAGGACTACCGAGAATGAAAAAGAAATGTGTGAAACGCTATATGAACAGTTCCAAAGTGCTTCTGTGCAAAAGGAGTATTTCAGAGAGCCGGAGCAAATACCTAGAATACACAGAAGCATCTAAAGGAACAATTACTCAAGGAACTAGGACGAAACAAAGCAGTTAGACCTGATGGAGTTTCACCTTGGGTGCTGAGAGAATGTGCAACTGAGCTGAACCTTCCACTCCAATAAATATTCCAGACATCCTTGTGCACAGGACTCTTAGCAGATATATAGAAGGCAAACATAGTACCAATCTACAAAAATAGCAGCAGAGAAAACCTCTAAATAATAGATCATACATGACTCTACATGATATGAAGCCTAAAACAGGTCATTAGATTTTGTGATTGTGCTGGAGATTGGAAAATTAACGATCAATTTACGTTGTTTTTAACAATTAACGAGAATTTACAATCACCAAATTAAAATTTGGCGATTGTAAATTCTAGAAAAAAAAATATATTTATTAAATACGATACGAAATTATAATATGGAATACAAAATAAAGTGATAAAAACTATAAAAAATCATAAATCTGAAAATTTGAAAGATTATGTAAATAAAAGCTATTAGAAAGAAAAATATTTAGCACAAATATAAAACAATTCCAAATACTTTGATTTAATTAAAGTAGAAGAAAGAAAAAGAAGAGAAACGATGAAACAAACGAAAGAAGAATTAAAAACAAAGAATTATCCTGTCGAAATTATCTAAAGTTATCCCCACCCATTTTTACAGGACCAAAAACAAGAAATGAGAGCCTACCCTCGTCCGTAGATATCATAAACCCTAAAAAAAATCTATATTAGTGAAGATTATCTTACAAATTGTAACCTGTCGAATCTTGTGATATCTTCATTTGCTATATGATCCAGCAAGTAATAGTGGCTTCAATTGTCTCCTGAGCTGGAGAGAACTACCTCGGTGGTGCCATGAGAGAGAGAGAGAGAGAGAGAGACGAGAGAGGAGAGAGAGAGTAGAGAGCAGAGGAGAGATAGAGAGAGAGAGAGAGAGAAGAGGAGAGAGAGGAGAGAGAGCGAGAGTAGGAGAGAGAGAGAGAGAGAGAGAGAGAGAGAGAGAGAGAGGAGGATTTAGGAAGAGAGACGAGAGGAAGGAGAGAGAGGAGGAGAGAGAGAGAGAGAGAGAGAGAGGGAGAGAGAGAGAGTTATCGGACTGGAGCTTACGACATGGTCAAAAAAAAGTTGAAACCAGAAGTTCTACTGATCCTGCAGTTCTACTTGGATCCTGCAGCCTCTCCGAGAACACAAGCCAGGGTTTACACACTCCCCCCTGCACTCGAGCCTATGTCAAAAACCAGAAGTTCTACTGATCCTGCAGTTCTACTTGGATCCGGCAGCCTCTCCTACGAGACACCACACCCAGGGTTTTTACACAACTCCCCCATGCCTCGAGCTATGTCAGAGGCCGTTCTACCTCATCGCCCTTACTTCATTACACCAGAGGTCACAATAGCCTGATGCATCAACGAACAAATCCACAAGGTCCTTGACAAAGATTCCGAACCCTGCGTCCGAGAGCGTTGACCCTCTCGTAGCTCAGTCGATAAGGCACGGTCTGGAGGCTCTCGGACGCAAGTTCGAAACCTCGTCACTGGCCTCTTGTGGATTTGATTCATTTGATGCCTCCGCTATTGTTATTTCTGTGTGTAATACAGATGGGTCTCGAATCATCATGAAGAACATACCCTCGGTCATTAGCGCTGTATGGATACCGGAATACCATCTCAAGGAGGGGATGGCAGTTACCAAACCAACTACCTGTATTCACAGCTGAAATTATATGCCTTATATGAAGCTCTCTAAATAATCACAATATTGACAGAGACATCTCCCGCACGCAGGGTGCAGTCGCACCCCACAGATCTCCAGTGTGGCAAGTCTCCCTCTAACACACATCTCTGTGTAGTCGCCACACCTCTATCAACACCACAACACAACACCCCGCCCCACAGTGTGGAAAGTCTCCCTCTAACACAGACCTGTGTAGTCGCCACACCTCAATCTAACCCCACAACACAACACCCAGACCCACAGTGTAGCAAGTCTCCCTCTACACACACCTGTGTAGTCGCCACACCTCGATCTACACCACAACACAACACTTTTGAAACCTTGTCATTCTCAACATTTGCACTTCGTGCAGTCAACAGCAGATAAACCCTTATGCAAATGCAGGCAGAAGAGGAGTCACAATAACGTTGTTGAAATATGTTGACCAGACCACACACTGGAAGGTGAAGGACGACGACGTTTTCGGTCCGTCCTGGACCATTATCGAGTCGATTGTGAGAATGGTCCAGGACTGAACTTCGTCGTCCCTTCACTTTCTAGTGTGTGGTCTGGTCAATCTTCACGCGAACTGCACCTCCCTGAAGAAACCGAAGGTGGCCTCAATACTCACCAGAAGTTCCCATTCCAACGACAGCGGAGGGAATATATCTCATGAACGATACTGAACCTGTCACCCCCTCTTGACAGATCTCCCAGCAGCCAGATATCCAAGATAACCACATATATAGCACATTCTGATCTACCCCTTGTAAAGCAACCCGTCCTCGCAAATTCGTATAGGTAATATTGACTTATTTTACGTGCATAGTGACATACTAACATAATAGTTTCCCTTGAAAAGCTTCATAGAAAACACCGACCTTACCTAACCTACTTAGTATGTTAAGATAAGCATCTTATTGCTTCGTAATTACAATTATTACCTAACCTATACCTATAATAGGTTAAGTAACAATTGTAATTACGAAGCTATACGATGCTTATTTTAGCATACTAAGTAGGTAGGTAAGGTCGGTGTTTTCTATGAAGCTTTCAAGGGAAACTATTATGTTTAGTATGTCACCTATGCACGTAACTAATAAGTCAATATTGACTATACGAATTTGCGAGACGGGTTGCTAGAGGCGGCCGTTCTCCACTTTACCGTGTCGCTCAACGCTGCGAGGATCACAGGATCGGCCCGTTGGAACGGCGAATTCTTGAGGCGAGGAACGTGTAGGTCAGCCTCATATTTGGCAACATTCACTGAATTCCGACCATTTTGCGATGGCGCGACCTTGCAGGCGAACTTATCAACACAGGTCTTCACAGGCAGAAGGATTTGCTAATATTTCCATTGCTCAATCTGCACGAGGACTTGAAAGCCTTGCATAGGCTTGCATAGTCAACTTTCAACACATTAACTAAAGCGAATGAATGACCTTCATTCATCGAATGACCTTCAGAGGAAGTGTGAATAACCCCATACGGAGCAATACTCTGCCTGCTGCCCGTCCTTATAAACATATAGACCATTCCATCCACCCTCCAACCCCTTAGCTGTTTATGAATGAAAACGGTTACACACGACTCACAACTGCTGCCGGTCGAACACTTCCGGAGCAAGTGCTTCCTGACGACTGGTGTTCGAACCCCAACACTGTAAATGCTTCACCCACGTACTACAAATACCAATAATCGCCAACAGAACCTCAATCACCTAACCCTAACCTATGTCTATATATGCACAATTATGCTAATATATTATAATTTAGTTTATATTTGAGAAATTTTCCGTTTTGAATGAACAGCAATTAAAATTGATGCATACATCTTGGGGGTCGACCGCTGGATGGAATAGACTTCATCTCAAGACGGGGTTGCAAAACATTTTGTATGGAAAAAAAACATCAATTATAAAACTTTTACTTTTATAAATAACCTTCAGTTAAAATTGCTGAAAGCTTTACTTACAAAGATTACAATAGAATTTTCCTTAAAATAATCAATAATCAGAGAAAACGACATAAATTAAAAAAAGCAGGCATGTCTTAGCCAAAAATTAAGTTAGGGAATATCTTATTTTTTTTACTCATATGGAATTATTAAAATTATATAATTAATAATAAATTATTAATAATTATTAAAATTATACGTATTAGATTAACCTAATAATGATGATAATGTTCCCTGTTGGCTATCATCCGTGAGGTGTTCCCTGTTGGCTATCAACAGTGAGGTGTTCCCTGTTGGCTATCAACCAGTGAGGGGGTTCCTGTTGGCTATCAGCCAGTGAGGGTGTTCACCCTGTTGGCTATCAACCAGTGGGGGTGTTCCCTGTTGGCTATCAACCAGGGAGGTGTTCCCTGTTGGCTATCATCCAGTGAGGGGGTTCCCTGTTGGCTATCATCCAGTGAGGGTGTTCCCTGTTGGCTATCAACCAGTGAGGTGTTCCTGTTGGCTATCAACCAGTGGGGGTGTCCCTGTTGGCTATCAACCAGTGGGGGTGTTCCCTGTTGGCTATCATCCAGTGGGTGGTTCCTGTTGGCTATCAACCAGTGGGGGTGTTCCCTGTTGGCTATCAACCAGTGAGGGTGTTCCCTGTTGGCTATCACCAGTGAGGGTGTTCCCTGTTGGCTATCATCCAGTGAGGGTGTTCCCTGTTGGCTATCATCCAGTGAGGGTGTTCCCTGTTGGCTATCATCCAGTGAGGATGTTCCCTGTTGGCTATCATCCAGTGAGGGTGTTCCCTGTTGGCTATCATCCAGTGAGGGTGTTCCCTGTTGGCTATCATCCAGTGAGGGTGTTCCCTGTTGGCTATCATCCAGTGGGGGTGTTCCCTGTTGGCTATCATCCAGTGAGGGTGTTCCCTGTTGGCTATCATCCAGTGGGGGTGTTCCCTGTTGGCTATCCATCCCAGTGGGGGTGTTCCCTGTTGGCTATCATCCAGTGAGGGTGTTCCCTGTTGGCTATCATCCAGTGAGGGTGTTCCCTGTTGGCTATCATCCAGTGAGGGTGTTCCCTGTTGGCTATCAACCAGTGAGGGTGTTCCCTGTTGGCTATCATCCAGTGAGGGTGTTCCCTGTTGGCTATCATCCAGTGAGGGTGTTCCCTGTTGGCTATCAACCAGTGAGGGTGTTCCCTGTTGGCTATCATCCAGTGAGGGTGTTCCCTGTTGGCTATCATCCAGTGAGGGTGTTCCCTGTTGGCTATCAACCAGTGAGGGTGTTCCCTGTTGGCTATCAACCAGTGAGGGTGTTCCTGTTGGCTATCATCCAGTGAGGGTGTTCCCTGTTGGCTATCAACCAGTGAGGGTGTTCCCTGTTGGCTATCATCCGGGTCAGAGGCTCGCTTGATAACCATATGATCGCTCACGAAGGTAAACACAATGTCCGTTTCCGTGCATTAAAGAACAGGATGAACAGCGGTGATAGACGCGTCCGATTCCTCAGGCGTGTGTATATATATATATATATATATATTATATATATATATATATATATATATATATATATATATATAGATATATCGTATATAATAAATGAGAGAGAGAGAGAGAGAGAGAGAGAGGAGAGAGAGAGAGAGAGAGAGAGAGAGAGAGGATTTTTTTTTTTTTAGAGAGATTGAGAGAGAGAAATAGAGAGAAATAGAGAGAAATAGAGAGAGAAATAGAGAGAGAAACAGAGAGAGAAACAGAGAGAGAAACAGAGAGACAGAGACAGGTACTTAACAGGGAAGAAATTGGGGAACAGAGTCATTAAAACGAATGAAAATGTTTGACAAATGATATAATAATAATAATAATAATAATAAAAATAACACTTGTTTAATTCATAAAACCACAATTAATTGTCAAGACAAAACCAGCTGTTTACAGCCCTTCGTTACCTAAGAAAATCACGACAAATAACAGCCTAAACATTGCCACGAATGCACGATTTTCGTATCGATTTCCCCTGCATTATAAATCACACACGAAGTGTAAAAAGACACCCATTTTGAGAGAAGAATTTACCTGTGAGTGTCGCAGGGAGGCTTATATGGATGCACGGGTGCGGGGAGAGGAGCGGCTCCAGCGACACGTCCTCCTCTCACCAACTATCAAATCACACTGACCACTCTCGGCCTGGGACACTCCTACGCGCGCCGCCTGGCGGCCGCTGGCAACAATTGCTTTTGTTTACATCTGAATTGTATAATAAAAATAAAGGTCGGTTATACACAAGTAACGGGAATGTGTTACTTGTAGCTGGCGCAAATTGTTCTAGTGTTTATTTATGCTGCTTAGAGCCATTCAGGATGGGTAGAGTTGTAGCAGACTCTAGTAACAGCATTAGAGCAAACTCTAATGCTTTGTAACAGACAAAGCATTAGATACTGAAATCAGTAACGTTAAGTTATGATAGGCTGAGTATAGCAGTGTTGACCTTCGGTCAAGTCTCTTCCCTGTCAAGTGGCAGTATTGACCATGACACAATCCTCCCCTGTAGCAGTAGTGACCATAACAAAAGCCTCACTTGGCGATTTGTCATGTTTTGCCCAAATTTCCCCATGCAGGTCTCAAAATATGATGCCTATCTTAAATATAATTCTTGCGCGCTATGTTTGGACGGAATTCAGGGTTATCTGGAGCTTATCTTGAGATGATTCGGGGCTTTAGTGTCCCCGCGGGCCCGGTCCTCGACCAGGCCTCCACCCCCAGGAAGCAGCCCGTGACAGCTGACTAACACCCAGGTACCTATTTTAACTGCTAGGTAACAGGGGGCATAGGGTGAAAGAAACTCTGCCCATTGCTTCTCGCCGGCGCCTGGGTTCGATCCCAGGCGCACAGATCAACAAAAGTCCAGCGTGCTGTCCGCTCGGCCGACCGGCTCCCTATTGCATAGGGTGATTGCATATATTTTCCAACACCCGAACTACTGTAATCAACACGTGTATATAAACATACAAAAATACTATATATTTTTATTAATCTTTCCACCCAAAATCATATATACGTTACACCTTTTTGGTAATTGCTTAACATTAAATAGATTTCCGGTTTTCTTATATCAGTCTATACTTCTTTTATAACAATTATTCATTGTGTCTTGGGACAGGAAGCCAGAGTGTATAAGAAGCCGCAGCTCCCCTTACATCTGGGGTGCCGTCGCACCTCCACAGATCTTAAGTATCATCACTCGATACTGTTAATGGCTCATAAGGGCCACCACTTACGGGCTATTCATGCCCGTGCCACCTCTGGGTGCTTAATCTTTATCAATCAATCAATCTTACATCTGGTATAATTACTAACAGGACAACTGACCACTATCCTAACCTTTCTCGTAGCGGACATGGACATAACGCTACCAGCTAACAAGAAACTACCCTTTAGGTTAAACAGTGAAGCAATTTCACAAATGTCCTCCATAATATAAGCTGGGAATCTGAATTTAATAATAAACAGGATATAAATTCATTAACTAGCCTCTTCCTTTCCCCAAATTCCTAAGCCTTTACAATACTTATTGTCCTCCTCCTCACCAAGCAAGTAACTGGCAAAAGGTTTAATAATCCTTAGCTCATTAGTGGCATACTCAAAGCAATCGACAAGAAACATGAATATGAAAAAACTTAGGGATTGGCCTAGTTGCAAAGAAAGTAATTAAGAGATACTAATCAGTGCTTACCTGTATAATAAGGAAAGCAAAACTTTCCTGTTATGATAATAGATTCAAAGAAGCAAATGGCAACATGAAAAGCACATGGCGAGCCATCTCTACATCCTAGAAACTAAACAACATTCACATAACCAGAGAAAAATCTCCAAGGATGGTTATACACCTGCAACAGATCTTGAAACAGCAACTGAATTTAATAGCGCCTTCGCATCGATTGGTGTTAACCTTGCCAGAAAAATCCCACAGACTCAGACACATGTCAACACATATCTCTCCGGCAGCTACCCAAAACTCTCTTCTCCTCTCAACAGTCAGCCCGACAGATGTTGTGGCCATCATTCATTCACTGAAAACCAAAGCTGGGAACATTAGTGAAATACCATCCATGGTATACAGAGTGCCTCCCATGCCCTTGCGCCACCCAAGGAGCGGTTCAAGGGAGCCGGTCGGCCGAGCGGACAATCACACTGGACTTGTGATCCTGTGGTCACGGGTTCCATCCCGGGCGCCGAGATCGAAACAATTGGGCAGAGTTTCTTTCATCCTATGCCCCTGTTACATAGCAGTAAAATAGGTACCTGGGTGTTAGTCAGCTGTCACGGGCTGCTTCCTGAGGGTGGAGGCCTGGTCGAGGACCGGGCCGCGGGGACACTAAAGCCCCGAAATCATCTCAAGATAGATCTCAAGATAACCCATAGTTTTGTTGTTCAATAAATCTCTAGAGTGTCATACCTTCCCTGACATCCTTAAAAAAGCAATAGTAACGCCAGGTCATAAAGGAGGCAATCCGGGAGACATAAACAATTACAGACCAATATCAAATCTACCTATATTATCAAAAATATTGACAAATTTATTTACAAACAGCTCTCCTCCTATCTCGTAAAATTCAACATACTAGGTCCCCTGTCAGTTGGCTTCCGCTCCCAAAAAGAGTACCAATGATGCAATTGTTAGTCTGCTTGAGTTAATCTACTCAGTCCTTGACAAAAGTGAGTTTCCGATTGGACTCTTCATTGACCTGAGAAAGGATTTTGATACTGTTAACCATAACTACCTCTTAAACTCCACCATTATGGAATCCATGGCCTTGCCCTGAACTATATCCGATCCTATCTTTGTGACAGACACCATATATAGCCATCAATAATATAACCTCTCCTACTTTACCACTAACCGTAGGGTGCCACAGGGCAGCATCCTAAGACCCCTCCTGTTTCTTATAGACATCAATGATCTCCCTAATGTCTCTAACATGCTTAAAGCTATATTGTTTGCTGATGATACTACTCCTCTCATCTACTCTGACCCCAACCCCACACACACTAAATAATGTGTAAACAATAAATTAATAAAGTTCACTTATGGATCTCAACCAACAAACTCACACTAAACATAGAAAGCCCTACTACATCTTATTTGGAAGTAAATAACAAATGCAATTCAGCTTCAGATAGCCAATGTTAACATCAGCAATAAAATGATGGAAAGTTCCTTGGCCTATACTTAGACAAGAGCCTCATCTTCAGCACCCACATACAACACATACTAAAAAAGTTTCTAAAAAAGTTGGTATACTCTCTAGATCAGATATTATGTACCCTACTCCGGTCGAGGCCGAGCGGACAGCACACGGGACTTGTGATCCTGTTGGTCCTGGGTTCGATCCCAGGCGCCGGCGAGAAACATGATGGGCAGAGTTTCTTTCACCCTATGCCCCTGTTACCTAGCAGTAAAATAGGGTACCGGGTGTTTAGTCAGCTGTCACGGGCTGCTTCCTGGGGGTGGAGGCCTGGTCGAGGACCGGGCCGCGGGGACACTAAAAAGCCCCGAAATCATCTCAAGATAAACCTCAAGAACTCTGCTGTCCTCTCACTATATTATGCACTTATCTATCACTATCTTACTTATGGTATCTGTGCATGGGAAAACAATCACTGCAAACTACCTCAAGCCTATCATCACCCAGCATAAAATCTGCTATCAGGACAATAAAAAATTCTGCTTTCAGACAACACAGAGCTCCCCTTAGCATTTTAAAAGCACTGACTGACCTTCAGTGGTTGATTCTTCAATAAACCCTTGAAATATATGTTTAACACATCTCTAACCCTGTCATGGAGGACAGAAGAAAAATGTATATATGCTGTTTAGCATTGTAAATGTGTGGCCACGTCTGTGGTAGAAAATAATAATAAAAAAAAGCTCCTCCCTGTTTAAATCCCTAACATGCTAAACATAAATTCACTCCATACATTTTCTTGTGCCAATTACATTTATAAAACCCTTTCCTTAAGTGCAAACCCTGTTCTGAACTCTTCCTGGAACAGATGTAATAGATCACATACTCGCCACACCAGACATAAATATCTCGTTGATATCCACAGAGTCAAACTTAATCTATGTAAACCACTCACTGCAAATAAAGGGACCTAGTCTATGGAACTTACTCCCTAAGGAATTAAAAGCTGTCCAACTTTTGCCTTATTCAAAAATAAAAATAACAAGTACCTAATTTCATCTTCATAATTTTCTACCTTGTTGCTTTAAAATTGCATTGTTTCTAGTGTAGCCTAATCTCCCAATATATATACCTAAGCCATGTAACTTTAACATTGTAATCATTGATATCATCTGATATCATGGATGTTATATTGAGTGTATATTCCACTGCATTACTCCTTGAAATTATCCTCAAATTGTTCTTCAATGAACAATGTATAACCCTGAAATTTTATCCTAATGTGCCGAGTAATCCTTGTTCATTATTGTGTATTAATCTAATCTTGTATATTGTGTCAAAATTTCTTACAATGTACCTGTAAAAAAAAAATTTTGTCAATTTTACTGTAAATTATCTACTTAAAATTATCTGTTAGTTTAAGGACTTGCTCGAAATGCTATGCGTGCTAGTGCTTTACAAAAATGTAAAATCAACATTATTTCTATATACTCTCTTAACCCCCAATGTACCTTCTTGTATATAATAAAGAAATAAATACCTAAATCTTACAAACTCTTACCATTAAACATTGCTGTTATCTTATATGTGCTATCAGTGTGCCTACTAATCTTTGTCATATTATCAATCAAGCTATCAATGCTATCAATCAAAGCTTTTAATGTGCCTACTTTGTCAGATTTCTTACAATATACCTATTAACATTTTATAAATTTTGCTAAGAAATTGCCTTCTTAAAATTAACTGTTAGATTAAGGACCTGCCCGAAATGCTGAGCGTACTAGTGGCTTTACGAGAAAGTAAACACATCATGCTATGTACTCTCATAAACCCAATAACTTATTACATATATAAGTAAATAAATAAGTATTCATACACATTAGGCTTATATCGAAATACCCTCCCCCCAAGGAGCCGGTGGCTGAACGGACAGAACACTGGACGCGTGATCCTGTCTTCCCGGGTTCGATCCCGGGCGCCGGTGAGAAACAATGGGCAGAGTTTCTTTCACCCTGATGCCCCTGTTACCTAGCAGTAAATAGGTTACTGGGAGTTAGTCAGCTGTCACGGGCCTGCTTCCTTGGGGGGGAGGCCTGGTAGAGGACCGGGCCGCGGGGACACTAAGCCCCGTAATCATCGCAAGATAACCTCCATGGTCGAATTAGTGACCCCGCCCAGGATGGAACCCCACAACAACTGACTAACTCCTGACTACCTCCTTAAACTGCTAGGTGAACAGGTGCATTAGGTGAAAAGCAACGTGCCCAACCATTTCTGTCCCGCCTGGCATTCGAACCCGGAAATTCACGATTGAGCGTCGAGAATGAACCGGATTGTACTACCCGGACCGTAAAGCGTTTTATACTTTGCACTTTATCAACAAGATACGCAGTTATTTTCCTCCATCTGTACTTCTCTCACCAATTTCACTGTTCCAGGGTTGTGGTGGAGAGTTATTATACTCTACATACTCTACGTCATACTAGAGGGCTCTACGAGCGCTCTAGAGTCCGGTCCAGGTGTTCTACAAGAGCTTGTAAGTCCAGAAGCCTCTGCGATAACGAACTACGGAAGCCCAGCTGAGAACTATCACTGTATTAAAGTGTATTAAATCAATTTCTCTGCCCGAAACGCATTGCGTAGTAGTGGCTTTAGGCATTGTATGTACTAACTCTATCTATAAATCGATCCATTAATGTAATATCCCTTGTATGTATGTACCTTACCTGAATAACATATTTATTTTTAGTTATTTAAGTTGATTAAAAGGGGTTACTATGATATTTAATCCCCTGTCTCAAGTTCAAGTTCAAGTACAGTATGTTTATTGAGATAAAGAAATACATCTCAAAGGGATAGAGTAGCTTAGGCTATTTCTACCCCTCTAATCCCCTGTCTCCTGGTTACGAGTAAGACATTCTGCCGTTACTGATTTTAATCGGTGTGATTAGCTTGATTTACAATATTGCTCGACTTATATCTTGTGATGTGAGAAGCTTCGTATACATGTCTGCAAGTTGCTGTAAAAAGGAGAGAATCGGCAAGTTTGAACCAATGAGACAATTGGATGAAGTGTGACTAGTTGTTCGCCTTCTTCTACCATAATTCTTTATTACCATGTTTACCATAATCAAAGTGGTATTATTTACCATTTTCTTTCGCTGCAAATCTATACGTTTTCTCCTGTGAGTGGCAGTTATTATATATATATATATTTATTTATTAATTTATTTATGTATTTATTGATTTATTTATATACAAGAAGGTACATTGGGTTTATGAGAGTACATAGCATTGATACTTTTACATTCTTGTAAAGCCACAAACACGCATAGCGTTCGGGCAGGTCCTTAATCTAATTTAATCCTACTTACTTTCAAGTAGGTCATTTATCAAAAATAAAAAAAAATTAACTGTACATTGTAAGAAAATTTTCCCAAAGATAAATAAGTAGCCATACAAAGATAGTTGTATGGCTTAGGTACAAATATTAGGAGATTGGATAGCACTAGATACAAGTGCGAGTTTAAAGCATTGGGTAGGAAACTTTGAAGCTGAAATTAGGTACTTTTTAGTTTTACTTTTGAATAAGGCAAAAGTTGGAAAACTTTTCAATTCGTTAGGGAGTTCCATAGACTAGGTCTCTTTATTACATAGAGTGTTTACACAAGTGTTGTCTCTGGGGACATCAAAGAGATACTTCTACTCCTGGTGTGGTGAGTATGGGTTCTGTTACATATGTCAGGGGAGAGTTTTCAGTTTTTAGGATTTGCATTTAGAAACAAGGTTTTATAAATGTAAATGACGTAAGAGAATGTGTGGAGTGAGTATATGTTTAGCATGTTGAGGGATTTAACAAGGGGGCTCTGAGTGTTATCTGAAAACAGAGTTTGTTATTGTTCTTATAGCAGATTTATGCTGGGTGATGATAGGCTTGAGGTAATTTGCAGTGAACTTCGTCTGACTGTCAACCATGATTACCCAAGTCTAGTGGTCTCGTATTCCGTCTCTTTTTGCATTATTTGCCTGTCATAAGTCACGTCAATTTGGTCACGTGTTTATTATCTATCGTAAGAAATAATACTTTGTATACTTTCATGTATGACCAGAATAATAGATTCCTTCGGAAAGTGTTGATTATCATGCGAGTTTACATGTAGGGGCGGGGCTTCCGGGGCTGGTATACACAGGGGGCTTCCGGGGCAGTATACACAGAGGGCTCCGGGGCTGGTATACATAGAGAGGGCTATTGCTAGCCTCCTGTCTTGTCGCTACTCTGGGCAGGCGGCCTTGCTGTAGTACAGACCCTAGCCATGGACGAGTCTCCGCCCTTGACGGGGGCCCCTGGCCTCTTGGCGTCGGTACTGTGATCTTGGTTCCTCTGATCCTCTACCACGGGGCCCCCGTCAGGACCCCACGTCCCTTCCAGGGGGGCCCCCGTCAGGACCCCACGTCCCTTCCAGGGGCGCCCGTCAGGACCCCACGTCCCCTTCCAGGGGGGCCCCCGTCAGGACCCCACGTCCCTTCCAGGGGAACCCGTCAGGACCCCACGTCCCTTCCAGGGGGCCCCCGTCAAGACCCCACGTCCCTTCCAGGGGCCCCCCCTCGCGTTTTCTCAGACAGGAA
>WNGS01162923.1:2979247-2996379 GCA_020271785.1 Procambarus virginalis | reverse complement strand
AACTTTATTGAAAAGTCATAGAGAATCATGCTAAAATTGTTTGCTTAGTAGAGCGGGGGCTTTTTTCAACCGACACCCACTCACATATATATGTATGAGAAGCACATATGTGGCCTCCGATTATCACACATTAAGAATTTAGCTCACTAAACCTAGATAAAAATGTGTTATTTTAACGCAATGACACTTAAAATGGTAAACTTTATGCTAGTGCCTTGTTCATAATTAGTCCTCCTACATCCTGTCCTTCCTACAACCTGTCCTCCTACATCCTGTCCTCCGACAGCCTGTCCTCCTACATTCTTTCCTCCTACAGCCTGTTCCTCCTACAGCCTGTCCTCCTATAGCCTGTCCTCCTACAGCCGGTCCCTCCTACAACCTGTCCTCCTACGCCTTGTCCCTCCTACAACCTGTCCGCCTACAACTGGTCCTCCTACAGCCTGTCCTCCTACAGCCTGGCCTCCTATAGCCTGTCCTCCTACAGCCCTGTCCTCCTACAACAACTGTCCTCCTACAACCTGTCCTCCTACAACCTGTCCTCCTACAGCCTGTCCTCCTACAACCTGTCCTCCTACAACCTGTCCCTCCTACAACCTGTCCTCCTACAGCCGGTCCTCCTACAGCCTGACCTCCTACAGCCTGTCCTCCTACATCCTGTCCGCCTAACAACCTGTCCGCCTACAGCCTGCCTCCTACAACCTGTCCCCCGACAACCTGTCCTCCTACAACCTGTTCCCCCACAGCCTGTCCTACCTAAACAAACCGGTCCTCCTACAACCTGGCCCGCCTAAAACCTGTCCTCCTACAGCCTGTACCTCCTACAACCTGTCCTCCTACAGCCTGTCCTCCTACAACCTGTCCTCCTATCATCCTGTCCTCCTACAGCCTGTCCTCCTACAACCTGTCCTCCTACAACCTGTCCTCCTACAACCCTGTCCTCCTACAAGCCTGTCCTCCTACAACCAATCCCCCTACAAACCGTCCCCCTACAGCCTGTCCATCCTACAACCTGTCCTCCGACAGCCTGTCCTCCTACCAGCCTGTCCTCCTACAACCCTGTCCCCCTACACCCTGTCCTCCTACAACCTGTCCTCCTACAGCCTGTTCTCCTACAAAGAAGGGCGTCGCTATTCAGCTAGTATGTGTTTATCTACAAGCAAAAAAAAATCGTCGTACTAGAAAAATGGGGAAAGCGACTAACGAAAGTGACATACTGTCCCGTTTTCCCTTTTGGGTCCTCTCTGCAGGTTAGGAGAGACCACTCTAAATTGACCATTTTCTTGACGTTGGGAACAACTTTAGGAGGATGGACTGTGGTTGGGAGACCTTTCTCTTCCCATAGCGTAAGCATTACCCATTAGTTTCCCTGGAACACAACCAGCCAATCGCTCTAACAACCAATCAACACATTTATCCCACCTCTACTATGGCAACCGTTACATCTTTCCTCAATCTTGGCGGCTTTGTTTACATTATGAAACAGTTAATGAGCTCCGAAGCACCAGGGGCTTTTTATATAACACTACAACAGTTGATTGGAAGTGTTTCATTCTTATAAACTGTTTAATAAAGGGAACCAAAGCCGTCAAAGATTGGGGAAAGAGGGCAAAGGTTTCGTAACTTCTTGTGTGGCCTCAGGTACCCAGGATGATGATCGGAGCAGTGGTAAACAGCTATGATTTTCCTAGACGCGGAGGGGCTTAAATTCTCTTCCTTCTTCGAGTCATATTCTGAGTATGAAAATTTTTACACAGATATTTTTTGATCGTAATTAAAATGTTTTCTAACTTAGTATGTTTATGCGGCTGATGTTGTGTGTTCTAGATGCGTGAGTATGGTATTTGGTGTCCAAGATTGATTGATTGATTACTAGCCGGAGGCGGCTGGTTTATGTTGCACCCCAGACTCATCCTGTGAGCGGTAGCGCAAAAAGCATTACAGAGGGCACAAAAGGTCGTTATCAGACCTCATCTTAGATCACTACATAAACATTTCATCATTATCCTTCACACCTTATAGTTACAATGTCAGCTAGATACCGAGAAAGTGCTATTTCAAGGAGCTGTATATTAACGTAAGTCATTATACATTAAGGTAGGTCAAGATAGTTGAGTATATCCGTGTCCAATGTGAATATCCGCGGTAGATGTCTACCGCGGATGTAAAGAGATGTCTACCATGTACTGCGTGGTAGACATCTCTCCATACACCTCAGAAATTCTCAGTCTGGCTTCTTAAGCCATCACGGCTGTCTGCCCCAACTGTCTCCTGCACCATCCTACCCCATAGGGAAGGAAGCCTTGGACTACCTTACCACCCAATGTTGAAGGAAAAACTTGCCTTTCCCGGCTCATCCCGAGATCTTTTGAACGTGGCGGCCCTGAAACCCACCTGGTCTGGCCCAACTAGTCAAAAGCTAGATTAAGTGCACAGAATCCTGAATATACACATGGATGGTGATGAATTCGTAGGAGCAAGGCTTCCGGACCTCGACGCGTGAAGGGAGTCGGTGATGAAAAAGGTGGAACTTGGACGCCAGTCCACGATTTTTCATTTTTGTTTAAGGGATATTGTACGTAAAACCTCTTAAATCACCAAGCCAATCTTGGTGGAGGTTCCTGAGTCTAACCGAATATGCTTTAAAAGACCGACATAATTTGTTGATAATATGTTCCTCATTTGTCAAATTAGGGAAAGCAGGTTTGACCAGACCATAACCACTAGAAGGTGAAGGGCCCGAAGTATCGTCCCGTCCTGGACCATTCTCGAAGTCGACTTGAGAGTGGTCCAGGACGGACCCGAAACGTCGTCGTCCCGTCACCTCCTAGTGTGTGGTCTGGTCAACATACGTCACCAGCCGTTATTGTGACTCCTCGCCTGCCACCGGGCAAATGAGACTTGAATATTGGTATATAGTTCTGAGTAACTCTGAGGTTCCTATATGGATGATTGGGATAGTTTGAGGATGAAAAGCGGTGACTGGAATGACAGATGATTGGCTAGAATGACTAAATGAGGTCTGAAAGGGACAGGCGGACGCAAGGATTAGAGAATTAGGGACTTGAGGAGAGAAATTAAGGATAATTGGAGACTAAATATCAAAGGTCTTAGAATCCGAAGATGGAGTAAGAGAAGGAGGGAGAAACCTTAACATTATCGATAGCCATGTTTGGACCTCCAGGTAGAAGAGAGGACCAGGAGGCGAAGCAGCAAAAAGAAGGAATTAAATCCACCCTGGATATTCCTGGATTACACAACCCATGTCACTAAGTACATCCGTTCGAGGGAGAAGTAACGCCCCAACCATGTAGGCTGAAGAATAATGCAATAACTTGTTAAAGGGCTTAGAATATTTGACTCTGACAGATTACGGCCATTAGTGAGGCATTGGTGGTATTAGCTGTGTTTGAAAGGGGTAACAAGGGGCAATGGTAGAGCTTTGTAGCTTGTTTGTGTTCAGGTCAGTGTGTCTCTAGCTAAGCCTACGTTAGTGTTGTTGGGGGGTTCGAGTCAGGTGTTCTAGCTAAGCCTACGTTAGTGTGTTGTGTTCAGGTCAGTGTTCTTGCTAAGCCTACTTTAGTGTTGTGTTCAGGTCAGTGTTCTAGCTAAGCCTACTTTATTGTTTGGGTTCAGGTCAGTGTTCTAGCTAAGCCTACTTTAGTGTTTGTGTTCAGGTCAGGGTTCCTAGCTAAGCCTACTTTAGTGTTTGTGGTCAAGGTCAGTGTTCTAGCTAAGCCTACTTTAGTGTTTGTGTTCAGGTCAGTGTGTTGTACTCAAGCCTGACTTAGTGTTTGTGTTCAGGTCAGTGTTTAGCCTAAGGCCTACTTTAAGTGTTTGTGTTCAGGTCAGTGTTCTAGCTAAGCCTACTTTAGTGTTTGTGTTCAGGTCAGTTGTTCTAGCTAAGCCTACTTGATGTTTATGTTCAGGTCAGTGTTGTAGCCAATGCCTTGACAAAGCTTGGAAGCTGTTGGAGGATCATGTCTGTTATGCTAATGCGACCAAAGTAACGACAAGAGAGTATTTTAATTTATAGAGATCAGTAATAATGTCAATATGTCATAGTAAGAAAATATTCTCCATGAGATGTTTTGTGAGACTTGCCCTAAACGTCTGGCTTCCAACTTTTTTACAATGGACAAAAGACAAATATTCTCATTATATATATATATATATTATATATATATGATATATATAGAATATTATATATAGATAATATATATAAGCTCTCGTTGACCTACCTTGATTAGATCCGCAACGAGGGAGGCGACGAACATATTATCCAGCAGGAGGTCGTCATTAGAGAGCACATCGTGCAGGGAACCACGGGCACAATAGGCTGTTAGAACACAGACGTTCCCGGTGTCCACCGAACACCCAATGAACGCCAACAGGTTTTCGTGGCGGACGTCACGCATCTAAGGGAGTTAAGAGAGGCTTATAGTACAAGAGTTGTCATCTAGTAGATTCCTGAGGAGACTATGGGGTTGGGCTCTGGTTGTTGGTGCCTGGAGTGGCCTCTTCCAGGGTGCAAAGCCTGGGTTGGTTGATATGGAGGAGAAGATGTCACCCAAGCAGCAGGTCTCCCCCTCATCTCTCCATGGTGTAAAGCTCGGGTAGGTTGATACGGGGGGAGAAAGCTGTTACCCATGCAGCAGGTCTCCCCTCTCTCTCCAGGGTGGCAAAGCCAGGGTAGGTTGATACGGGGGGAGTAGCTGTTACCCATGCAATGCAGGGCTTAATTGGTGCATATAAGGATATGAGAGATAAGAGGCTTATTGCAAGACCTGAGGCATAATAAATACCAAAAATCAGGGGTAAGATTTTTTTCAGCCATTAGATTGACGAGCAGTTAAGTCCAGAAATTTTGACTCTACAGTCATCAATAAATGGAAAAAGAAATTACATTTTTAAATCCCGGGGTTCGATCCCTCGGCGATGGTGGAAACAAATTGAAGAGTTTTTTTTTCACCCTGATGGGCTCTGTTCACCCTAGCAGTAAATAGGTACCTGGGAGTTAGACGCTGCTAACGGGCTGCTTCCTTTACTCGCCTAGTTGTGCTTCGCGGGGGTTAAGCCTTGTATCTTTGGTCCCGCCTCACAACTGTCAATCAACGGGGGGGGGGGGGGGGGGCGGTTGATGTGTGTGTAATGATAAATAAGCGTGTCCAAACCGTGTCCCAACGTGTCCAGGGTGGTTCCATGGTGTCCCAACGTGTCCCATGGTGTCCCAGTGTCCCACGTGTCCCAACGTGTTCCCAACGTGTCCCAGGGTTTCCCATCAGCGTGTCCCAGCGTGTTCCCAGCGTGTCCCAGCATGTCCCAGCATGTCCCAGAATGTCCCAGCATGTCCCAGCATGTCCCAGCACGTCCTAGCACGTCCTAGCACGTCCCAGCATGTCCCAGCACGTCCCAGCATGTCCCAGCATGTCCCAGCACGTCCCAGCATGTCCCAGCATGTCCCACAATGTCCCAGCATGTCCCAGCATGTCCCAGCACGTCCTAGCACATCCCAGCATGTCCCAGCATGTCCCAGCATGTCCCAGCATGTCCCAGCATGTCCCACCATGCCCCAGCATGCCCCAGCATGTCCCAGCATGTCCCAGCCTGTCCCAGCATGTCCCAGCATGTCCCAGCATGTCCCAGCATGTCCCAGCATGTTCCAGCATGTTCCAGCATGTCCCAGCATGTCCCACAATGTCCCAGCATGTCCCAGCCTGTCCCAGCATGTCCCAGCATGTTCCAGCATGTCCCAGCATGTCCCAGCATGGCCCAGCATGTCCCAGCATGTCCCAGCATGTCCCAGCACGTCCCAGCATGTCCCAGCGTGTGTGAGTCAAAACCCTGCCCACACCCACCGAAACTGGGCTCTGATGTGTGGTATACAAGCTTCTGAACGATTCTGTTCCGCTTCCCAAAAGGCAGTTCTTAGATTAGTCAACCTTCCGAGGAGTTGGGTATCATTTTAATGTGGGCTTCGGGCGACAGGAATGGATGGGGGGATCATATCAACCCAAACATCCTTTTTCTCTGTCCGATTCCAAATCAGAGTTCCTGTCTCGTGTTACGTGCAATGGGGTCCCGGTTCTCCACAGTCCAGGTTCATTATTTTGAAACTCTAGTAGCCACTTAAAGGCCCAAACATTTTTCTACGTCGATATTAGGTTTGTGCTCAGCCCCTTGTTTCATTATTCTTGTTTCAACTAATTATAATGTTGATATTTCTATTTTAATTGCTGTGGAAAACATGACACGACTCATGTCATCTGTGGAATGATGGAAAAACCACCATTTCAATTCATCACTTCTACTGAATGACGTTACTGACTTGAAAGAACGTCGGATGTAATGATAATCTTGTGATCATCTCTATTTATGAAGGTCGTGTTTCTGCAGGCTTGGACAGCAGGCTTGGACAGCAGGCTTGGACCAGCAGCCTCGTCTCGGGGTTATGTGGTACTGACATGAGTATAAGGCTCCTAGCAGCAGCCACTACTGTTTAACTGATACTAACAGGAGTATAAGGCTCCTAGCAGCAGCCACTACTGTTTAACTGATACTAACAGGAGTATAAGGCTCCTAGCAGCAGCCACTACTGTTTAACTGATACTAACAGGAGTATAAGGCTCCTAGCAGCAGCCACAACTGTTTAACTGATTAATAACAGCAGTATAAGGCTCCTAGCAGCAGCCACTACTGTTTAACTGATACTAACAGCAGTATAAGGCTACTTGGCACCAATCCACTACTGTTTAACTGATACTAACAGGAGTATAAGGCTCCTAGCAGCAGCCACTACTGTTTAACTGATACTAACAGGAGTATAAGGCTCCTAGCAGCAGCCACTACTGTTTAACTGATACTAACAGGAGTATAAGGCTCCTAGCAGCAGCCACTACTGTTTAACTGATACTAACAGAGTATAAGGCTCCTTGCAGCAGCCACTACTGTTTAACTGATACTAACAGGAGTATAAGGCTCCTGCAGCCAGCCACTACTGTTTAACTGATACTAACAGGACTCCAAGGCATTACAAACAGGAGAATAAGGCTCACAACAAACCCTCATTTTTTTACAATTTTGATTATTTTTTCATTCAAATTTTTCCTAATAATTAAAAATCTGCGAAGGCTCTAAAAGATGTTTACATCATATTTTTTTGTTTACTTAGGTGTCGAAACGTCGGCCTCTGTATATAGGCCTTGCGTATAGTCACATATAGTAACTCTACATTTCGCCTATTACAACTTGTAATAAGGGTGTTAGATCTTGTAAAACGTTTTGATTGAGTATTAGGAACAAACTGGGGAATGTTGTAGGAACGTTGTAGTTTGGTCTGTTTGGCGGGAATTAGGTGTTAAATTTGGGCGAATGTTGTAGGAACGTTGTAGTTTGGGTCTGTTTGGCGGGAATTAGGTGTTAAAATTGGGCGAATGTTGTAGGAACGTGTAGATTTGGTTCTGTTTGGCGGGAATTAGGTGTTAAAATTAGGGCGAATGTTGTAGGAACGTCGCAGTTTCGTGTTTGGCGAGACAACCTTCCAATGTTTGTTTTTCCTTCGGAAACCCTTGATCTCCAGGCTTTAAAACACGGTGTGTGTGCGTCGTCTTGAAGTCCTGTTAATGTTCCTTGTTTCCTCTCAAGCTTTATAGTGTATGTTTACGAGGCAATTTGTTTTTTTTTTACATTTTAATTGGTTTGTAAAAGTAAATTACTTTTTCTCACTTTTTAATCAGTCCCTTTTTTTCTATTACCGTCTACTGCCCAATCGTTTTATTCCTTAGTGAATGAAATTGCTAAGGCAGAGAAATTACTAAAAGACGCAGATACTCATATATTATGAGTATCTGCGTCTTTTTAGTAATTTCTCTGCCTTAGCAATTTCATTCACTAAGGAATAAAACGATTGGGCAGTAGACGGTAATAGAAAAAAAAGGACTGATTATAAGTGAGAAAAAGTAATTTCCTTATACAAACCAATTAAAATGTAAAAAACAAAACAAATTAGCTCGTAAACATACACTATAAAGCTTGAGAGGAAACAAGGAACATTAACAGGACTTCAAGACGACGCTTAACACACCGTGTTTTAAAGCCTGGAGATCAAGGGTTTCCGAAGGGAAAAAACAAACATTGGGAAGGATTGTCTCGCCAAACACCACGAAACTGCGACGTTCCTACAACATTCGCCCTAATTTTAACACATAATTCCTGCGAAACAGAACCAAATTACAACATTCCTACAACATTCGCCCAAATTTTAACACCCAATCCTGCCAAACAGACCCAAACACAACGTTCCTACAACATTCGCCCAAATTTTAACACCTAATCCCGCCAAACAGAACCAAACTACAACGTTCCTACAACATTCGCCCAAGTTTCGTCCTAATACGTCATAAAAACGTTATTACAAGATCTAACACCCTTATTAAAGTTGTAATAGGCAGAAAATAGGTAGAGTTACATATAGTGACTATACGCAAGGCCTATATACAGAGGCCGACGTTTCGATCACCTAAGTAAACAAAAAAATATGATGTAAACATCTTTTAGAGCCTTCGCAGATTTTTAATTATTAGGAAAAATTTGAATGAAAAAATTAATCAAATTGTAAAAAAATGAGGGTTTGTTGTGAGCCTTATTCTCCTGTTTGTAATGCCTTGGAGTCCTGTTAGTATCAGTTAAACAGTAGTGGCTGCTGCTAGGAGCCTTATACTGCTGTTAGTATCAGTTAAACAGTAGTGGCTGCTGCAAGGAGCCTTATACTGCTGTTAGTATCAGTTAAACAGTAGTGGCTGGTGCAAGGAGCCTTATACTGCTGTTAGTATCAGTTAAACAGTAGTGGCTGGTGCAAGGAGCCTTATACTGCTGTTAGTATCAGTTAAACAGTTGTGGCTACTGCTAGGAGCCTTATACTGCTGTTAGTATCAGTTAAACAGTAGTGGCTGGTGCAAGGAGCCTTATACTGCTGTAGTATCAGTTAAACAGTAGTGGCTGCTGCTAGGAGCCTTATACTGCTGTTATTATCAGTTAAACAGTTGTGGCTGCTGCTAGGAGCCTTATACTGCTGTTAATATCAGTTAAACAGTTGTGGCTGGTGCAAGGAGCCTTATACTGCTGTTAATATCAGTTAAACAGTAGTGGCTGGTGCAAGGAGCCTTATACTGCTGTTAGTATCACTAGGGAGCAGCTGGGAACCCTTATACTCATGTCAGTACCACATAACCCCGAGACGAGGCTGCTGGTCCAAGCCTGCTGTCCAAGCCTGCTGTCCAAGCCTGCAGAAACACGACCTCATAAATAGGAGATCAAAAGATATCATTACATACGAAGTTCTTTCAAGTTCAGTAAAGTCATCAGTAGAGTGATGATTGAAGTGGTTTTGCCATCATTCCACAGATGACATGAGTCGTGTCATGTTTTCCACAGCAATTAAAATAGAAATAGCAACATTACAATTAGTTGAAACAAGAATAATGAAACAAGGGGCTGAGCACAAACCTAATATCGACGTAGAAAAATGTTTGGGCCTTTAAGTGGCTACTAGAGTTCAAAATAATGAACCTGGACTGTGGAGAACCGGACACCATTGCACGTAACACGAGACAGGAACTCTGATTTGGAATCGGACAGAGAAAAAAAAGATTTTGGGTTGATATATCCCCCCTATCCATCCTGTCGCCCGAAGCCCACATTAAAATGATACCCAACTCCTCGGAAGGTTGACTAATCTAAGAACTGCCTTTGGGAAGCGGAACAGAATCGTTCAGAAGCTTGTATATCCACACTATCAGAGCCGTTTCGGTGGGTGTGGGCCCAGTGTGACTCACACACGCTGGGACATGCTGGGACATGCTGGGACATGCTGGGACACGCTGGGACATGCTGGGACATGCTGGGACATGCTGGGACATGCTGGGGCATGCTGGGACATGCTGGGACACGCTGGGGCATGCTGGGGCATGGTGGGACATGCTGGGACATGCTGGGACATGCTGGGACATGCTGGGACATGCTGGGACATGCTGGGACACGCTGGGACATGCTGGGACATGCTGGGACACGCTGGGGCATGCTGGGGCATGGTGGGACATGCTGGGACATGCTGGGACATGCTGGGACATGCTGGGACATGCTGGGATGTGCTAGGACGTGCTGGGACACGCTGGGACACGCTGGGACATGCTGGGACATGCTGGGACACGCTGGGACACGCTGGGACATGCTGGGACACACTGGGACATGCTGGGACACGCTGGGACGTGCTAGGACGTGCTAGGACGTGCTGGGACATGCTGGGACATGCTGGGACACGCTGGGACACGTTGGGACACGCTTGGACACGCTGGGACACGCTGGGACACGCTGGGACACCCTGGGACACGTTGGGACACGTTGGGACACGTTGGGACACACTGGGACACCCTGGGACACGTTGGGACACACTGGGACACCCTGGGACACGTTGGGACACGTTGGGACACGCTTATTTTTCATACACACATCACCAGTTGATTGACAGTTGTGAGGCGGGACCAAAGAGCCAGAGCTTAACCCCCGCAAGCACAACTAGGCGAGTACAGGAAGCAGCCCGTAGCAGCTGTCTAACTCCCAGGTACCTATTTACTGCTAGGTGAACAGAGCCATCAGGGTGAAAAAAAACTCTGCCAATTTGTTTCCACCATCGCCGGGGATCGAACCCCGGGATTTAAAATGGTATTTATTTTTCCATTTATTGATGAATGTAGAGTCAAAATTCTGGACTTAACTGCTCGTAATCTAAATGGCGAAAAAAATCTTTACCCCCTGATTTTGGTATTTATTATGCCTCAGGTCTTGCAATAAGCCTCTTATCTCTCATATCCTTATATGCACCATAAGCCCTGCTGCATGGGTAACAGCTTATCCCCGTATCAACCTACCCTGGCTTTGCACCCTGGAGAGAGAGGGGGAGACCTGCTGCATGGGTAACAGCTTCTCCCCCCGTATCAACCTACCCGGGCTTTACACCCTGGAGAGAGAGGGGGAGACCTGCTGCATGGGTAACAGCTTCTCCCCCCCGTATCAACCTACCCAGGCTTTGCACCCTGGAGAGGCCACTCCAGACCAACAACCAGAGCCCAACCCCATAGTCTCCTCAGACTAATAGATGACAACTTGTACTAATAAGCCTCTCTTAACTCCCTTAGATGCGTGACGTCCGCCACGAAAACCTGTTGGCGTTCATTGGGTGTTCGGTGGACACCGGGAACGTCTGTGTTCTAACAGCCTATTGTGCCCGTGGTTCCCTGCACGATGTGCTCTCTAATGACGACCTCCTGCTGGATAATATGTTCGTCGCCTCCCTCGTTGCGGATCTAATCAAGGTAGGTCAACGAGAGATTATATATATATATATATATATATATATATATATATATATATATATAATATATATATATATATATGAGAATATTTGTCTGTTGTCTGTAAAAAAGTTGGAGCCAGACGTTTAGGGCAAGTCTCACAAAACATCTCATGGAGAATATTTCTTATAGACATATTGACTATTATTTACTGATCTCTATAAAATTAAAAATAATCTCTTGTCGTTACTTTGGTCGCATTAGCATAACAGAAATGATCCTCCAACAGCTTCCAAGCTTTGTCAAGGCATTGGCTACAACACTGACCTGAACATAAACACTAAAGTAGGCTTAGCTAGAACACTGACCTGAACACAAACACTAAAGTAGGCTTAGCTACAACACTGACCTGAACACAAACACTAAAGTAGGCTTAGCTAGAACACTGACCTGAACACAAACACTAAAGTAGGCTTAGCTACAACACTGACCTGAACACAAACACTAAAGTAGGCTTAGCTAGAACACTGACCTGAACACAAACACTAAAGTAGGCTTAGCTAGAACACTGACCTGAACACAAACACTAAAGTAGGCTTAGCTAGAACACTGACCTGAACACAAACAATAAAGTAGGCTTAGCTAGAACACTGACCTGAACACAAACACTAAAGTAGGCTTAGCAAGAACACTGACCTGAACACAAACACTAAAGTAGGCTTAGCTAGAACACTGACCTGAACACAAACACTAAAGTAGGCTTAGCTAGAACACTGACCTGAACACAAACAAGCTACAAAGCTCTACCATTGCCCCTTGTACCCCTTGTCAAACACAGATAATACCACCAATGCTCACTAATGGCCGTAATCTGTCAGAGTCAAATATTCTAAGCCATTTAACAAGTTATTGCATTATTCTTCAGCCTACATGGTTGGGGCGTTACTTCTCCCTCGAACGATGTACTTAGTGACATGGGTTGTGTAATCCAGGAATATCCAGGGTGGATTTAATTCCTTCTTTTTGCTGCTTCGCCTCCTGGTCCTCTCTTCTACCTGGAGGTCCAAACATGGTTCGATAATGTTAGGTTTCTCCCTCCTTCTCTACTCCATCTTCGTAAGACCTTTGATATTTGTCTCAATTATCCTTAATTCTCTCCTCAGCTCCCTACTTCTCTAATTCCTTGCGTCCGCCTGTCCCTTTCAGCCTCATTTAGTCATTCTAGCCAATCATCTGTCATTCCAGTCACCGCTTTTCATCCTCAAACTATCCCAATCATCCATATGCGAACCTCAGAGTTACTCAGAACTATATACAATATTCAAGTCTTCATTTGCCGGTGCAGGCGAGGAGTCACAATAACGTGGCTGAAGTATGTTGACCAGACCACACACTAGGAGGTGACGGGACGACGACGTTTCGGTCCGTCCTGGACCAATCTCAAGTCGACTTGAGAATGGTCCAGGACGGACCGATACGTCGTCGCCCCTTCACCTTCTAGTGTATGGTCTGGTCAACATGCTTTCCCTAATTTGAAAAATGAGGAACATATTATCAACAAATTATGTCGGTCTTTTAAAGCATATTCGGTTAGACTCAGGAACCTCCACCAAGATTGGCTTTGGATTTAAGAGGTTTTACGTACAATATCACCTTAAACAAAAATGAAAAATCGTGGACTGGCGTCCAAGTTCCACCTTTTTCATCACCGACTCCCTCACGCGTCGAGGTCCGGAAGCCTTGCTCCTACGAATTCATCACCATCCATGTGTATATTCAGGATTCTGTGCACTTAATCTAGCTTTTGACTAGTTGGCCAGACCAGGGGGGTTTCAGGCGCCACGTTCAAAAGATCTCGGGATGAGCCGGGAAAGGCAAGTTTTCCTTCCCCATGGGGTAAGGTAGGCAAGGCTTCCTTCCCTATGGGGTAGGATGGTGCAGGAGACAGTTGGGGCAGACAGCCGTGATGGCTTAAGAAGCCAGACTGAGAATTTCTGAGGTGTATGGAGAGATGTCTACCACGCAGTACATGGTAGACATCTCCTTACATCCGCGGTAGACATCTACCGCGGATATTCACATTGGACACGGATATACTCAACTATCTTGACCTACTATTAATGTATAATGACTTACTGTAAATATACAGCTCTTGAAATAGCACTTTCTCTGTAACTAGCTGACATTGTAACTATAAGGTGTGAAGGATAGATGAAATTGTTTATGTAATGATCTAAGATGAGGTCTGATAAAGACCTTTTGTGCCCTCTGTAATGCTTTTTGCGCTACCGCTCACAGGATGAGTATGGGGTGCACAATAAACCAGCCGCCTCCGGCTAGTAATCAATCAATCAATCTTGGACACAAAGACATACTCACGCATCTAGAACACACAACATCAGCCGCATAAACATACTAAGTTAGAAAACATTTTAATTACGATCAAAA
This sequence comes from Procambarus virginalis, assembly GCA_020271785.1. Classification (NCBI taxonomy): domain Eukaryota; kingdom Metazoa; phylum Arthropoda; class Malacostraca; order Decapoda; family Cambaridae; genus Procambarus; species Procambarus virginalis. Next base: position 2,982,586 of record WNGS01162923.1, on the reverse strand, counting down.
AATATCTGTGTAAAAATTTTCATACTCAGAATATGACTCGAGAAGGAAGAGAATTTAAGCCCCTCCGCGTCTAGGAAAATCATAGCTGTTTACCACTGCTCCGATCAGCAGTAATTGGGTACCTGAGGCCACACAAGAAGTTACGAAACCTTTGCATCTTTTCCCCAATCTTTGACGGCTTTGGTTACATTTATTAAACAGTTTATAAGCATGAAAACTTGCCAATCAACTGTTGTTAGTGTTATAAACAGCCTCCTGGTGCTTCGGAGCTCATTAACTGTTTAATAATTGTAAACAAAGCCGCCAAAGATTGAGAAAAGATGTAACGGTTTCGCAAGTAGAGGTGGATAAATGTGTTGATTGGTTGTAGAGCGATTGGCTGGTTGTGTTCCAGGGAAACTAATGGGTAATGCTTACGCTATGGGAAGAGAAAGGTCTCAACCACAGTCCATCCTCCTAAAGTTGTCCCAACGTCAAGAAAATGGTCAATTTAGAGTGGTCTCTCCTAACCTGCCAGAGGACCCAAAACAGAAAACGGGACAGTATGTCACTTTCGTTAGTCGCTTCCATTTTCTAGTACGACGATTTTTTTGCTGTAGATAACACATACGAGTGAAAAGCGACGTTCTTTGTAGGAGAACAGGCTGTAGGAGGACAGGTTGTAGGAGGACAGGTTGTAGGGGGACAGGTTGTAGGAGGACAGGCTGTAGGAGGACAGGCTGTAGGAGGACAGGTTGTAGGAGGACAGGCTGTAGGGGGACAGGTTGTAGGAGGACAGGCTGTAGGAGGACAGGCTGTAGGAGGACAGGTTGTAGGAGGACAGGTTGTAGGAGGACAGGTTGTAGGAGGACAGGCTGTAGGAGGACAGGTTGTAGGAGGACAGGTTGTAGGAGGACAGGCTGTAGGAGGACAGGTTGTAGGAGGACAGGCTGTAGGAGGACAGGTTGTAGGAGGACAGGTTGTAGGAGGACAGGTTGTAGGAGGACAGGCTGTAGGGGGAACAGGTTGTAGGAGGACAGGTTGTAGGGGGACAGGTTGTAGGAGGACAGGCTGTAGGAGGACAGGTTGTAGGAGGACAGGTGTAGGAGGACAGGCTGTAGGAGGTCAGGCTGTAGGGAGGACAGGCTGTAGGAGGACAGGTTGTAGGAGGACAGGTTGTAGGAGGACAGGTTGTAGGAGGACAGGCTGTAGGAGGACAGGTTGTAGGAGGACAGGTTGTAGGAGGACAGGTTGTAGGAGGACAGGCTGTAGGAGGACAGGCTATAGGAGGACAGGCTGTAGGAGGACAGGCTGTAGGAGGACAGGCTGTAGGAGGACAGGCTGTAGGAGGGACAGGCTGTAGGAGGACAGGTTGTAGGGGACAGGCTGTAGGAGGACAGGCTGTAGGAGGACAGGCTGTAGGAGGACAGGCTGTAGGAGGACAGGATGTAGGAGGACAGGCTGTAGGAGGACAGGATGTAGGAGGACAGGTTGTAGGAGGACAGGATGTAGGAGGACTAATTAGAACAAGGCACTAGCATAAAGGATAACAGTCCTAGTAAATAGGTTTCATTAATAGCATACCACCCATCCTAATCAACACTAATTTAGTTAAGGAGACGAGAGAGAGAGAGGAGAGACGAGAGAGAGAGGAGAGATGAGATTGAGAGAGAGAGAGAGAGAGAGGAGATGAATACGAGCCGACAGAAGAGAGAAGAGTTAGATCAGAGAGATAGACTGCGAATTCTATTCACTCTCGAGACACAAGCTCGGGCTAACATATTTACTATTCATCTAACAATGTCACAATAGACATAAAATTGAAACAAATACACACTTGTCACACCACTTCTTGAACGAACGCAAACACCAATCAGAAATGTATTTAGCGAATGATTGCGCATGTGTAAAAATATTGTTTTTTTCAACACTCTCAAAGCTATGCGTTCGTGAGTCCGTAATCCGGATGCAGTCACAATGGTGAAGTCACCGTAAATAATGAAGCGGGGTAATGGGGAGTGGTGGAGAGGGGATTATCAGGGGGAAAGCGCCAAGCCATTCACGACTATCATAGCAACTTGGGAAGGGTGTAGGCTAGGATTGGGTATGGGAGGTGGTAAAAGGAATGGTGCCATACCACTATGGACGGGAGGGATTGAACGCCGACCTGCATGGAAGCAGCACACCTCGTTGACTCTTGAATGTTCTTAAGCTTCTACTCCAATTTAATAACTTCTCTTTGGTGATCACTAATGTAGTGAACATGTCCTCTTTCTCCCCCATATCTGTTCACGTGTAAGTGAACTATTAAGTTTCATCTACTAGTACTACTACTTCGTCTCTGTGCGAGACTGTTAGAATGGCTTGTAAGGTAGAGACAAAATTACGTTCGTGTTGTATCACACATTTCCTTGTCGTTATCAGTTTGCCATGACACTGTTTCATCTCTCAGTGGACACAGTCTTCTCCCTGACCTGTCTTTGATCTGAGTGACAAATCAGATCAACTGTGTTTGATTAGGATTGATCAATGGCCTAGCTCTAAAAACGTCCACCAATCACATTCTATTTCAATAGTCCTCATTTCTTGTCAATGACACTAGCTAATAATAGATCAAATTAGCTGATCTAGATTCATTCCTTCATTCCTAACTCATTAACCATATAGTTCTTTCACCCACGAGGGAATTTTACACGCTTCGGTTAGTCATTTTAGATTACTGCTCTTTGTCCTAGGTCATTGCATTGTTCTGCGTCAATACACATTGAAATATCCCCAAGCAATGTTTTTGTCATTGTTATAACAGCTTCCTGGGCTTCGAGCTCAGAACTTTAATAAATTGAAACAAGCTCCCAAAGTTGAGAAAGATACTACAGGTTTTCGTCAGTGATGAGTATAAATGCTGTTGAATGCCCTGAGTATCTATACAACTTGAACGCACATCGTTTGGTGGGATAGGAAGAGGATTAGCATGAATAAAATAATTAGACCAATATAAAGAGAATATCCAATTATGAGCTGTGTAAAATATTTCGTTGCAATGCAATGATTTGACGCCACGAGAGATTACCGCTTGCAACAATCCCACAGAAAAGTTATTAAACCCAATCCCAGATATAGATGGAAAAATGTGTTCTGGATCTTGTTAAATATGAATGTTGGACTAGTTGATGGTAGAACTACTGGGACTAATGGGAAACTCTGATGGTAGAACTATCTGATGAACTTTTCAATCGAACTCGATGGAGACTCTGATGGAACTATCTGAGTGAACTCTGATGGGAGAACTATCTGATGTAGAACTATCTGATGGAGAACTACCTGATGGAGAACTATCTGATGGAGAACTACCTGATGGTA
>WNGS01162923.1:2940449-2961510 GCA_020271785.1 Procambarus virginalis | reverse complement strand
CGAATCTGGCCCCGGTTCGTAAGTGCTTGCGTAACTGCTTCGTGAATCTGGCCGCCCAGGTGATTGCGTAGGTTGGTTGGGGTAGGTGCGTGGTATGCGTTATAACACCCCTTATTTTGTACGTTGAGGCAAGTCAAAGGTAAACAGGAAGGATACATAGCGCACAAAGGTTGCTGGGGGGGGGGGGGGGGGTGGGGTGGGCGGGGGGTTAGGAAAGAATCTATATGACCCCCGCAAGGATTCGAACCTGACCTGCCAGGGCTCACCCAATGGCTTACACAGTACTAGCACCATCCCACCTGCGATAAGTGCAAGCCAGTGAGGCGAGCCTTGGCAGCGGGTTCGAATCCTGGTGGGGTCATAGGCACAAAGATCCTTAACTTTATATATAGTAAAGTGTACAAGGCACTTTACTAGTACAACAAGTCAAATGGCTTTCAAATAACCCGTCTAGATTGGTTACAAAGATCCATTACACACAGAAGGTAAGGGGAGACATGATAACCACTTACAAAATTCTCAGGGGAATTGACAGTGTGGACAAAGACAAACTCTTCAGCACGGGTGGGACACGAACAAGGGGACACAGGTGGACTGAGTACCCAGATGAGCCACAGAGACGTTGGAAAGAACTTTTTCAGTGTCAGAGTAGTAATAAAATGGAATGCATTAGGCAGTGATGTGGTGGAGGCTGACTCCATACACAGTTTCAAGTGTAGATATGATAGAGCCCAATAGGCTCAGGAGATCTGTACACCAGTTGATTGATAGTTGAGAGGCGGGACCAAAGAGCCAGAGCTCAACCCCCGCAAGCACAATTAGGTAAGTACACACAGAGATCACACTAACGTGATGCATCAGATGAACAAATCCACAAAGGGCCGTGACGAGGATTCGAACCTGCGTCCGGGAGCATCCCAAACACTGCCTTAATCGACTGAGCTACGACAGGGTAAAAAAGAGTTGAAACCGAAGTTTTTCAACTTCTTTTTTTTTTAACCCTGTCGTAGCTCAGTCGATCAAGGTAGCGTCGGGATGCTCCCGGACGCAGGTTCGAATCCTCGTCACGGCCCTTTGTGGATTTGTTCATAAAGATCCCATATTGTGGCAATAGTTTATTTGTCTATACATAAACAGAGGTAGCAAGAGTCACTCTTCCCCCAATCCAATGTTATTGTCTGCTTCTAGTCAAAAAACTTTACTGTACTGGAGCAAAGCCTTAAGGGAAAGTGGGGTGAATTATGTGATAACTGCATAATATACTTTGACAGACAATAAATAAATAAATTTTATTCAGGTAAGGTACATACATACAAGATACAAAATTGATGGATTTATAGATAGAGTTTGTACATACAATGCCTAAAGCCACTATTACGCAAAGCGTTTCAGGCAGGAATGACAATGGCATTAGTCCTGTGATAGGGAATGTTTGATGTAGGTAGGAGCAATTCTGGAGTTTTATCATGTGGGTTAATTCCTAGTGAAGTGGTGATCAGTCCTGTGAGTATTGCGTCTACCAGTGAGAAGTGGATTCTATAATGCTTTCTCAATGTTTATTTAATTGTTATTTACTCATTTCATGCTTGAGATGAATGCGTGGGTGTTGTTGTGTTTAAGATTCGCTACCTGGAACCAATAGTTCCAAGTAGCACGGGCTATGGTGAGCCCGCAGTGATCCCTAAAATGCGTGGGCGATGTTGTGCAATTATAAACCAAAAAAAGCTCCTTTCAATTTCAAGTCAAATGACTAAATGCAAATATAATTATAGACAATTAGTGCTAACTCGGTCCTTCAGGTGATTATATAAAAAATATATTATTTATCTTTCTCTTTGTTTATTTTGACAAGTTTCCTTCAATAGGCCGAGTGTTAAGAGTGTTTGATTAGGCTAATTGCTTGTGGCCAAACTCGGCCCCCTATTGGTCAGCAATGTTTACCTCGCCTGGTAACAGCTGACGGTCCATAGTATCGCCTCAGCTTCCATAGCAAACACACGTAGATCATTGCACAGGTAAGAATGAGTTCTTTTTAATGTGTTAGTTTTTCGTATAGAATTTTGTTATAGTGTATTTTGTTGGGTTGGCGTTTAATTATAGGGGGAAAAGGACATAGGAATGTTGGTAGGGAAGTATGAGGAACTAGAAAGAGTCAATTAAGTTGTCCATAATGTTTATTTGGAAGTTTAAAACTAGGCAAATGCTGTAAATTCCAAAGTTAAGTATCTATGGCATAAAAATATTCTGAATTGTAGTGATATTAACTGTAGTAGGGAAAAACTTTCTAAACTTTGTAAAAGTTTAAATCTAAAACGGTATGAAAATGACTTGGCATGTTGTTAATACTTTAAACTTATACATGTAAAAACCCTATAAATAACTGCAATAGACTTAAATAACTCTAAAAGCATTTTTCCATTGTTAATGGATAATAAAGCAGTTTTCTTTATCATACTTGATAATTTCTCTTGCCTTGTAATACACGTCACAAAGTAAAAATACACAAATTAAAACACTTGCACTAACGCTACATAAATAAATTAGAGGTAAAGGTAATAATTGAAGCTGGTTTATGGTATAGCTATACCAGTCAAGTCTTGCTATTTTCTACATTTCTGTAATTTAAAACATGAATCGAGCGGGCAAATTTGTCATAATCTAATAGATATAAAACTCTTCTTTTAAAGGTTGAGGTTTAGAAATAAAATGTTTGCTGGATGTTGCAATTGGTAAATTACAAAGGTGGTTGCTATACTATAACATACACAATCTAGAATTCTTCCTACGTAATTTTCAATCCTACAAAATATTGGGAGAAACCGTTTTAGACAGACAAATTTACAGGCCACATGGTGATAATTATAAACATTTGTATTAAATATACAGTATATACGAAACGGACATTGCATACAGGTTTTAGCATTGCATTACTAGCTAAATAGCTGTTTTAGTAATCGTTATACCTTGATCAACAAATTGCCGGGTAATATAGAAGTAATAATCTCTATTTCAAGAACGTTTAGAGCTTAAAATTGTTGACCATAAAATTAAATATGGCAAATCCTAAAAGAATCAAAGGGCAGTGAGGACCTTTACATCTGATACATCTCGCTATTGAGGTTTGTGTAATGACTACTAAAATTAATGTAGCCTAGTACCGGTCACTCAAAGAACGAGGCTGAGTCTAAATAGTTTAAAAATTCCTTGCAGGCACAATGACTGTAGATCTTTACTACACTCCAGCTTCAGCTGCCTGTCGGTCAGTGATGCTGACGGCTAAAGCCATGGAGGTTGACCTCAACCTAAAGCCCGTTGATCTCTGGGCTAAGGAACAAATGAAGGAGGAATTTATTGCACTTAATCCCCAGCATTGCGTCCCAACTCTAGTCGACGGCGACTTTATCCTCTGGGAGAGGTGAGGAAAGTTGGCTTCATGTTAGTTGGCTCTTGACTACTACAGATGGTTATCGGGTAGTTGAAATCTTGTTCCTTTCAGCCGTGCCATCTGCACGTACCTCGCTAGTCAGTACGGGAAGCTGGACGCATTCTACCCAAGTGACCCGAAGACCCGCGCTCGGGTTGACCGCCTACTCTACTTCGACATGGGCACGCTCTACCACCGCTTTGGAGAATACGTGGTTAGTTTACCTTTTGGTTAAGGTAACCAAATCTTGATTGTGTCTGCTCAGTCCCTGACCAGTTTAGGGGGGGGGGGGGAGAAACGGTTTCGGCTTCTAATGTGGACAAGATGTACTACCCTTTTTGAAGGTGCAATTACCAGCTTTGAAATCTGCGGGGCTGAGTAGTTAGGCACTTGTAAAAAAATATATACATAACTTTTATTGCATACTTTTTTAAAGTAAAGGATTAACGTTGTACTAATGTACGTAACATTGAAAGGAGGGAATTTAACTTTGGCATCTTTTTAGTTATCCCTAACTGGAAAGATCTAAGTATAGGTCTTCATAGAACTTTTCTGATTAACTCAGACCTCCTGGAGGTCTCTCAAGAATCGGGCTTCATAGTCCAACAATGACTCTGTATTGATCTGACTCTTCCCCCCCCCCCCCCTGGTTAAATCCCTCTGGTTTCCGCAAAAAGAGCCTGATCATCCTTCTTGAAGGGTGATCTGTCAAACCTGAAAAGCAAGACATCTCCCAACAGAACTATGAAAGTTGTTCTTGTGCCGCTCTTCCTCAAAAGGGCGTTAATGTTTAACCTCTTCTTGGTCATTCCGTCAAAGGTAACTTAAAATAACTTTGAAAAGTCTGTACACAATACATTTTTTTCCTAGACATTCCAATGCTTTAACAGAAATTTAATTGTATTTTTCCAGTATCCAGTTGCCTTTGGAGCAGAGAAGGCAGATCCACAAAAGCTAGAGTCCCTGCAGGAAGCCCTAGGCTGGCTTGACCAGTTCCTGGCCGGACACGACTATGCCGTCGGAGACGCTATCACCGTCGCTGACAACGTTTTGGTGGCATCTGTGTCGACCATGGAAGCTTGTGGCATAGACTTGTCTGGTCATGATAATGTGAGTGTGTGGCTGGAGCGTTGCTGGTCTACATTGCCTGGCTACAGCGAGGTGAATGAACCCGGGGCCGCAGAGTTTGGCAAGATGGCGAAGGAGAAGCTGAACAAGCCGGATAAACCTGAAGCGGCCGTTGATAACTCTTCCAATTGAGTGTTTGAAGGACAGTTTCTGTGTACTACGTGGGACTATTAGTAGATTGTGTATTTGATATTGTGATGGTCTTGGTATTAAACTTGTTCTGAACGGATATGGTTTGAAGTGTTCCCCAATTCGTCGAATAGTTAGCATTATGACAGAGTAATTTGATCGTCCTTTGAGACTGGATTTTTCCCACTATTTGGAAGATTTTCTTCCATATCTGGAAGCTTTGTGTACTGAAAACATGGGCCTTCCCCACTTTAGTTTATTATAAGGAGGGGGTCCTACAGGGCACGACATTTTCTCCTTCAGAAATAAAAAAAAAATTTGGTAAAAATGGTGGGCCACATTTCTTTTCACCTAATGCTCTACTTACCCAGTAGAAAGTGTGTACTCGGGAGTTTTTCAGCTTGTTTTTTGGGTCGAATCCTAAGTAGGGGATCAATAATTCGACCTTGGGAGAAGAACGTTGGGTGGGGGGGGGGGCATTGATATAGGCCTCGCGTGTATAAATGCACTCTGACTTTGTCTCTAGACACGCTGAATTTTTTACCATGTATCACCCCCCCCCCCAACACCATATTCTGTACCACAATGTACTGTACCCACACGTGGGGGGAGGGGGGGGGGAATAAATAATTACCAAAACACAAAATTAGTTTAAGAACAGTAGGTAAATAAACCTGGTAATTAAGGCCGGGACGGAAACCTTGTGGGATAAAGCAGTGTGCGCCAAATTTAGCTAAATCTTTCCCTCGAAGGAATAGAGTACCATCTCTGCCCTAGAGTATACTGAGGGCAGCATTATTCAGGATCTTGGTTTACTCGAGGCAGTTTGCTAAGAGTCTAAAGAGATGGAAATTATCTGTGGTATACATAGCTACCACCTATGGCTCATTCTAATATTTTGGATGATTTAAGGCCTAATAAAGACTAATAAAATAAGCGAAGATGACGGATAAATGCGCTTAACTAAGTTAGTCGTGAAATGGTGACCGTTCGACCCATAATTTAAACTACTTCTACATGTTAAAATTTAGACTGTAGAAATCTTTGTCCCTTTCAGTAAATTATGAGCACTATAAATTACATACCATGGGTTCGCTAAACATTTTATATATAAACAAATTAACAAGGTTGAAATTCACTTTAAACCATGTATCTCGGTCAACTATGGCGCGTCTATCATCCCGGACGTAGGTTCGAACTCTCATTATGGCCCTTGTGGCTTTGTTCATTTGATACATCATGCAATTGTGGTTTCTGCAGATCTTCCTCCAAACAGACCCAAAAGTTACTCCATGCATCCGCCAACCCCCCAGCTGTTCATGAAAAACGGTTTACACACGACTGATGACGTTCGAACACTTTCGGAGCAAGTGCTTCACTGACTACTTTTGTCCGAACCACAACTGTAAATGCTTCACCCACGTACTACAAAAAGCCAACTTAAAACGTCTAACCTATGCCTATATGCACGATATGCTAATATATTATCAGCATGTTAAAATTTGAGTGCGTCTGAGGGGTCGACCGCAGGATGTAATGCACTCTAATAGAGGACGGTTTGAATTTGTATGTTATACATAAGTATGTGCTTTGAAACTTTAGAGAATGGATTGTTAAAATGTCCACAGAAAACGATACGTTAGAATATCTATGGGACACCCCTGCAAACAGGACAGTAGAAAGGTCCGCAACAAGTCTAACGATGTTTGTGGTCTACCGCCAAGAGGATGTGTGTGTGGGGTCACTACAGCCCACGGGGTGGGTATTAGTTCCACAAGATGGGTAAGAGGCCCACTACCACCTGCTTGATGGGTATGGGGCCAACAACCTCCCATAGGATAAGTATGGGGTCCACTACCACCCAAAGGACTGTATGGGGTCGACTACCGCACACAGGTGGGGAGATAGTGGGCACCATACTGATCCCATGGGCGGTAGTGGGACCCATACTCATCCAGCAGTTGGTAGTATACCCCCATTAACATCCTACAGGTGATAGTGGGCCCCATACACATCAAGTGACTAGTTGTGGACCCTATATCCATCCTGAGGATACACTGGTAGTGTTGAGAGCAGCAATGTTCAGTGTACAGGTTCCCAAGTAACAATATATTAAGACTTGAGAAGCAAGACCGACGAGAGGCATCAACATCAGAGGCTCTAGTGTCACGTGACAGACTTGACGTGGTGAGAGGCAATGTTGTGTTATGTCATCCCATCGTTGTAGATGTTCTTTAGTACCAGAGACGGTCTTAGCTGCCTCCCTTACTGTCTGACTGTGGTCGTCTGAGGTGGAGATTACGATAAGACAGTTACAAGCTTATAAATACCAAGGTAAACATACAGCTCATAACATGATTCAACATGATCTGATTCTGGCAGAACTCTATCCAGTAGATATCCGATATCCTGTTTCAGGCAGGACTCTCTCTAGTAGACGTCCAACATCCTGATTCAGGCAGGGCTCTCTCCAGTGGATATTGAATATCCTGATTCAACCAGGACTCTCTCCAGTGGATATCCAACATCCTGATTCTGTTAGGACTTTCTTCAGTTTATATTGAATATCCTGATTCAGGCAGGATTCTCCAGTGGATAACCAACATCCTGGTTCAGGCAGGACTCACTCTAGTGGATATCCAACATTCTGATGACATTGTAGACAGAGAAATTTTCTACACAGTGGACATTAAACATCCTGATTCTGGCAGGATTCTCTCCAGTGGAGATTCAACATCCTGATTGATGCAGGACTCTCTCCAGGGGATATCCAACATCCTGATTCAACCAGGACTCTCTCCAGTGATTATCCAACATCCTGATTCTGGCAGGACTCTATTCACAAGATATCCAATATCCTGTTTCAGGCAGGACTCTCTCTAGTGGATGTCCAACATCCTGATTCAGGCAGGGCTCTCTAGTGGATATTGAATATCCTGATTCAACCAGGACGCTCTCCAGTGGATATCCAACATCCTGATTCTGTTAGGACTTTCTTCAGTGGATATTGAACATCCTGATTCAGGCAGGATTCTCCAGTGGATATCCAACATCCTGGTTCAGGCAGGACTCATTCTAGTGGATATCCAATATTCTGATGACATTGTAGACAGAGAAATTTTCTACACAGTGATTCTAGACTGTTATAGGCTTGAAGATATAAAAAGTATCTACATAAATGACGAAGAAAGAAATTCATAATTTTTTAATATCCATTTACTATTAGGCTCATTATAATTATTATTACTTGTTCATCAACTCATTTTTGTCAATAATATGTTGAGAAAACATGATGATAAGTTTGATATTTGAATTGGCTGTATCTCGGTAAATATATGTGTTAAAGCCTTAATATTTAAAATTAGCAAAGAAAGAGTTAACAGAAAGAAACGTCCAGTGATGCGGTAATTCTAATGGTAGCATTTTGAAAACGATTCTATGGCTGGTTTTGATTTTGAGTTTTGAGAAAAATGACGATTTCGCCGAGGTGGCGATTTTTCCGTGGCAGCTCCGCTTTGCGCCATCTTTTGACAATTATTTACTGATTTATCTGACCGCTGAACTGTGTAGCCGTCATGTCCCGAGGCACCATGCTTGTTTCTATCTTTTGGTCAATTTTTTATTATTTGATTTAATCATTGACTATTTTCTGTTTCTATAGGAAATAAGGTAATTAAAAATCAAAAGAAAACAAAAGTTTTTTGCCGAGAAATGACCGGCTAGCTGAGTGATGCATCATACTGAACCGCTATATATATATATTTATATAAACATTAGTTAATAACTCAATTATTCCTTGTTTGTGAACATTCTTTTGGATATCTCTGATCCTGACGACAATGAAAGCATATATGAGAGCTGTTGATATCCTGCACTCTGAATATTGTAGAAGGCATCGCATCTATAGATATCTGCTTTCCTTTGATATAATTCTGGTATGTTGTTCCTCAGTGGGACTCATATATACTCGTTACAGCCGCCGGATTCCTTCGTGGGTATTCTACATCCTGATTATAATGTAGGATGTCTATCATCCTGAGATATCCAATATGATTAAAATAATGAGGGCAAATTCCTCATAGTGGACATCTAGCATCATGATTCAGGCAGGACTCTCTCCACTGGACATCCAACATCCAGATTCAGGCAGGACTCTCCAGTGGACATTAAACATCCTGATTCTGGCAGGACTCTCTCCAGTGGAGATTCAACATCCTGATTGATGCAGGACTCTCTCCAGGGGATATCCAACATCCTGATTCAACCAGGACTCTCAACAGTGATTATCCAACATCCTGATTCTGGCAGGACTCTATCCAGTAGATATCCGATATCCTGTTTCAGGCAGGACTCTCTCCAGTGGACGTCCAACATCCTGATTCAGGCAGGGCTCTCTCCAGTGGATATTGAATATCCTGATTCAACCAGGACTGGATTCAACCAGGATTCAACCAGGATGTTGGATATCCAGTGGATATCCAACATCCTGATTCTGTTAGGACTTTCTTCAGTGGATATTGAACATCCATCTTCAGGCAGGATTCTCCAGAGGATATACAACATCCTGGTTCAGGCAGGACTCACTCTAGTGGATATCCAACATTCTGATGACATGTAGACAGAGAAATTTTCTACACAGTGGACATTAACCATCCTGATTTTGGCAGGATTCTCTCCAGTGGAGATTCAACATCCTGATTGATGCAGGACTCTCTCCAGGGGATATCCAACATCCTGATTCAACCAGGACTCTCACCAGTGATTATCCAACATCCTGATTCTGGCAGGACTCTATCCAGTAGATATCCAATATCCTGTTTCAGGCAGGACTCTCTCTAGTGGACGTCCAACATCCTGATTCAGGCAGGACTCTCTCCAGTGGATATCGAATATCCTGATTCAACCAGAATTCTCTCCAGTGGATATCCAACATCCTGATTCTGTCAGGACTTTCTTCAGTGGATATTGAACATCATGATTCAGGCAAGACTCTCCAGTAGATATCCAACATCCTGGTTCAGGCAGGCCTCACTCTAGTGGATATCCAACATCCTGATGACATTGTAAACAGAGAAATATTCTACACAGTGATTGTAGGCTGCTATAGGCTTGTAGATATAAAAAAGTGTCTACATAAATGACGAAGAAAGAAATTCATAATTTTTTAATATCCATTTACTATTAGGCTGATTATAATTAATATTACTTGTTCATCAACTCATTTTTGTTAATAATATTTTGAGAAAACATGATGATATGATTGATATTTGAATTGGTTGTATCTCGGTAAATATATGTGTTAAAGCCTTAATATTTAAAATTAGCAAAGAAAGAGTTAACAGAAAGAAACGTCCAGTGATGCGGTAATTCTAATGGTAGCATTTTGAAAACGATTCTATGGCTGGTTTTGATTTTGAGTTTTGAGAAAAATGACGATTTCGCCGAGGTGGCGATTTTTCCGTGGCAGCTCCGCTTTGCGCCATCTTTTGACAATTATTTACTGATTTAACTGACCGCTGAGCTGTGTAGCCGTCATGTCCCGAGGCACCATGCTTGTGTCTATCTTTTGTCAGTTTTTTATTATTTGATTTAATCATTGGCTATTTTCTAATTCTATAGGAAATAAGGTAATTAAAAATCAAAAGAAAACAAAAGGTTTATGCCGAAAAATGACCGGTTAGCTGTGTGATGCATCATACTGAACCGTTATATATATATATATTTATACAAACAAGAGTTATTGACTCAATTATTCTTTGTTTATGGACATTCTTTTGGATATCAAAAAATTAAAATCAAAATGTTTATTTAGGTAAGGTACATACATACATATCCTTGATCCTGACGACAATGAAAGCATATCTGAGAGCTGTTGATATCCTGCACTCTGAATATTGTAGAAGGCATCGCATCTATAGATATCTGCTTTCCTTTGATATAATTCTGGTATGTTGTGCCTCAGTGGGACTCCTATATACTCGTTACAGCCGCCGGATTCTTCGTGGGTATTCTACATCCTGATTATAATGTAGGATGTCNACTCCTACATGATGTTAATTCCCAAATAATATATTACTATAAACAACTATTGAGAGTAAATGTTGAAATGTATTATATTAAACGTAGATGTTATATGTTACATATAAATATATATTTTAGATATATATACCATTCTATACCACCTATATGCCGGGTGACAGATATCGCCAATGTGTAGAGACTTTATATGTAATGAATGTAATAAGACTTATTCATCTTATGTTCACCAAACCCTCATTGAACAAGATCAACGAACAAATCCACACGGGCCGTGACGAGGATTCGAACCCACGTCCGAGATGATCCCAGACGCAGGTTCGAATCTTCGTCACGGCCCTTGAGGAGTTGTTCGTTGATGCATCACGCTATTGTGATGTCTCTGTGTGTAAGATCAACGAATGTAACAAAGTCGTTTAGATTGTGACAATTTCTCGTTAACTACCGGTATGAGAAATGGGGAGTTGAAGATTTTGTGAACAATTGAGCAACAATCGTTATAAGTGTGTGGGATTGTTAAGGATGTTTGTCAAGGGTGTAATTGGTGTATCTGTGAGCCTGGCTGAGTGTAATTAAGCAGGCCGTCCTGTTGAGCTGCCCAAAACATTCCGAAAATGACGTACTAAAGTTGCCCGAACCTAACCTAACCAAGAACCAACGATTAGAAAACATGACAGTGTGTCCGTTTAATGATTTGCAGCACATCATATACACTTATGTTGGGGGGGGGGGATTTTGACGTCAAAATACTATGAAAATTTTGAGAGGACAATTTTTTGTTACTAGCCTCATATAGGCCTGTGCATATTGTGCAATTTCCCCTAATGCTCCCATACCTGTTGCACCCCTATGATGATTTTCCTGCAGTTCTGTACCTAGTAGGTTTACAGAAGACTTGGAAACACATTAATATCACAGTAAACCAGCATTGTTGCAAGTCTACGAGTGAGGGTCCTTAGTTCACGTAATGTTCATCCCAGGGGGTGAGAATGTTCAATTTAAGGAACTATATCGTGTGTGTGTGTGTGTGTGTGTGTGTGTGTGTGTGTGTGTGTGTGTGTGTGTGTGTGTGTGTGTGTGTGTGTGAGATCAGAGGCATCTTTTAAATAGTCTATGTGCCAAAGTCTATTTTATCACTCATCAGCTCATTCTATAAATATAAGATAGAAGTGTGTGTGTTACTACACACACACACACACACACACACACACACACACACACACACACACACACACACACACACACACACACACACACACACACTGCTTATTGTCAATAAGCACAACAATGCATTAACAAAATAGCAACAACTATATATTAAAAAGCAAGAAGGATATAGACACAACACTTGTGAGTTAGGTGTAAAACCAAGAGGAACAATATTTTGCACCAGGCTGTAGTGATCTTACACAATCACTAATCCTGATCACAGCTGTCCAGAGAACATATATTCAAATCAGGATTATTATTGATAAAATTAAGATTTTTGTATATTTTATGTCACACTTATGTTTAATGGATTATAGAAGAATTATAGGACAGACCGAACACCAATTTCTATATGGGTTTAAGATTTCTATATGGGTTATCCTCAAAATCCCTCTCAGTTATCCTCAAAATCCCTCTCAGTTATCCTCAAAATCCCTTGAAGTTATAACCAGTTAGCTATACGTGGGGCAGTTAGGAACAAATTTAAATCATATTTAATCAACATATATAGTTTTATAACTAGCCAAATAATCAGTGCCCTGATTATATTGGCAAAAGATAATGAGTATAAATTGATCGTGAAAATGCAAGGAGTGATCCTCTTGCAAATTAATCATTGGTATAGATATAATTGCATCGAATATAATGAAGCAGAAAGAGATTCAACATTATCCCCAAGTGATATAAAATTAAATTAGTTTCTCGTAAAAATTTTACAGAAAAAAAGGGAAGAATACGCGTGTTTATTCAGCATAAACTATTTTATAAATTAATTAGGATTACTAAAATATAAA
Organism: Procambarus virginalis; assembly: GCA_020271785.1. Taxonomy (NCBI): domain Eukaryota; kingdom Metazoa; phylum Arthropoda; class Malacostraca; order Decapoda; family Cambaridae; genus Procambarus; species Procambarus virginalis. Next base: position 2,948,790 of record WNGS01162923.1, on the reverse strand, counting down.
TTAAATCTATACTTCAACCTTGAGTAATTATAAGTAGTTCCGCTTCAGTTTAAAAGATGATAAAATTAAATTAGTAATTAGTTTACTGCCTAGGAATAACTAGGACCTAGGAAGAGGTGCCTAGGTAATCAACAGTGGTTTGGGGAACAATGCAATTGCTTTTGGAGGTCCTGTATAAGTGTTGCTGTATTTTCTGTTGTATGTGTTGTATTTTTATTATGGTTTTATAGTTCCTAAAATCATTATTAGATTGTCAATTTGGTTCAGATAATAATGCACATTCTTGAGATGTTTATATAAAAATAATTTTTACTCCAGTAATAAACATTTTAAAAGCTTTAATTATTAATATATAATAAATAACAAGATTGATGGCAGAAATAAACAATTGCAACATAAACGAATATAGTGTTTTATTCAATGTTTTTCAACAAATGGGATGTTGCATGCTAAGAACAAGTTCAGGATAATTAATGAATATAGCCAGTGGCCGAGCGGACAGCACGCTGTACACATGATCCCGTAGTCCCGGGTTCGATCCCGGGCGCCAGAGAGAAACGATGGGCAGAGTTCCTTTCCCTCCTATGCCCCTGTTACCTAGCAGTAAATAGGTACCTGGGAGTTAGTCAGCTGTCACGGGCTGCTTCCTAGGGTGTGGTGTGGAAAAAAAATGTAGTAGTAGTAGAAAGAGTTGAGAGGCGGGACCAAAGAGCCAAAGCTCAACCCCCGCAAGCACAACTAGGTGAATACAGCCTATTCAGAAAACTACCCAGTGGTTCCAATTAGCGGCCAACAACCCTGCCACCTCGAACCACTGACTCAAATGGACATACAATCTCTTAACTGCACCCCAGCTGTTGGGCTGGACGGTAGAGCGACGGACTCGCTTCACGCAGATCGGTGTTCAATCCCCCGAGACCGTCCACAGCTGTTACCTCATTGGCCGGCACATCTCCCTATAATAATATCACTTACAGCAACTGCTTCTTCAAACGTACAAAATGGACTAGTCTGGCCTCGAAAAGTTTTCTTTTGTATCTTTTGTATTATTGCAATAGCTAAAATGGTACATTAAAAAGCTATAAAAAGAAAATGGGGAATCCTTATCCTTTTCAAGCAATCCTAAGCCAAATAGGTTAATATTGTCACCACCATATTGATGCTGTTACTTTTTCTCCCCATTAGGTTCCCAATTATTGATGTATTCCAAAAAAAATTCATTGTGGGCAACATCTGAATCATGTGAAATACACAATTAAACATCTGAATCACGTGAAATACACAAAGTTAAACATCTTAATCATGGGAAGTACACAATTAAACATCTGAATCATGTGAAGTACACAATTAAACATCTAAATCATGTTAAATACACAAAGGTAAACATCTGAATCATGTGAAGTACACAATTAAACATCTGAATCATGTGAAATACACAATAAAACATCTGAATCACGTGAAATACACCAATTTATGAACTTAGTCAATTCTTCGCTTAGTATAAGATCTCGCTGAAATTTTTTGGTCTAACTTGTTTGCTCCTGAAATTATATACAATCTAACCACTTAATTGCTTCATCCCGTTCTGAGCGAAAATGAGTTCCTTAAGTGCGTTAATAAGTGCGTCGAGTTGTGTTTGAGAAAAGTGTTGCGTGTAAAGTCAAAGTGTTGCGTAAGAAGGCAAAATCCGGTGGCCGGGTGTGTGTCAAGGCTCAGTCCCCCCCCCCCCCCCCACAGGTGGCGACGAGGATCAATGGTACGCTAATTGGCTGTTACAGCTCAGGGCCGGGTGAGTGTTCCAGTGAAGTGATGCNGCAACCTTTTGGTTATAATGATGAGTTGAGAGCGTGTGGGAGCCGGGAGAGAGCCGGGAGGGAGCGGTGTGTGTGTGCAGGGAGGGAGGGATGGAGGAACGGCATGCGCTCCGAGCAGGTGGGGAGTGTTATGGTAGATTTCGTCTATTCTATGCTATCCAACATCTTTTTCTTCATCAATCTGCTGCATAATTATGTTGTTGATATAATCAGTATAATTGTACTTTAAAGACATAATTTTTTGTTCAATTATGTTTAAGTATATTACGAGAGGTTGGCCCAAGATCGCACCTTACAATATCCGCTCTCAACATTTGTCCCATTCTATTCACTTTCATACAGTGAAATATAGTGAAAGTGACTTTCATACAGAAAGCCAAAAACCTTAGGCTTTTCTTAGTGTTAAACAATGCTTTAGACTTTCTAATTTTTGGCGTCTATAGCATGTGCTTGCAGTTTATTGTGCATCTTTCATGTGGTACTAAAGACTTCTTCTGTGGTACTAAAGTACTTCTCTAAAGCTTTTATCAGAAACTTTAGAGAAGTCCATTGCATCTGCTCTAAGTCCTCTGTGCAATTATAGTCAGCCAAGATTCAATTGTTGAAAAACCCATGTTAAGTTGATTATATAAGATTGTGAACTCTTTGAGGATGAATGTCTTCCGTCTTTAGAAATATTCTTCATAGTAATATGTAAGGAAAGTTAGGTTACGTTAGGTTAGGTGAGATGAGATTAGGTTAGGTTACGCTGTTTGGTCCATAGTTTTCTGTTGAACGTTTTGTGCGTTTCTTGAAGATGGGATGACATTTGGATATAATCGAGGGGGGACTATTCCTTTGTTCCGTACATTTTCTGAATAAGAGTTTTAAGTAATGGGCAAAACTCATCGGACAGTTCCTTTGTGATTTTAGATTGCATTGCATCACCCCTGTTGCTTTTAATTTTGCTAGTTTGCTAATTTGTCGATGCTCATCTTGATTATTTCACACGTAATGTAGGCACCCAGTAACCCATTTTCTTCTGCTTCAGCCATGTCTTGGTAATGAGAGATTAACTACTAGTTCTTGAGGGTATACTCATGTAAAATATTTATTCATTGTTACCCCTCCCTGACTCACTCATCTCCCTCCCTGGGGTCCTTGTACCACTCATTCCCCTGCCTAACTACCTCATTCTCTCCGTCTCTCTCTCCCTCAGGTCAGTCGCCGAGTCCCTGAAGAGAGGAGAGCAGGTTTCTCCCGAGAGTTACGACAATGTTACTATCTACTTTAGTGACATTGTTGGCTTTACCTCCCTTTCCGCTGAGTCCGCACCCCTGCAGGTGAGTAGTAGGAGCTCCTTTAGGTGAGTGGCAGTGGCTCTTTAAGATAAGTAGGAGTGACCACAAGATAATATCATGTATACGCAATCTTGTTTATTCAAATATCCGCAAGATTGAACAGCAATATTTACAAATTTGCAGATGATTCAAAAATAAACCCCAGACACAAAATTGTTACGAGTCTATAAATTGGGTATTATGAAGGGCATATAATAATAATATAATAATAATAATATATAATAATAATAATGTTAATAATAATAATTATATAATGATAATAATAATTAGTTGTTGGGACAGGCAGCCAGTGTATATATATATATATATATATATATATATATATATATATATATATATATATATATATATATATATATATATATATATATGCGGAAAAACCACAAAGAATTGGAGAAAGGGGGGTGAACGTTTCGGCTTATTAAGGCCGTTGTCAACACTAGACTATCTGGTGTTCAGTCTGGTGTAGACAACGGCCTAATAAGCCGAAACGTTCATCCCCCTTTCTCCAATTCTTTGTGGTTTTTCCGCATACAAATGATCAGTTTAGTGATTGTCAATTGCATATATATATATATATATATATATATATATATATATATATATATATATATATATATATATATATATATATGTGGTTGAAGGTGTGGTTTTAATGAGGATGGTGGGATAGATTAGTGACATAAACGGATAGGTAGATGCTAGACTGGGTTAGAGAGAAGATATGGAAGTGTGGAATAGGGGGGAGTGGAATATTTGTAAAGAGAGTGAGAAGAGTGAATGGTGATTGACCTGAAGTAAAGATAGAATTGTTTGCTCAATATTTACATCAATTGACCCTACACTGGGCCCTGTAGAGAACCTGCTGTGTACTTATATAAATTACTCCAACTCATTTAATAAATTGATGACCAGACCACACAATAGAAAGTGAAGGAACGACGACATTTCGGTCCGTCCTGGACCATTCTCAAGTCGATTGTGTATATAATTGACTTGAGAATGGTCCAGGACGGACCGAAACGTCGTTGTCCCTTCACCTTCTAGTGTGTGGTTCTGGTCAACATATTTCAGCCCTGTTATTGTGACTCCTCGTCTGCATTTAATAAATTATTAAATCAACTAATTTATAAATTAAGTTGATCAGCTAATCATAAAAAGAATCAACTGATTTATATATTAAGTTGATCAACAATCATTGGATCATAAAAAGGATTAACTAATTTATAAATTAATTGATCCTGTTTTTTTACATTAATTGTTTTCTCGTTGGTGCTGTTTGAGCAAACAGAACAAACGAGATGTTTTTGTTTGGTTTTTGTTTTTCTCTCCTGCGGGAATCCATTCACTGACATTTAGTTCACTAATTAATGCCAACCATTTATGTGTACTGTTTACCTCTATCATTTATGTGTATTTTACAACTATCATATTATCTGTTAACATAGCCATTCAGTTAATTTTTTTCTACTTTGGTTAAGTTTCCCCTAAACTTTACGTGTAAGAGCGAGAGAGAAAGAGAGAGTGGGAGAGAGAGACATACAGATACTGAAAGAAAACGTACATTGAATGCCGTCTAAGCTACTCTATCCCTTTGAGATGTATTTCTTTCTTGTCTCAAGAAACATACTTGAACCTTTCCGACAGATGGTGAACATGTTGAACGAGCTCTACACCTGTTTCGACGCCATCATCAGTGATTATGACATATACAAGGTGAGAACCATTAAAAACTCTGCCTAGTTTCACCCATATTTCCTATGTATTATTGTTCTAAAAATTGTGGCAAGAATCTGGGTTTATTTTTCATCACGAATGTTCCTCTTAGCTCACACAACACTTGAGATGAATTCATCTCAATTGGACAATGAAATGACTCAATTGAACAATTCATATCAATAATTAATTGTTGAGATGAAGAAATTCAGGAGAAATTCATACTTCAGGTGTAACTAAACTATTCTTAAATCCGTCAGTAGTTAGGTGTTAAACTGCCTCTTCTGTTTCAATTGTTATGTAGGGCCGGTGAACACCCTATTTAAACAGTGGTTCATATTCCCCAAATTACTTAATTGGCCAATTGAACGGTCCATTCCAGCTTCCTGTCAAAAATGTTCAGTTGATACGTCGAGGGGAGAAATAACAGCTGTTTCCTTCCATTAATCTGTGCTTCTTGCCGGATGTGGTTCAGTTGCATCCTCCCGGTGAGATTTTCCCGCTGAGAAAAGTTTTCCTGGCAGGCATAGACCGTTTGATCTATGCCTGTCTATGCCCTGGTCCTGTCTGTCGTCGATCATTACACTGTTTGTCTCTGTCACTTAACTGTCTGCGCATATTTTTCCGTTTTCTCTGCGCATATTTCTCAGTTTTCTCTGCTCATAGCACTGACATTTTCTCCACTAACTCCTTACCTACACGCACCCACAGTACCCAAAAGAGACACTTTAAATCATCCCTCAAACCAGTTCCTTACACGCTCCCTTATTTCCCACCATGACAACGATGCACTAACGTGTCTCTATGCCCCTGTACCCACTAGGTAGAGACGATTGGGGATGCCTATATGGTGGTGTCCGGTCTGCCCATCAGCAATGGAGATCAGCACGCCGGTGAGATTGCCTCTATGGCCCTCAAGCTCCTCTCGGCTGTTAAGCAGTTTACCATCAGACATCGTCCGTGGGATACTCTGAAGCTGAGGATTGGCATCCACTCAGGTGCGTGTCTAGGGGGGTCAGGAGAAGGAGTGCCGGCACTCTAGCGGTCAGGGGGAGGAGTGCCAGCACTCTAGGGGGTCAGGAGGAGTGCCGGCACTCTAGTGGTCAGTGGGAGGAGTGCCAGCACTCTAGGGGCTCAGGAGGAGTGCCAGCACTCTAAGGGCTCAGGAGGAGTGCCAGCACTCTAGGGGTCAGGAGGAGTGCCAGCATTCTAGGGGTCAGGAGGAGTGCCAGCACTCTAGTGGTCAGTGGGAGGAGTGCCAGCACTCTAGGGGTCAGGAGGAGTGCCAGCACTCTAGGGGTCAGGAGGAGTGCCAGCACTCTAGGGGTCAGGAGGAGTGCCAGCATTCTAGGGGGTCTAGAGGTGAAGTGCCAGCACGCTAGGAATAAGGAAGAGGGGTCGCAGCACCTCGAATTTGGGATGTTTGGGATATTTTGAAAACTGAAGGGGGGTTTGGGCAAAATGTGACCCACCGCCGCTTTCAGTAATTGGCCTATTTTCGGTATAAAAATTCGGAATTTCAAACTTGGAATACGTGCAGAGAGCCAGAATTTGACTCCAAAATATGGCTCAGGTATCGAATTTGGGATGTTTAGGATATTTTGAAAACTGCAGGGGTGTTTGTTCCTCCAGGGACTTTCAGGGACCTCAAGGGGCCTCTAGGGACCTTAAGGAGGCCTATAGGGGCCTCCAGGGACTTCTAGGGTTGCTTCTAGGGACATCCAGAGGCCTCCAGGGTCCTCAAGGGGTCTTCCGAGACATCCAGGAGCTTTCAGGGACCTCCAGGACCCTCCAGGGACCTCTAGGACCCTCCAGGGACATCCAGGAGCCTTAAGGGACCTCTAGGAGGCATTTAGGGGTTTCCAGGGACCTCCAGGAGACCTCCAAGGGCCATCTGTGACCTTCGGGGGTCTCCAGGGACCTCAAGGGGCCTTTAGGAGGCCTCCAGGGAAATTCTAGGGGCCTCCAGGGACCACCAGGGTCCTTAAGAGGCCTCCAAAGACCTCCAGGAGCCTCCAGGGGCTTTCGGTGACCTCCAGGGGTCTCGAGGAGCCTCCAGAGACCTCCAAGGGCCTTTAGGGACCTCCAGGAGCCCCCAGGGACCTCCAGGGCCCCCAAGGGACCTCCAGGAGGCCTTTAGGAGCTTCCAGGGACCTCCAGGAGACCTCCAAGCGCCTCCAGGGACCTTCAGCGGTCTCCAGGGACCTCAAGGGGGCCTCTAGGGGGCCTCCAGGGACATCCTAGGGGCCTCCAGAGACCTCCAGGGTCCTAAAGAGGCCTCCAAAGACCTCCAGGAGCCTCCAAAGACCTCCAGGAGCCTCCAGAGGCCTCCAGAGGCCTCCAGGGACCTCCAGGAGCCCAAAGAGACCTCCAAGGACATTCAGGTGGCCTCCAGGGTCCTTCAGGGACCTTCAGGGGCCCCAAGGGACCTCAAGGGACATTCAAGTGGCCTCCAGGGGCTTCCAGGGACACCCAGGGGCCTCCAGGGACCTCCAGAGACCTTTACAGACCTCCAAAAGGCCTTTAGGGGCTTCCAGGGATCTCCAAGGGCCTCCAGGGACCTCCAGGGGCCTCCAGGGACCTCAAGAAGGCCTCTAGGGGCTTCCAGTCACCTCAAGAAGGCTTCCAGGGACCTCAAGAAGGCCTCTAGGGGCCTTCAGGGACTTCTAGGGGGCCTCTAGGGGGTCTTTAGGGACCGCCAGGTGCCTCCAAAAACCTCCATGGCCCTCAAGGGGTTTTCCGAGACCTCCAGGGAACTTCAGGGACTTCCAGCTGCCCCCAGGGACCTCCAGGACCCTCTAGGGACCTCCAGGCGCCTTATCGGACCTGCAGGAGACATTTAGGGGCTTCCAGTGACCTCCAGGGGCTTCCAGGGGACCTCCAGGGGCCTCAAGGAGCCTCCCGAGACCCTCAGGGACCTCCAGGACCCCCAGGGACATTCAGGTGGCCTCCAGGGACACCCAGGGCCTCCAGGGACCTCCAGGGGCCTCAAGGGGCCTCCTGAGACCTTCAGGGGCCTCCAGGGCCCCAAGGGGCTTCCAGGGACATTCAGGTGGCCTCCAGGGGCCTCCAGGGACCTCCAGGGAGCCTTTGGAGGCCTTTACGTGCTTCCAGGGGCCTCCAGGGACCTCAAGGGGCTTTTAGGGGACCTCAAGGGGCCTTTAGGGGGCCTCCAGGGACCTCAAGGGGCATTTAGGGGGCCTCCAGGGACCTCAAGGGGCCTTTAGGGGGCCTCCAGGGACATCCTAGGGCCTTTAAAGAATTCCAGAGGCCTTCAGGGACCTCTAGGGGCCTTTAGGTACCTCCAGGGGCCTCCATAGACCTCCAGAGGTCTCCAGGGACCTCCAGGGGGCCTCAAGGGGCCTCCAGAGACCTCCAGGGGCCTCCAGGGACCGCCAGTGGCCTCCAGGGGTCTCCAGGGACCTCCAGAGGGCCTCAAGGGGCCTCCAGAGACCTCCAGGGGCCTCCAGG
>WNGS01162923.1:2920667-2930893 GCA_020271785.1 Procambarus virginalis | reverse complement strand
GGAAATGTCTTGACTTTCAGGCTTTCTTGGTAGTTATCCATCATGATAGGTTGAAATTTTACAATTTCACTGAACTTCACTGGTTATCTTGAGAGGATTTCGGGGCTTAGCGTCCCTGCGGCCCAGTCCTCGATCAGGCCTCCTTGTTGTTACACACCGCCCCCTCCCCCACAGGAAGCAGCCCGTAGCAGCTGTCTAACTCCCCGGTACCTATTTACTGCTAGGTGAAGAGGCGCACCAGGGTGAAAGAAATTGTCCATTTGTTAAGTTTCCACCGGGCATTGAACCCGGAATCTCAGGACTATGAATTCGAAGCACTGTCCACTTGGCTGTCAGGCCCAGTAGAGTAAATATTAAAAGTATGAATAGTAACTTTCTTTTTAACCCTCGAATTGTGTGCAGTGTTCTGTAGATACTACCTATGCACTAATTTGTAACATGTGGTTTCAGTCATTAACTGCTCTTATCAACCAGGAGTCATTTCATTGGTGGTGCATATGTCAATTTTAGGTGTGCCATAAGATTTATTACTTCCATGGATACATGGAGCGCTCTCGTTCTTTGGGCTCCCAGTAACGGTTACTGTCTAGGAAAAAATCATGGGCACACCTACAAGGGATGGGGCCTAGGTCCTAATACAGCAAACAGAAGTGTCACATGTAGCAGCAGCTCACAGCATCACAAATACATCTCATGGTCATGTTGGAGTTACCTTGCAGTGATTCCGGGAATCGAATTCACCCGACACCTGGTTGATCAGACCAGCAACCATCGTGGTTGCTGGTCTGATCAACCAGGCTATTCGATGCTGCTGCTTCCAGCCTGACTTACGAATCGTTGCCTGGTGATCAGGTATCCTTGAAGGTGCTTGACTAGTTTCTTTTGAACTCTGATTCTAAATCTGGACACATGAATATCACATGAGACCAAAAGGCATGGCAGGATGTGCAGAATAACCCCATTGAAAGGCAGAGGTGCAATAGGTACTCTAGAGTGAGAACCCCGTCAATATCAGAGGCTCGAGATTGTTCAACACGCTTCCACTACACATAAGGGGCATAACTGGCCAATCCCTCAGTGTTCAGGAGAGAACTGTATCAACACCTCCAAAGGATACCTGATCAAACAGGCTGTGATTCATGTCAGGCTGCAAGCAGCTGCGTCCAACACCCTGGTTGACCAGATCATCAACCAGGAGGCCTGGTCATGGAACGAGCCGCAGTCTCGGTCGCAGGTATTGCAACCGAGACTCAGGAATCAGTAGTGCTTGGTTATCAATATGATGATCTATATTGCCCGGTATTGATAGGTTGCAACCCCTGGAATCAACGCAAGGTGAGTAACATTGTGAGAGGTCGATTAGTTATGCCCTGAAAAAAAAAGACTGAAATGTAGTGGAAAAAAAACTGTGCCTTGGGGTACAGAGCTTTTCATTGTGTTTGGGCTTGATTTTGTTTGATTTGTCTACTTTTTGCATCCTGTTTGACAGGATGTTGAGTATCCATCACTACATGTTATTCATTTAGATGTCATTTGATGGGTTATCACTCGGTGGTCACATTTGAGATGCCCTTGCAATAGATTTTGTATACAACATCTAGGTTTTTGGTATGCTTATGTGATTTTATCATAGTGGTTGAGTAGTGCGGAAGATAGGATCTTCCTGATCTAAACCTATGTTTATCTGGGTTGTAAAGTTCACCAGTTTTCCATAAAACTGGGAATTTGACTCGTAATCACTTTCAAAATCTTCGATTGTGTGTGATAGTGGAACCAAGCTATAGTTTTTAGCCAGCACTTTGCTTTGCTAAAAAACTATAGCTGCTAGGGGGTGACGAGTCACCAGCCCCAACACTCGCCTTGTAAGTCTTGCCGCTGCTGCTGGTAGAGCAGTTTATTTCGTACTCTCGGGGATAACGTTAGAGTTAGCTACAGGTACTTGTAATATATTCTTCTTGTTTATAAGAGATGTGCCAGACACGGTGTCCATCTTTTTATGAAGCCCCCAGGGAAAAAAACTAACAAGTTTCATGATTTTTGTTCCTCAATATGGCAAAGAATTGCCAGGTTTGTTTAGTGGGAAATGGCGAGTCGGCAGGGCATTAAAATGTTGTCGAGTGACGTATGGTTAATATGACTCCAAATCACGTTATAATTGTTATCATAGATGGGTGCACTATAGAGAGAGTTGTAGTCTTGGGATAGCTCGTAGTATATTTAAAACTATAAACTAATTCTATGGTTGTTTGCATTGGCACAGTTTTCTTCTAGGTAGTTGTGGTGAAATATCTCTACACACAGGGTCTGGTACGGTAGTTGTCCATAGTATAAGTTGCAATTGAGATGCGGCAACATCTCTCTACACACACATGATGGACAACTACCGTACCAGAACCTGTGTGTAGAGAGATGTCGCCGCATCTCAATTGCAGCTTATACTATGGACAACTACCGTACCAGAACCTGTGTGTAGAGAGATGTCGCCGCATCTCAATTGCAGCTTATATGATGGACAACTACCGTACCAGAACCTAAGTTGCAATTAAGATGCGGCGACATCCCTCTACACACCGGTTCTGGTATGGTAGTTGTTCATCATATATTAGGTTGCAATTGAAATTAAAGTTTAGCTCTGAAATGTGTTAAAACTGTGTGTATTCACCTAGTATTCACCTAGTTGTGTTTGTGGGGGTTGAGCTTTGCTCTTTCGGCCCACCTCTCAACTGTCAATCAACTGTTTACCAACTACTATTTTTTTTCCACACACACACACACACCACACAAAACCAGGAAGCAGCCCATGACAGCTGACTAACTCCCAGGTACCTATTTACTGCTAGGTAACAGGGGCATTCAGGGTGAAAGAAACTTTGCCCATTTGTTTCTGCCTGGTGCGGGAATTGAACCCGCGCCACAGAATTACGAGTCCTGTGTGCTATCCACCAGGCTACCAGGCCCCGGTGTGTTTGACTGATCATATGTTAAAAACTTTTGCATCTAAATGCTACATCAGGAGAAATGGTTGGTGTCTAGGGAAAAGCACTAAGCATATTTATAGCAGTAATTGGGTTCAGTTGAAATTAGACCGTTGCATGGAAAAATGTTGAAAATTGAATGGTAAAATAGGCTAAAATGGGTATTTTTTTTTTTGGTTGAAACTCTGATTTAATTCAAATCTGGCTCGGAGGCTGGACCAGTATGTTCTGGAATTTTGGGTGGCTCGAGTATTTTCTCAAAGGAAAGAGTGATAGACGAGCTTTTTAATATGTTAGCAATTAAATTATATCCTATTGAAATACTGTACAATTATTTCATGATAGTTAAATGCTGCTCAAACACAACAGTTTGTGTTCGATTCCATATGCTGCTTAAAACAGTATCCGTTGTAAACAGTCTCGACTGTATTTTGGGTAACAGTTACAAAATTTTTGTTAGTATAGGCACTCTTTCTCCAGCAGACAGTACAGTATGTTCTTTTTTGGATGATGGGGCCTCTTAACATGGGACAATAGGATCTATTGGATGGGGGGGGTACCGGTCGGCAGAGCGGACAGCACGCTGGACTTGTGATCCTGGGTTTGATCCCAGGCGCCAGCGAGAAACAATGGGCAGAGTTTCTTTCACCCTATGACCCTGTTACCTAGCAGTAAAATAGGTACCTGGGTGTTAGTCAGCTGTCACGGGCTGCTTCCTGGGGGTGGAGGCCTGGTCGAGGATCGGGCCGCAGGGACACTAAAGCCCCGAAATCATCTCAAGATAACCTCAAGATAACCTCAAGATCTCTTTTGATGCAGGAGGAATGTTTTCCAAATGTCCTTGTCTGGCCAATTCCAGCCCTAATTTAGCTGATGGAATGAGTACATGTATCTAATTTCATTCATTCCAGTCCTGAATGAATGAGATTGGATACTCTAATTTCTCTCAAGCAATACTTGTGATATCAGTCCTCCATGTAATGCTAACCATCACTTGATTACTACCTGCTAGTTTGATGTTCATTTGAAGTGCCGGTAACTTTTAATACTGTATATGGTGTTTGAGAGAGAGAATGTTTTGAAGGGCACAGTGCAATTTTAGTGGGGTTGACCATCACACATACGGCAGTGGTCCTAGGACACCAGAGATGAAATTATTTGAAGGAAATGATTCATTTTAGTATTTTGATAACACAAATTTGTAATTGAATAATTTTGTAGACTTTAGACAAGGTTAAAAGTATGAAATACGGTATTTTAAGGATGTTGCTTGACATAGAGTGCAGTAGTACAGTATGAGTGTATTTTGTAGAATAATTTTGGTGTATGTTGTGATGTAATATTCGTGCAGTATCATTCACATGAAACTTTTTACAGGTATCTGTATACAAGGCAGAATTTGAGGGGTGCGCCATGCAGTGTGTAGATGACCATATTCAACTGATGCCTTCCGTTAAGAAGAGGATTGCAGGTGTCTTAGCGAAAAACTCTTAAGGTTTCTTTAAGAATATTGAACAGGTTTTATAGCGGGTTCTTAAATGATAGTTACGTGAAGAAACATGGCACAAGCCTTTTTGGTTCAGTGGTATTGAAATAATTAAATAAATATTTTATAAAATTGAGAAATGAGGTAATGATCTATAAATTGCATCAAAATCAAAACTATGCAATTGTGCTAGTTAATAAATTTCCTTTCGTGCTTCATTGGTAGCTTTCAACTGTATTATAACCAAATAGTTGAACTTTGTATATTTTAATTTGTATTCTTAAACGGGTTTAGGATTCAGTGTCTGCTTAATAACAAGCAAGAGGAAGTTGAGTGAGGGTGGGAGTTGGAGAGTCTCTGTAAGCCCCAATGCATGGTGGAGTGGCAAGCATCACGGTTACCTTGAGGTGCTTCCGGGGCTTAGTGTCCCCGCGGCGCGGTCGTCGACCAGGCCTCCAAAATGCAGTTCGGTACAACGGTAAATGCAGTTCTCGTCTAATTGGTGACTTGGTGCAATGGTTTCATATATACTGTACTCAAGAGATTGACCTGGGGATATTCTTGCACGGGCCCTAAGCCTCTGGCGGGGCCCAATAACTGTTGTGGGTGATTACAATGGTGAAATGCTATAAATGTGTCAAAAGCTTATGGTGTTAAGTAGGGGATGAACCCAAATATTTTTTCATTTTAGTGACAAATAGTGAGTAATAAGCAACCATTGTAAATAAATATTGTGTGTGTGTGTGTGTCAACTTTGAACATGTTTTTGCAGGTGTTAATGATAAAATATTACTTGTTGTAGTACTGTTAGTATGTTTGTATTACTTAAGAGTGAAGCATCACTAGTGTTTCAGTTTACGCATATAACACACACACACTGTTGGTTTGGCACTATAATTTCATTTAAGCTAATAATTTTGATATTCTCACTTAAAATAACAGTGTGAAGCTTCTTATGGATGGTGCCATCTTGGTCTATGTGTGCCACTTGGTTTGTTACATAAAAACCCACTAGAGAAGGACGTGACATTCTGTGCTCTGTTACCTTGCGATAATTCCAGGGCTTAGCGTTCCCGCGGCCCGGTCCTTGACCAGGGGGCCAGATTCACAAAGCAGGTATGCAAGCACATACAAACCTGTACATCTTTTCTCGGTCTTTGGCGGCTATGTTTACAATTATTAAATGGTTAATGAGCTCCGAAGCACCAGGAGGCTGTTTATAACAATAACAACAGTTGATTGGCAAGTTTTCAGGCTTGTAAACTGTTTAATAAATTTAACCAAAGCCGTCAGAGATTGAGGAAAGATGTACACGTTCGTAAGTGCTTGTGTACCTGCTTCGTGAATCTGGCCCCAGGTACTGTATTTTGGTATTCAGTTACTTTATATGTACTGTCCAATGGATTTTTTTTTTTTTTTTTTTTTTTTTTATGGAATGAGCACATTTGCAAAACCTGAATGCTACTGAACATTGCATGTGCTTTTGTAGCTTTTTCATCTGAAATGTGCTTCCATATTAATCTTCTCAAGCCTTTGAAGTGTAGAAGGTTTGAATCGTAGTAGCCCTTTATAGAGTAGGTCAGGTAAAGCAGTTATCAATAACTTGCGAGCTAATCAAGGTCTGTTGACATCTCTCTTCCCACCCGAGTTTGGATCCAAATTGGATCATATTTTCTAACACAATTACACATGAACCATGAGGTAGTATCGGAGGAATTGGCTTATCATGTGTCAATACAGCACAGTGATGGTACGTTGTTTACTGGCTACGTTCTAGGGATATTGTGCATATATGTACCTCAAAATTATGCAAGCGATAACTTTTAAATTATGATAACGAAATGCATTTAAGAATGCTTGAATTGCCACTCACAGTAACTAAATCTAACTAAATCAGGTACCAAGTGACACCTTGGATACAATTTTAAGTACTATTTAAGATTTTTTTTTTTGTTTTAGCGAGTTTTGTGGAAAATCCAGATTTGATAACATTGTCTATGAAGAGTTAAGCATCACAGAAATGCTTGAAAAATTTTCATGCAAATAAGTTAAAATATTGTGATGACAGTTCAGACATTACTGTAAAGTAAGGGGAAAAAAAATTACATTTCTGTGTCGGTCGTATATTTGACAGCGAGTGTGTTGTTAGTTAAATAAATAGAGTTCCATGCATTGTACCTGACAAGGTGTCTAGGAGTCATTTAACCAATGAAAGTCCTACTATATTATAAATTGTTAAATCATTGTAAGAGTATTGTACTCGTCTCGAATCCATATTTACTTTCGTATTTCCTTGTCGTGAAGCGTTTTAATTCATGCATGGTCTGAGGGGAAATAATACTGTGGAACGTGCTTTATCAATGGGCATCATAATGAGCCTATGGGCTATTTTATCATTGATATTATAGTTATATCAATGATATAATATTTATAGATTGGCATCATTGTTATAATAGGTTTGACATGATGCATTATAATGATTTAAATGATGTTCGGCACACTTAGTTTTGCAAGTTATGTTGACGACGAGCAAATCTTTAACGTACAGTACTAGTGTTGTAGTGTATTAAAATAAACAACGATTTCAAGGCTTTAGGAAAACGTTTTGTGTTAACACCTCATGGATGTAACCTTTATGGTATTTTCTTAGCAGCATACATTAAGATTATTCCAATATATATTTATTTTTATTTCAGTACTGTATCTACCCAATGTTGTAAAAAGGAAATGGCTTGTAAATAATAATTTTTAAATGGAATTTTTAATATTGTTTTCAGAATCCTGGCCACTTGGGCTAAAAATTAAACCTGTTTATTAGTAGCACATGAGTTTTGCCTTGTCACAGTGAAGGGGGGGGGGTGATATGTATGAGTTCCCAGGGCCTTGTGTGTGCTCCTCTTCTGCCACTCTGTAGGCATTATATGTGAAGAAACCATGTAGGGGTGCCTGTTCAGGTCATGGAACCACTGGTCAGAGGAATTGCCAAAAGGGGCTGCCCTTGAAGGTAGGTAGGCTGGGGTACAAGGGAGAAAGGTTTTTGGACTGGTGTTCCCCTCCGAAGTGTCACCTTGTCATGGGATGAGGCTTGCATGCAACTCCCTGAGGTATACCATGCCCCCAGTAGGTACCTAACTAATTTCAGCCTCAAAAATATATGTAACTATAGTGTAAAAGACATTCAACGTGGAGTGGGTGGATATTGGAAAGTGCCCATCA
This sequence comes from Procambarus virginalis, assembly GCA_020271785.1. Classification (NCBI taxonomy): domain Eukaryota; kingdom Metazoa; phylum Arthropoda; class Malacostraca; order Decapoda; family Cambaridae; genus Procambarus; species Procambarus virginalis. Next base: position 2,923,216 of record WNGS01162923.1, on the reverse strand, counting down.
CCGAGTCGGCCGCTGATGGCAATGGGCTCTGTAGCCTCGGCTGCGTTGGGCCCAGATCAGGCTCCTTTGTTGACTCTAGTGACTGACCCTCGCCACTCCTCTCCCACTTCCATGGCAGGGTCGAGCCCCAAGCCCCCAGCGGTGACCATCTCGTCACGTGGCGTGTGGCTCCATCTCTCGGTGTGACAGTGGTGCCTTTTAACCCCCCTCATGCTGGGGGAACGCGCCGCTGTAACTCCAGCACTCGAACACACATGATTCCTCCCAACTTGTATATGTCCCAGGATTTGTTGGATCCTGACAAGTGGACTTAAATATTTTGTCTCTTACACTGATCATAAACATCCTGGTTGATTCAGTTGATACCCCATATCATGTTTAACCCCACCTGTACTGGCACACTTGTAGTTGCAGCACCTTCTCGGGAGGCAGCAGACTGCCTGGCATCGTTGTCCGGCACTGGTGAGAACCCGAGTTTGGGTCTCCAAAAATGCCTGGTTATATACCAACATTGGTACATCTTTCTCCTGCACCATGTTGTGACTGGAGATAGAGCGCTAAAATGATGGATATTAAATATATTATCGAAGTTCAAGCCATTCTATTCATACCAGAGTGATACTTTTACAACCACCCCTCCCTTGTCGTTGTCAGCCTCTTCGGGTAGTCAAAGCCACTTTTGATGGTAGGTCCCTTCAGTTCTCCATTATTCTTGCTGATGCCCCATGATCCATTCAGGAATACATCCCCTCGCTGCTGAAATAGGTGTTGGAAATTTGGACAAGGTTTCTTGCGATGCTCTATTGAGGTCTCGGTGCCCCTTGTGTGGCGTCCACCTTGCCTTCTCACGCTCATGCATACACTACAAATTTGAGGAAGCCGTTCTCAGTTTATTACATAGTGATCGGATTTCTTTTCCCGAGGCAAGACTCCTTAATGCTCCATGCCTTAACTTTCACAGACATGACTTGTGTGTTGCATTACGCTTCTCCCCACCCTTCACCTCTTTCTTAATTCCACAACAGTTTCAAGGCCTTGAACCCCTAATACCTCCACCAGCTGCCCGTCTTTTGCTCCTCTTCATTCTGACCTCTTCGATCTTCCTCATGGCTCTCTATCTGGTGTTTCCACCCTTCCCTCCTAGTCGTGTTCTGTTCAGTGTTACTTCTCCGCCTCCTGTCCCCTGTGGTCTTCCCTTCTGAGTCCCATCTCTCGTCTCGGCCCTCCACGACACCTGCCCTTCCAGGCCGATGTCCATCCTCACGGTCGTCTTGGTGTTATCCATGCTTGTTCCTCTCCTGCTGAGACTGTGGAGACTATTGCACAGTACATTGTGTTAAGTACAGTACATTGTTGGGTCCTGCCAAGTGGACTAAGTATTTTGAGTGTAATAACATATAATCCTGTGGATTATATACCATATAATATTTTGAGTATAATACCATACAATCCTGCTAAGTGAACTAAGTTTTTTTAAGTATAATAATGTCAGTCTGACTGACACACCTGAATCAGTCAGGTATAAACTTAGGTCTTCTCCATCTTCCTCCCCCAGCTGGTAAGAAGCGGTCTGTCAATCCCCCGCTTTCCAACTCTGTCCCTGCCTCTCCTTTCCCCCCTTCAATCTGTGGCAGAGTCTACACCTTGCTATGGAGATTCCCAAGGCCTGTGAATCTCCCTCTTGATACTGTGATCAAATGCACTCTGCTGTTTTGGTTCATTCCTTGTTTCCCTCGATCGCTCTCTCCGAAGCCTCTTACCACCCCGAACTGTCAGTCTATCTGTCTGTCCACCCTCCTGTCTTTCGATTCGATTTGGTCTTTGCTCCATTTACCCATGCCCCCCCCCCCCACCTTAATTTCTTTGAAACCTCCCTATTAATGGCCATAGTTGATATCCTGCTAATGTTCGTTATTCCCTGTGGTTGATTCACAGTTATTGGCTATCATAGGCACCAACCCTTCCTCACGTACCATAGTACCTGTCCCATCGCCTTAGATATCAAAATAGTCTTGTTTGCTCAAATTTTAATGATCATTGAATTTTTCAAGTCCCATTTCTGACGTGAAATTTACGTACCATTTTCTATCCTCTTTGAATATCGCGGATCTGGTGTATCCTATTAAAGGCTCGTAGTTTAGTTTTGACTCATTGTAGGTTTAAGTAAATTTTAATAATTCTGAATCAAAAGTAGGTATTTAAAATGACAAAATATAATATATACAATGGGCTGTGCTCTATTCAAATTAAAGAAAATGGATCATACGTTGTCATAGAAAACGTATAGGGTAGGGTAAACTACACTACTACTACAGGATGGGAATGGCGTCCACAACCCCCTACGGAATGGAAATAGGGGCCATTGCACCAACAGGATGGGTACTAGTAAGGAGTAGCTAGAGCATAAGCTACTCTATCCTTTTGAGATGACTTGAACAGGATGTGTATTGGGTCCAGTATTACCGGCACATGTACTCTTAGTAATATTATAATAAGCCCAATAAATTATTTCATATAATAATTTTGTTCCCCAAACAACATATACAATA
>WNGS01162923.1:2908094-2920469 GCA_020271785.1 Procambarus virginalis | reverse complement strand
CAATGTTTCAGGATCATTTATGTATATTTACAACACATTTACACACTCTACACTGTCGCACGCCATAAACACACTCGGAACTCTACGAGTGTGAGCTGCCACACCCAGCCAGCTAGTCCTCCTCTCTCCTCCAACATCGTATCGCCATCAGCCCTCCTCCCACCATACTCTTACTGTTTTTATTACACTATTTACATATGTATGTATACCTATCTACATGTTTTATTCACCAGAACTATGCAAGTAAGCCGGTATTGTGTCGAAACAGTACAGTTGCCACCATACACTGCATGAGAAATCACACAGCAGACAGCAGATGACGCTACAATTACGACGTCACCTCCCCACCAAAATAGCTCCTCTCAACATACTCCTGTTGATGTTATTACACTATATACACACACACTGTATATACCCATGTACATGTGTGTTCCCCATAGCGAACCACTAAATTAGTATGGTGAGCAAAACAAGAGTGGCTGCCACACACACACAGTGAGGCTACCCCAATTCTCTCCCTCCTCACCAAAATTCCTCCTTCCACAATACTACGCACATGCTAATTATAACCACAATCCTGCTATTATCACAATCCTGGTCACTAATTCTGTAAATGAATAATTGACCACACATTTATTTGAAAGGGAACCTAAGAAGTCATTTCAAGATTCCTAGATGAACGAAATAATGCTGTGGTGCTGTGGCTAGCGCTGTGAACATCATGAACAGCATTGAATCACTGATATTTGAACATTGTACCCAGTCATTATCACACTCGGGCTCTTCTATAATTTATCATGGCTAAATAATACAAGTTATATATATATTTTGACATTATTAGGCGATGCTGTGGTCACACGCTGAACAGCAATGCTGTGCGCTCATGCTGCGAGCGCCAGCCTTGGTTGCTCACTCACTACCGAGGTCCTCACACCCCAGGAATGTGGACCATGATTTTTTTTAACTGCAGGTTCAAACAATAAAAGTGTTGAATGTACTTACGGGTGAGAGGCAGTTTTTCATAAGACAACCCAAAAAGTGAAAAAGTGAGCTAGGAATAAGGAAGGAAATTAAGTACAGTACTTGTATTGAATTATCAAAAACTTGGAGTTAACATTTTGCTTAAATATGCATCCATACGAATATGCAGGCGATGAGTCACAATAACGTGGCTAAAGTATGTTGACCAGACCACACATTAGAAGGTGAAGGGACGACGACGTTTCGGTCCGTCCTGGACCATTCTCAAGTCGATTGTGACTTGAGAATGGTCCAGGACGGACCGAAACGTCGTCGTCCCTTCACCTTCTAGTGTGTGGTCTGGTCAACATCCATACGAATAGCTGAGCATTTACAGCATTATGGTACGAACAAAAGTCGTCAGTGAAGCACTTGTTACGGAAGTGTTCGGACATCATCGGTTGAGTTGTATGTAAACTGTTTTTCATTCATAAACAAAGGGTTTGGCGAGTGCATGGAATGGACCTCGACCTTTCTTTATGATTTGTCCCAGCAGTTCACGTCCCCCATACTCGGGCAGCGGTTCGTGTGGCAGTGAGCATCTTGCAAATGATATCCGGATATCATTTTGACAAATACAACTATCATGCTCAGAATGTCATAAAAGATGCGGATCCCTAAAATGTCTTAAATCATCTGTATTCTGTAAAATCCCTTAATTTTTGTTTCCCAAACATTGCTCCTGACTACATGTTATTAGTCTTGCATAAAACTGATTCTAAGTACAAATAAAATGTAACAACACATTAAAATTTAACAATTGTGCTGGGCTAATTTAAGTTGCTTTCATGATGAAAGTCGGTGTATCATAGCGATGAAGAATTTTGTTTTCCATATAGGTAAAGGGGATTCTTTTTAAGTTTAAATTCATCCACTAACAAATTGGTTGGTCGTGATGCTAACTTAAACAAAGGCTCATTTGTGTATTACAGTTGAGAGTGACAGGTTTTACCACTCCATCACAAACGGCGCAAGTTGTACAGTACTAGTGATTTAAACATTTGATACTTGATTGAGTGCAATAATATGTTGATATATCCATAAATTTACAAGTTTAATATGTGGACTTCACTCTTGCCAGGAGCCGCAACGCAACAGCTCACTATCCCTAGCCAACGCCGCGGGCAGTGTCTTTCGTCAGGCAGCTCTGGGCAGAGACGGAGTATGACCCATGTTATTCATGAAGTGGTGGCCGTGGCCTGGGGATTTGGAATGCTTTAGAAGCGCTAAGACTTGCCGCCAGTGTAGTGCAGCAAAAAAAAAAAAATGCAAACCCTCCCAGAACCTATACTTGGGAAGTTTTGGAAAAGTCTTCCATGAACAGGCTAGGAGTTTTGCTTTTGGTTATCATGGAGCAGCTTGGATGTGAGCTTCCCAAGGTATACTTGTTGATATCATTGTGTAGAAGTATTCTTCCAATTTGGTTTAATTCTCCTGGAGCTATGCAGTTTTTGTAGCAAATGTAACGATGCAACAGTAGAGCATTATCAGTTACCTTGGGAAGCTACTCGGTCCACTTAATTATTATTGTGCTATCTTGAAAACTGTGCGTGTCCATTTGCTTGAAAGAGTAAATGCGTGAAGTATGTACGAATAATGAGCAATGACCATTATGCTTACATAAACTGTTTTTAAGGAGAATGCAACAGCCTAATATGTGCAGACTGTGGTGTGGGTTACCATTCCTTGCTTTGTAACACTTCTGTAACTAACTTTTGTAACTGTAACTCTTATGGCAGTCGGTTGATTTTTTCACTGGAGGGTGCGAAAACTGTCTTCCTTCAATTAGCAGATAATACCTTCTCCATTCTCTAAACTGGTAATAATTCATACATTTTCAGACTATTGATACAATGGTGGATAGTGGGAGGTGACATTGTTTGTGTAAAGGGTGTCAAACGACATTTATTAACCTGGCTTTGTTCTGTGTGTGTGTGTGTGTGTGTGGGGGGGGGCGCACGCGCAGTCTACCAGTGAGTATTCATAGTATTGTAGAGTCACGAGGCCTTCCAAAATAACTTGTCTAGTTTGTATATTTTTAGTTTGACTAATTTTTGTTTTGGCGAATCTTTATAAGAGACATGCAGTATCGGTGACGGGCAGGATACTTAATTATGAAAGCCAGAACCGACCATAATGCTCCTTAGTGTGTGTTTTGCATCTTAGGTAGTGTGTTGATGTCTCGCCATAATGCTTTTTTTTTTTATCGGACAATGTATATTTAATGTATTATAGTAGTTTAATGTATTAACACTGTACATATTTTATGCTTAGTATACTGTACATAGCTATGTGGTTCTGTGTGAATGATTAAAAGACAAAAGTTTGACTTATGTGTTTGTGTAAAGCAGCATGTTAAAAGTATGCATGTGATTGATCTCTTGATGGTGTTATGGTTAAATTGAATAATGAATTGCTGTGCCTCAAAAAATGAGGTGGATAATGGAAAGCAAAGAAGTTTGAGGTTTTCAGTTGTTCTCAATATGTCATGTTAAAAGAAGTTTGAGGTTTTCAGTTGTTCTCAATATGTCATGTTAAAACAGCATTTGTCAAGGCACCAATGAGACTCCTGATTAAGCACATGACATGCTGGGCACTACTGGATTTTAGGAAGGTGGATTGTGTAATAGACTGGATGCATAATGATGAAAATATGGTTGTCGTGCTAGTCGTACTCTGTGTATGGAGTGCAGTACGTTATGCATGGCGTGTAATGTGTTCATTTGATATACCATATGCATTGTATGTGTGAGCAGACATGTTCATTTCCTAGTATATAAATGTGCAAGCGCAAAGCCAGTTAATAACCTGAAGCAGAATTAAAATCTTCAAGGAACATTAGAACTTTGAATAAACATTGCGGTACGTTAGCATCTCTGATATCTGAACCTTCCTATAACGTATCGCTCTGAACAACGGAAAAGTTTGTCAGTCATACTAACTGTAAACTTGTCAGTCATACCAGTTGCTGTAAGGCTTCTGTGCTGGCTAGGGTTCGAATCTCTGGTGGGAAAGTGTTCTAAAGTTGAATAACTTCTCTTGCATGTTTAGGCAAGTTGTGCATTAAGCATAGACACAGAGTTCTCCCATATTAACAGGAATTCGATGAAAGAAGTACGGCATTGGCTAAACGGACAAGTTTAGCCAATGCATCCCTCTCCAAATTTTGTATGTTTTGATTTGTGGGAAAGGCTGGGGGGGGGGGGGTGCAGTGAAACCCGGATCATTGGGTAAAGTAATTTCCTGCAGGTCAAATTTTTTCTAAAAGTTTTGTATTGTGCATTTTTTGTTCACTTGAGGCCAGAGTTTAGGTCAGTGGAAGTGCCAGAAAAGTGTTTCTAAAAATTTTGAAACACTTTATCTCGTAAAGAGTTGAGTGCATGGGGATAGTCAATGGGCCTTGTGCATTTACACCATTTTGGGATCATGGCTCTTGTTTTAAAAAGTATGATTTAAGGATCTGGATCTTAAGAAATACTGGCATTGAGGGAAATGTCTTGACTTTCAGGCTTTCTTGGTAGTTATCCATCATGATAGGTTGAAATTTTACAATTTCACTGAAATTCACTGGTTATCTTGAGAGGATTTCGGGGCTTAGCGTCCCGCGGCCCAGTCCTCGATCAGGCCTCCTTTTTGTTACACACCGCCCCCCCCCCACAGGAAGCAGCCCGTAGCAGCTGTCTAACTCCCCGGTACCTATTTACTGCTAGGTGAAGAGGCGCACCAGGGTGAAAGAAACTGTCCATTTGTTAAGTTTCCATCGGGCATTGAACCCGGAATCTCAGGACTATGAATTCGAAGCACTGTCCACTTGGCTGTCAGGCCCAGTAGAGTAAATATTAAAAGTATGAATAGTAACTTTCTTTTTAACCCTCGAATTGTGTGCAGTGTTCTGTAGATACTACCTATGCACTAATTTGTAACATGTGGTTTCAGTCATTAACTGCTCTTATCAACCAGGAGTCATTTCATTGGTGGTGCATATGTCAATTTTAGGTGTGCCATAAGATTTATTACTTCCATGGATACATGGAGCGCTCTCGTTCTTTGGGCTCCCAGTAAACGGTTACTGTCTAGGAAAAAATCATGGGCACACCTACAAGGGATGCTCATGTAGCAGCAGCTCACAGCATCACAAATACATCTCATGGTCATGTTGGAGTTACCTTGCAGAGATTCCGGGAATCGAATTCACCCGACACCTGGTTGATCAGACCAGCAACCATCGTGGTTGCTGGTCTGATCAACCAGGCTATTCGATGCTGCTGCTTCCAGCCTGACTTACGAATCGTTGCCTGGTTGATCAGGTATCCTTTGAAGGTGCTTGACTAGTTTCTTTTGAACTCTGATTCTAAATCTGGACACATGAATATCACACGAGACCAAAAGGCATGGCAGGATGTGCAGAATAACCCCATTGAAAGGCAGAGGTGCAATAGGTACTCTAGAGTGAGAACCCCGTCAATATCAGAGGCTCGAGATTGTTCAACACGCTTCCACTACACATAAGGGGCATAACTGGCCAATCCCTCAGTGTTCAGGAGAGAACTGTATCAACACCTCCAAAGGATACCTGATCAAACAGGCTGTGATTCATGTCAGGCTGCAAGCAGCTGCGTCCAACACCCTGGTTGACCAGATCATCAACCAGGAGGCCTGGTCATGGAACGAGCCGCAGTCTCGGTCGCAGGTATTGCAACCGAGACTCAGGAATCAGTAGTGCTTGGTTATCAATATGATGATCTATATTGCCCGGTATTGATAGGTTGCAACCCCTGGAATCAACGCAAGGTGAGTAACATTGTGAGAGGTCGACCAGTTATGCCCTGAAAAAAAAAGACTGAAATGTAGTGGAAAAAAAAACTGTGCCTTGGGGTACAGAGCTTTTCATTGTGTTTGGGCTTGATTTTGTTTGATTTGTCTACTTTTTGCATCCTGTTTGACAGGATGTTGAGTATCCATCACTACATGTTATTCATTTAGATGTCATTTGATGGGTTATCACTCGGTGGTCACATTTGAGATGCCCTTGCAATAGATTTTGTATACAACATCTAGGTTTTTGGTATGCTTATGTGATTTTATCATAGTGGTTGAGTAGTGCGGAAGATAGGATCTTCCTGATCTAAACCTATGTTTATCTGGGTTGTAAAGCTCACCAGTTTTCCATAAAACTGGGAATTTGGCTCGTAATCACTTTCAAAATCTTCAATTGTGTGTGATAGTGGAACCAAGCTATAGTTTTTAGCCAGCACTTTGCTTTGCTAAAAAACTATAGCTGCTAGGGGGTGACGAGTCACCAGCCCCAACACTCGCCTTGTAAGTCTTGCCGCTGCTGCTGGTAGAGCAGTTTATTTCGTACTCTCGGGGATAACGTTAGAGTTAGCTACAGGTACTTGTAATATATTCTTCTTGTTAATAAGAGATGTGCCAGACACGGTGTCCATCTTTTTATGAAACCCCCAGGGAAAAAAACTAACAAGTTTCATGATTTTTGTTCCTCAATATGGCAAAGAATTGCCAGGTTTGTTTAGTGGGAAATGGCGAGTCGGCAGGGCATTAAAATGTTGTCGAGTGACGTATGGTTAATATGACTCCAAATCACGTTATAATTGTTATCATAGATGGGTGCACTATAGAGAGAGTTGTAGTCTTGGGATAGCTCGGAGTATATTTAAAACTATAAAACTAATTCTATTTTTGTTTGCATTGGCACAGTTTTCTTCTAGGTAGTTGTGGTGAAATATCTCTACACACAGGTTCTGGTACGGTAGTTGTCCATAGTATAAGTTGCAATTGAGATGCGGCAACATCTCTCTACACACACATAGATTTTGTGTGACACACGAAGATTTTGAAAGTGATTACCAGTACAACTACACGGCAGTGAGGAGAGAGGCAGAAAGAAATTTTGAAAAAGGGATTGCAGACAAATGTAAAACAGAACCAGGTCTATTCTATAAATTCATAAACAACAAATTGCAGGTAAAGGATAATATTCAGAGGTTGAAAATGGGAAATAGATTCACGGAAAATGAAAAGGAAATGTGTGAAACATTAAACGAAAAGTTCCAAAGTGTGTTTGTACAAAATGAAATCTTCAGGGAACCAGATACAATAAGAATTCCAGAGAACAACATAGAGCACATAGAGGTGTCTAGAGACGAAGTGGAAAAAATGCTCAAAGAGCTAAATAAGAACAAAGCAGTTGGTCCAGATGGAGTTTCACCATGGGTTCTGAGAGAATGTGCACCTGAGCTCAGCATCCCTCTTCAACTGATCTTTCAGGCATCCCTGTTTACAGGAGTTGTAGCTGATGTGTGGAAAAAGGCTAACATAGTTCCAATTTACAAGAGTGGAAGCAGGGAAGACCCCCTTAATTATAGACCGGTATCATTGACAAGTGTAATAGTCAAAATATTGGAAAAAATAATCAAAACTAAATGGGTAGCACACCTGGAGAGAAATGATATAATATCAGACAGACAGTATGGTTTTCGATCTGGTAGATCCTGTGTATCGAATTTACTCAGTTTTATGATCGAGCAACAGAGATATTACAGGAAAGAGATGGTTGGGCTGACTGCATCTATCTGGACCTAAAAAAGGCTTTCGACAGAGTTCCACATAAGAGGTTGTTCTGGAAACTGGAAAATATTGGAGGAGTGACAGGTACGCTTCTAACATGGATGAAAAACTTTCTGACTGATAGAAAAATGAGGGCTGTGATCAGAGGCAATGTATCGGACTGGAGAAATGTCACAAGTGGAGTACCACAGGGTTCAGTTCTTGCACCAGTGATGTTTATTGTCTACATAAATGATCTACCAGTTGGTATACAGAATTATATGAACATGTTTGCTGATGATGCTAAGATAATAGGAAGGATAAGAAATTTAGATGATTGTCATGCCCTTCAAGAAGACCTGGATAAAATAAGTATATGGAGCACCACTTGGCAAATGGAATTTAATGTTAATAAATGTCATGTTATGGAATGTGGAATAGGAGAACATAGACCCCACACAACCTATATATTATGTGAGAAATCTTTAAAGAACTCTGATAAAGAAAGAGATCTAGGGGTGGTTCTAGATAGAAAACTATCACCTGAAGACCACATAAAGAATATTGTGCAAGGAGCCTATGCTATGCTTTCTAACTTCAGAATTGCTTTTAAATACATGGATGGGGATATACTAAAGAAATTGTTCATGACGTTTGTTAGGCCAAAGCTAGAATATGCAGCTGTTGTTTGGTGCCCATATCTTAAGAAGCACATCAACAAACTGGAAAAGGTGCAAAGACATGCTACTAAGTGGCTCCCAGAACTGAAGGGTAAGAGCTACGAGGAAAGGTTAGAAGCATTAAATATGCCAAAACTAGAAGACAGAAGAAAAAGAGGTGATATGATCACTACATACAAAATAGTAACAGGAATTGATAAAATCGACAGGAAGATTTCCTGAGACCTGGAACTTCAAGAACAAGAGGTCATAGATATAAACTGGCTAAACACAGATGCCGAAGAAATATAAGAAAATTCACTTTCGCAAACAGAGTGGTAGATGGTTGGAACAAGTTGGGGGAGAAGGTGGTGGAGGCCAAGACCGTCAGTAGTTTCAAAGCTTTATATGACAAAGAGTGCTGGGAAGACGGGACACCACGAGCGTAGCTCTCATCCTGTAACTACACTTAGGTAATTACACTTAGGTAATTACATGATGGACAACTACCATACCAGAACCTGTGTGTAGAGAGATGTCGCCGCATCTCAATTGCAGCTTATACTATGGACAACTACCGTACCAGAACCTGTGTGTAGAGAGATGTCGCCACATCTCAATTGCAGCTTATACTATGGACAACTACCGTACCAGAACCTGTGTGTAGAGAGATGTCGCCACATCTCATTGCAGCTTATATGATGGACAACTACCGTACCAGAACCTAAGTTGCAATTAAGATGCGGCGACATCCCTCTACACACTGGTTCTGGTATGGTAGTGGTTCATCATATATTAGGTTGCAATTGAAATTAAAGTTTAGCTCTGAAATGTGTTAAAACTGTGTGTATTCACCTAGTATTCACCTAGTTGTGTTTGTGGGGGTTGAGCTTTGCTCTTTCGGCCCATCTCTCAACTGTCAATCAACTGTTTACCAACTACTATTTTTTTTCCACACCACACACACACCACACAAAACCAGGAAGCAGCCCGTGACAGCTGACTAACTCCCAGGTACCTATTTACTGCTAGGTAACAGGGGCATTCAGGGTGAAAGAAACTTTGCCCATTTGTTTCTGCCTGGTGCGGGAATTGAACCCGCGCCACAGAATTATGAGTCCTGCGTGCTATCCACCAGGCTACCAGGCCCCGGTGTGTTTGACTGATCATATGTTAAAACTTTTGCATGTAAATGCTACATCAGGAGAAATGGTTGGTGTCTAGGGAAAAGCACTAAGCATATTTATAGCAGTAATTGGGTTCAGTTGAAATTAATCCGTTGCATGGAAAAATGTTGAAAATTGAATGGTAAAATAGGCTAAAATGGGTATTTTTTTTTTTGGTTGAAACTCTGATTTAATTCAAATCTGGCTCGGAGGCTGGACCAGTATGTTCTGGAATTTTGGGTGGCTCGAGTATTTTCTCAAAGGAAAGAGTGATAGACGAGCTTTTTAATATGTTAGCAATTAAATTATATCCTATTGAAATACTGTACAATTATTTCATGATAGTTAAATGCTGCTCAAACACAACAGTTTGTGTTCGATTCCATATGCTGCTTAAAACAGTATCCGTTGTAAACAGTCTCGACTGTATTTTGGGTAACAGTTACAAAATTTTTGTTAGTATAGGCCACTCTTTCTCCAGCAGACAGTACAGTATGTTCTTTTTTTGGATGATGGGGGCTCTTAACATGGGACAATAGGATCTATTGGATGGGGGGTACCGGTCGGCAGAGCGGACAGCATGCTGGACTTGTGATCCTGGGTTTGATCCCAGGCGCCGGCGAGAAACAATGGGCAGAGTTTCTTTCACCCTATGACCCTGTTACCTAGCAGTAAAATAGGTACAGTACCTGGGTGTTAGCTGTCACGGGCTGCTTCCTGGGGGTGGAGGCCTGGTCGAGGATCGGGCCGCAGGGACACTAAAGCCCCGAAATCATCTCAAGATAACCTCAAGATAACCTCAAGATCTCTTTTGATGCAGGAGGAAGTGTTTTCCAAATGTCCTTGTCTGGCCAATTCCAGCCCTAATTTAGCTATGGAATGAGTACATGTATCTAATTTCATTCATTCCAGTCCTGAATGAATGAGATTGGATACTCTAATTTCTCTCAAGCAATACTTGTGATATCAGTCCTCCATGTAATGCTACCATCACTTGATTACTACCTGCTAGTTTGATGTTCATTTGAAGTGCCGTAACTTTTAATACTGTATATGGTGTTTGAGAGAGAGAATGTTTTGAAGGGCACAGTGCAATTTTAGTGGGGTTGACCACACATACGGCAGTGGGTCCTAGGCACCAGAGATGAAATTATTTGAAGGAAATGATTCATTTTAGTATTTTGATAACACAAATTTGTAATTGAATAATTTTGTAGACTTTAGACAAGGTTAAAAGTATGAAATACGGTATTTTAAGGATGTTGCTTGACATAGAGTGCAGTAGTACAGTATGAGTGTATTTTGTAGAATAATTTTTGGTGTATGTTGTGATGTAATATTCGTGCAGTATCATTCACATGAAACTTTTTACAGGTATCTGTATACAAGGCAGAATTTGAGGGTGCGCCATGCAGTGTGTAGATGACCATATTCAACTGATGCCTTCCGTTAAGAAGAGGATTGCAGGTGTCTTAGCGAAAAACTCTTAAGGTTTCTTTAGAATATTGAACAGGTTTTATAGCGGGTTCTTAAATGATAGTTACGTGAAGAAACATGGCACAAGCCTTTTTGGTTCAGTGGTATTGAAATAATTAAATAAATATTTTATAAAATTGAGAAATGAGGTAATGATCTATAAATTGCAACAAAATCAAAACTATGCAATTGTGCTAGTTAATAAATTTCCTTTCGTGCTTCATTGGTAGCTTTCACTGTATTATAACCAAATAGTTGAACTTTGTATATTTTAATTTGTATTCTTAAACGGGTTTAGGATTCAGTGTCTGCTTAATAACAAGCAAGAGGAAGTTGAGTGAGGGTGGGAGTTGGAGAGTCTCTGTAAGCCCAATGCATGGTGGAGTGGCAAGCATCACGGTTACCTTGAGGTGCTTCCGGGGCTTAGCGTCCCCGCGGCGCGGTCGTCGACCAGGCCTCCAAAATGCAGTTCGGTACAACGGTAAATGCAGTTCTCGTCTAATTGGTGACTTGGTGCAATGGTTTCATATATACTGTACTCAAGAGATTGACCTGGGGATATTCTTGCACGGGCCCTAAGCCTCTGGCGGGGCCCAATAACTGTTGTGGGTGATTACAATGGTGAAATGCTATAAATGTGTCAAAAGCTTATGGTGTTAAGTAGGGGATGAACCCAAATATTTTTTCATTTTAGTGACAAATAGTGAGTAATAAGCAACCATTGTAAATAAATATTGTGTGTGTGTGTGTGTCACTTTGAACATGTTTTTGCAGGTGTTAATGATAAAATATTACTTGTTGTAGTACTGTTAGTATGTTGTATTACTTAAGAGTGAAGCATCACTAGTGTTTCAGTTTACGCATATAACACACACACACTGTTGGTTTGGCACTATAATTTCATTTAAGCTAATAATTTTGATATTCTCACTTAAATAACAGTGTGAAGCTTCTTATGGATGGTGCCATCTTGGTCTATGTGTGCCACTTGGTTTGTTACATAAAACCCACTAGAGAAGGACGTGACATTCTGTGCTCTGTTACCTTGCGATAATTCCAGGGCTTAGCGTTCCCGCGGCCCGGTCCTTGACCAGGGGGCCAGATTCACAAAGCAGGTATGCAAGCACATACAAACCTGTACATCTTTTCTCGGTCTTTGGCGGCTATGTTTACAATTATTAAATGGTTAATGAGCTCCGAAGCACCAGGAGGCTGTTTATAACAATAACAACAGTTGATTGGCAAGTTTTCAGGCTTGTAAACTGTTTAATAAATTTAACCAAAGCCGTCAGAGATTGAGGAAAGATGTACACGTTCGTAAGTGCTTGTGTACCTGCTTCGTGAATCTGGCCCCAGGTACTGTATTTTGGTATTCAGTTACTTTATATGTACTGTCCAATGGATTTTTTTTTTTTTTTTTTTTTTTTTATGGAATGAGCACATTTGCAAAACCTGAATGCTACTGAACATTGCATGTGCTTTTGTAG
>WNGS01162923.1:2879608-2895778 GCA_020271785.1 Procambarus virginalis | reverse complement strand
ATTATAACTCATTGTTTCGTGTTCTGTCTTGTGTTGATACTTTTAATACCCTATGAAGCAGTGACTAAAACTAACACATTAGCCTGTTTAGTGCTTATGTGATTTGAGAACTTGGGAGATAAGTCAGTAGAGTACACTATAAAATGCTCGGAACGTGGTGTGTTATGATCAGGGAGCTCTTGGACAGTGGAACATAATGTACTACAAACAGATAGAGAGTAAAGCGATGAGTCACAATAACGTTGGCTAAAGTATGTTGACCAGACCACACACTAGAAGGTGAAGGGACGACGACGTTTCGGTCCGTCCTGACCATTCTCAGTCGATCTCAAGTCATTCTCAAGTCGACTTTCCACAAACGACTTGAGAATGGTCCAGGATGGACCCGAAACGTCGTCGTCCCTGTCACCTTCTAGTGTGTGGTTTGGTCAATATAGCCCCTATAGTATAGTGGCACTTAATGTAACGACAAATATATCACAGCCGCGTGTAACGGGCCAGGAACTTATGCTACAAGCGATCACATTTAGGTGAGAAACGCACATAGAAATGCTCCATACAAACTGGAGTAACAGGAAGAACAATAATTTTGAGTTACCCATCAAACCGGACAGTCACACGACAGGGCAGAAGAAGAGAAACTCAAGTAAATGCCACGTCCGCTAACAGAAAACGACGATGAGACGATAACCTAAACCTAGCATATCGGAAAATGAATAAATGGCGACGTTCCAGTCCTTTATGGACTATTATATACAATCGTGTGGCCATGGCAAGGGGCCAGATCGCCCTGAACTCCCCCCCAAGGCACGGTAGCATGATGGATCCGCCGTCAAGGCAAGTTAATGAGGAGTAACTGTAGAGAAGAAAGGAGGAAGGAGACCACAAAGTCAATACACGTAAAGGAAAATTTCCGGAAGCGGAAAATGAGGTTTTGCGATGTAAACACGATACCAAACGTGTCTCTAGAAGCTGGTGATGACAGCATGACATCAGAGGGATATACGGAACTGCGCACTAGTAATATATATATATATATATTTATATATATATATAATATTATATATATATATAATATATAGTATATTAATATAATATATACGTATATATAGCGTGTATATATATATCGCTGTATAGGATATACTGCGTGATGGCATCAGGACAATGGGGCCTTCAGGGCCTTGTTCACGACCTGAATGAGACCCGTATAGACATTTTCTGCTCCTGCACCCATCTGTTGACCAGATCACACACTAGAATGGTGAAGGGACGACGTCGTTTCGGTCCGTCCTGGACCATTCTCAAGTCTTGCTTGTTCAAGAATGGCTCACAATCGATTTGAGAATGGTCCCAGGACGTGACCGAAACGTCGTCGTCCCTTCACTTTCTAGTGTGTGTCTGGTCACATACTTTAGCCACGTTATTGTGACTCATCGCCTGCATTCAAGAAAGTAAATTTTAACAGCAGCTCTCTCGTTCGAGGTTAGGCGACTTTAGGACCTCCGCTCAGAGGTCAGAGGGCCAGATTCACGAAGCAGTTATGCAAGACTTACGATCCTGTACATCTTTTCTCAATCTTTGGCGGCGTTGTTACAATTATTAAACAGTTAAATGAGCTCCGAAGCACCATGAGGCTGTTGATACAATAACAACAGTTTGATTGGCAAGTTTTCCATGCTTGTAAACGTTTTAATAAATTAACCAAAGCCGTCAAAGATTGAGGAAAGATGTACACGGTCGTAAGTGCTTGCGTAACTGCTTCGTGAATCTGGCCCCAGGTTCGTAAGTGCTTTTCGTGAATCTGGCTCAAGGTTCGTAGTGCTTTCGTGAATCTGGCCCAAGGATTTCTGCTACAGGCAGAACTTGGGGGGAGAAATTGCGGGACATAAAGAGGACAGCTGAAGGTGAATACCAGGACTCTAGCAAGTGTAACCTTTTGACCATGTCGTAGCTCAGGTCGATTAAGGCAGTCGTCTGGGATGCTCTCGGACGCAGGGTTCGAATCCTCGTCACGGAGCCCCTTGTGGATTTGTTCACTTGGTTCTGTACGTAGCAAACTGTGGTGAGGGTATCGAACCCTCCACAACAGCGTGGAAGCAGCGAAGCACACACACCAGCAACCGACTATCCTGGCAGATACCAATCGGCGAGACGTTCCTGCGGATACTAAATAAGGAGTTTACACTGGACGTTACTTGGCGGGATACCAAGGAGAGCGACTAAGGTCACCTTCTCCTCGGCTCAGTAACGCCTGAAGACCTCAAGGTAAACTAATAACGTAGAATTACATTGCTGAATATTTTCGACAGTGTGAAATAATGCCAGAAATAACATGTGTGTAATGTCTACCTTGGGGTTGTGTATTATATATATATATATATATATATAGCGGCCTGCGGGTCGCTCCAGCAACAGCCTATGGACACAAACTCTCACAAGTCAAGCCTGAGCTCTGGTCCGGGCTGTGGTGGGTATGTGGGCCTGCGGGCCGCTCCAAGCAACAGCCTGGTGGACAAACTCTCACAAGTCAAGCCTGGACCACGGTCCGGGCTGTGGTGGGTATGTGGGCCTGCGGCCGCTCCAAGCAACAGCCTGGTGGACCAAACTCTCACAAGTCAAGCCTGGACCTCGGGCCGGGGCTGTGGTGGGTATGTGGGCCCTGCGGGCCGCTCCAAACTCTCACAAGTCAAGCCTGGTGGACCAAACTCTCACAAGTCAAGCCTGGACTCGGGCCGGGCTGTGGTGGGTATGTGTGCCTGCGGGCCGCTCCAAGCAACAGCCTGGTGGACCAAACTCTCACAAGTCAAGCCTGGCCTCGGGCCGGGGCTTGGGGAGTAGAAGATCTCCCAGAACCCCATCAACACAGGTATGGAAGAGGTGTGTGTGTGTTTACAGGGGTGTGGTCTTGGATAAGTTTAGATTCAGGAACGACCTGGGTAAATACTGGTTCGGTAATAGGGTTGTTGATTTGTGGAACCAATTAACGTGGAACATATAGAAATGGGGTCCCTTGATTGTTTCAAGCGTAGGTTGGACATTATGAATGAGTTCTGGACGTTCTGACTTCAGCCACTCATCTGTGTTCCGTTACGTTCTGCTGTGTCTACCTCGGAATTTTGTCTATCCGCCTTAGGATCTTGTATGTTGTTGTCATGTCTACACTGGTGCTTTCCTCCAGTGTGCCGGGCTAGATTCGTCATTTGTGGTGTGTGTGCGTATGTGCTAAACAGGAGACAGAGTTGGCGCCGCAAGCAAGTCGCCAGCAAGCAGTCAGGCACTAGGAAAGAATTGTCTGCATATAAAACAGATTTTTTTATTTTTCATTTAGGTATGATATTATTGCATTTGTGTTTTGTAAATGACTGATATCAATATTGAAAAAAGCTGAAATTTTCTTTATTGGAATTAATAGAGCAAGAACTCGGCAATGTGATGTTATAGTGGCCAGAATACGCCTGGGATATAGACGTATCTGGCAGCTTTCTCAAAACTCAAGTGTCGAATACACTAAGAGTCAACTTTGTGAAAGAGAAAACATGCACTCTCTTGAACATTATATTGTAGAATGTCCCATACTGGCTGACTTTCGCCTTCCTGGGCTGAGGTATGCTAAACTCTGTAATTACTATATGAATACTGGAACACTTGATGATATATTGAACTTGTACCCAAGATTGACCATGTATGGCATCAGTTATACAATATTTATGATGTAACTATATAACCTGAGCTTGTAAGAGCACCTTAATCACCTTCAGTACTTTAAGTGCTTAATAACTCATTAGTTTCTCTAATAGCTATCTTACCCTGTCAGAGTAGGAGAGAAATAAGTGTATTTATATTCATGTGTAAGAAAAACTTAAGAAATGTTGAAAAGATTCATGTTAGAATCATTAATCTTACCCTTACGGTCATAGTCAACAAAATTATTCGCACACCCTCCGTCACTATGTGATGGAGTGCGAAAAGATACGTGAATTCAGAGACAATTCTCTAACAAATGTTCAAGAGATGTGTAAATATTTCATTCAAAATGATCTGCTACCAGAAATTTTAGCCAAATATCCCCAGTTTGCTAACTGTAGGTAGTAACTGAGTGATTGTAACCTATCCACCGCTGCCCACTGGATGGGAGGCGGTGTGCAGGACAAACATATCAATTGTGACACTAGCTCTCCACATATGTCAGTTGCTTAATTTAGAACCTGTACTTGAGGTCGATCTCGAACCCATTGTTGATGTGACGACTTATATTGAATTTTGTAACTAGCTCATCAAGATTGTAACTTGCTTAGCTAAATGAATTGTGGGGCTCAGTCCCTGAGCCCATTATGTGCCTCTGTAACCCTTTCCACTACCGCCCACAAGATGGGTATGGGGTGCATAATAAACGAACTAAACTAAACTAGTTCAACGTTGCAATTGCACACACGGCACAAAATGTTGCAAGGAACCACAGTCTTGCTCTAAGTGCTCACAACCACGACACTTTTGGATTAGCTGCAGCAACATATAATTTGTATGCATAAACCGTATACATACATGCATGAATTGCATGCATACGCTGTAATAGCCCACACGCTGCAATATGCAACAGTTACCCCAGTTAGGAAACAATTATTTGAGAATCTACGCAACGAAAAACAACACACAATCAACAATTCAGCTTCACAACAATTATTAATATTATTATTATTATTATTTTTAACTTGGCCGCCCCACCAGTACGCACAACAAACCCTTATGTTACACTAAGGTGCTCACAGAAATTAGTACAACATACACTGCACTCAAAGCAACAACATTCACTTCACTTTCACTGGTGGGGCGGCCAAGTTATAATAATAATCGACTTGAGAATGGTCCAGGACGGACCGAAACGTCGTCGTTCCTTCACCTTCTAGTGTGTGGTCTGGTCATCGACTTGAGAATGGTCCAGGACGGACCGAAACGTCGTCGTCCCTTCACCTTCTAGTGTGTGGTCTGGTCATCGACTTGAGAATGGTCCAGGACGGACCGAAACGTCGTCGTCCCTTCACCTTCTAGTGTACGTGTGGTCTGGTCAACATTCACTTCTTTCGTCCCTCGCGCCACCTCTCATACTGTCCTCACAACAACCATTCCACAACCAAAATCAGGATAGCAGATTTTGCAAGTCGTAGCCTGCATGCAAGTGACACATCTTTCAATAAGTTCAAGAAACACAGTTCTTCTTGCACTAGGTACAAGAAACACTAGGTCTTCTTGCACTAGATCTATAGAAACGCCTTAGCTGAAATACTCCCAATAAAATCTTCTCACAATGCACTTCTAGTCATCGCCAGCCTACTATCACTCTTAGGATCAACCACTGCTTATCCTACCTTTCAAGTTTCCTCCACGAGCGTGTCCCACTTAACAAATATCTTCCATAGTTTTCCCTGACATAAGAGCATGCACCATTCCAGCCAACACAGAAAACGCACAGCACACGCTCACAATCTACCCCATACTGCAGTAAATTCACTATGTGGATAGGTCCCCAATCCACCCTGACTCCCACATTACACACCCAGCCACGGCACCAGAAACCTAAGACACTATTGCTCCTATGCCAGCCACGGTACCAGCAACTTCAGACCTAAAAATAATTGCGATCAGAAGCAAAAATTGAACTGAAACAAAAATAAATATGAAAACATCCTCCTGGCGTTTCGCGAGCACTTTGTCCTGGGTTCGTATCCTGGCCAGGGAGGATTTACAACTGTAAATTTACAACGTCAATTCTTAACTGTAGCCTCTTTTTACCCAACAGTAAAATGGGCACCTGTTTGTTAAACGATTTGGCGGGTCGTATTCCGGGAAACATAGCATTTTGGGCAAGTCCTTAACCCTATGCGTGCTAGTGGCTGTACAAGAATGTAAGAACTCTTGTATATATGAATAAAAAAGAATGACAATAATTACATGTTGAATGGAACAGCAAATATTGCAACAGGTCATTAAATTGCAAAATTGTTGAGCTTGAAACCGATGCTGTTTGTTTGTGTAACCTAACCTAACCTTTTGATGGCCTGGTTGATAGCTGGTTGATGCCTGTTTGATGGGGTTCTGGGAGTTCTTCTACTCCCCAAGCCCGGCCCGAGGCCAGACTTGACTTGTGAGAGTTTGGTCCACCAGGCTGTTGCTTGGAGCGGCCCGCAGGCCCACATACCCACCACAGCCTGGTTGGTCCGGCACTCCTTGAAGGAAACAATCTAGTTTCCTCTTGAAGATGTCCACGGTTGTTCCTGTAATGACGTTTTCTGGATCAACATCCTCTAAACTGTTCAGTATTTTAAAAGTTTAACTGTTATGTCGTTCAGTATTTTAAGTTTCAGTATTTTACAGAATATCACTTTGATGAATGTTCCATCCAGAACCAACATATACATCAACCGGTTGATGTCATAACATGTTACCATCATATTGTTTCATGATGACAAACTAAAATTATTCAGTCATCTTTGACCTCATCATTGTCATTAGATGATCAGGAGGTCAAATTCACGAAGCAATTACGCAAGCACTTACGAACGTGTATCCCATCATTCCTCAATCTTTGACGGCTTTGGTTACATTTATTAAACAGTTTACAAGCATGAAAACTTACCAATCAATTGTTGTTATTGTTATAAACAGCCTCCTGGTGCTTCGGAGCTCATTAACTGTTTAATAATTGTAAACAAAGCCGCCAAAGATTGAGAAAAGATGAACAGGTTCGTAAGTGTTTGAGTAACTGTTTCGTGAATCTGGTCCCAGGAGTTTAGAATGAGGAATTGCGTTCCTGGCGTCAACCGGGAGGTGCCATCTGATAAGCTGCTCTAAGCTTGGCCTTCATGGGAAGGAAATGGTTTCCATGTCGACATTTTAAGATAAAAAAAAAGTGTCAGTGACATGTAAAAGAATGAGCCCGATGTGGCGAGCCGAATCCAAATTGTTCCTCTTCCTCCATTGGCTGCACAGAGCTCATGTGAACGAGTTCTTTTTAATGATGTCAAGTTCTTCGATGACTTCATTAGAGACTGGTTAGCTGTCTCCTAAATTTACACAATGTTGTAAATCCACAATATTTGGCGTTTTCTGTAGATTTGGGATTGGTGTCGGATTCTGAATAAGAATGTGCTGTCAGAGGCGTACCACAGTAGTCATGTGTATATATATATAACATATATAACTCATGTGTGTATATATATCATGTGTATATATACAACAGCATATTACAGGACTGCGTTTACTTCTCTGTGTAAGTCTGATGTGGATATTGTGTCGTGTGTGTATATATACACATTATAATGATATCAACCACGACAGGATGAGTGTTGAACAGTGTTCGAGATGCCAACAACACGCCATTGATAAGATAACGCAACAAGTCACTGATATCACACGGTACCCTCACGTGGTACCCTTCACAACGTACCCTCACACGGTACACCTCACAGTGTAAATAAACTACGGTACTCTTGACCCCCCCCTTCCCCCCCCCCCCCGTCCCATCCCAAATCCTTATCCTGACACCTTCCAAGTGCTTTATAGTCGTAATGGCTTGGCGCTTTCCCCTGATAGTTGCCTACGGTACTGTTATTAGACCTACTGACTTCATAATGTAAAGGTCTATACTTGTCATCATTATCACCTTTATAGTGTATTCATCTATTGTTGTTGTTTTTTTCAATTTTTTTACATTTTTCTTAGCGTCTTTTTTAGTATTGAGAGGTTACCCCTTCACGCTTTAAATTACATTTTCTTTCATACTATCTTAAGTTGGTTTGGAAACGCTCTAATAGTGGCTTCTCTTATGTTCTTTATAAACACATTCTTTTGAATTTAAAATTAATTGGATTGATTTTAATTTTACAAATTTGCAGTTTACATTCTCGACCCCCCCCCCTCTCCTTAGGGCTTTACAAAAATAAAATGTTGTCTAGATGTTGAGATGAGATCCAAATCACATTTTCCAATCAGAATATCTTTTATTTCCGACCCTAAGCTTTTCTGTTTTTATTTTTTTAGTTCGTTTATTATGCAGCCCATACCTATCCTGTGGGTAGTAATGAATAGGGATTACAGAGGCACATAATGGGCTCAGGCACTGAGCCCCACAATTCATTTAGCTAAGCAAGTTACAATCTTGATGAGCTAATTACAAAATTCAGAACAAGTCGTCACATCAACAATGGGTTCGAGATCGACCACAAGTACAGGTTCCAAATTAAGCAACTGACATATGTGGAGAGCTAGTGTCACAATTTATATGTTTGTCCTGCACACCGCCTCCCATCCAGCGGGCAGCGGTGGATAGGTTACAATCACTCAGTTACTACCTACAGTTAGCAAACTGGGGATATTTGGCTAAAATTTCTGGTAGCAGATCACTTTGAATGAAATATTTACACATCGCTGGAACATTGGCTATAGAATTGTCTCTAAATTCACGTATCTTTTCGCACTCCATCACATAGTGACGGAGGGTGTGCGAATAATTTTGTTGACACAGTTTACATTTGGTCAGGTCTACATCGGCAGATAATGAGAATTCCCAAAGATACTTGTAACCGAGTCTAAGCCGAGCAGCAGTAACATCTAGAAGTCTGCTGATTTTATTGGATGATCCATAGATGTGTGGCTCCTCTTGCATGATAGTATGATGATAGATGGAATTACTGGTGTCAATTTCACTTTGTCTCAGATCTACAAGATCTTGTTGAAGTTCTCGGTGTACTGCTGCTCTCAGATTGCTCATTGACAATCCAAGGTTACACTCAACGGCTCCTTTAACGGCAGATTCTTTGGCTAACTTATCAGCTCTATCATGCATTTGGAAGCCAACATGAGATGGAGACCACATGATAAGGGTAAGCGAATAATTTTGTTGACACAGTTTACATTTGGTCAGGTCTACATCAGCAGATGAGAATTCCCAGAGATACTTGTAACCGAGTCTAAGCCGAGCAGTAGTAACAACTTTACAAGAATGTAAATCTTCAAGTCTCTGTACTCTCATAACCCAATGTAACTTCTTGTATATAAATAAATAAATAAATAAATAAAATAAATAAAGTAAAAGAAAAAGAAATCCGGATCTTGGGAGAGTGCCGGTGACGGCTCGGAATTATTTATTATATTAAACAGTTCCTGAGCTCCGAAGCACCAGGAGGCTGCATATAACAATAACAACATTTGATTTGGCAAGTTTTCATGCTTGTAGACTGTTTAATAAATGTAACCAAAGCCGGCAAAGATTAAAGAAAGATGTACACGTTCGTATAAGTACTTGCGTAACTGCTTTATGAATCCGGGTCAGGGTTGCCAGATCTCTGAACTGCTGAAAGTAGCGAAATGACGGTCTAAAAGTAGCGAATTTGTGACAAGAGTAGCCCAATTTTTTGTTTAGTGACCGATACGGTTTTCAAAGTAATATATTTAAATACATAGAGTATACTACACGATTTTAATGGTTTTATTAATATTATCTCTGTATATATATAATAAAAAATGTGATAATAGGATAACTTATCAATATTTGTTGTATTAAGCATTGTAGATTTGGATCGAGTCCTTCCACTTCTTCACTGTGGCTAAGTGGACAGCGCTTGGGACTCGTTATCCTAGAACGCGGGTTCGATCCCCGGTGGAAGGTGGAAACAAATGGGCAGAGTTTATTTCACTCTGATGCCCCTGTTCACCTAGCAGGAAATAAGTACCTTTACTGCTGCCACGGGCTGCTTCCTGGGGGATGTGTGTGTGAAAATTAGGATTAAAACCTTCCCGAAACGCTATGCATACTAGTGGCTGTACAAATGTAAGAACTCTTGTGTATATATATAATATAATATATATATATATATATATATATATATATATATATATATATATATAATATATATATATACCTTGGTCCAAAATGACGATCCAGATGTTGGAATTTGTCGCTCATAATTGATAGGCTATTCAATGGTTAACAGTAGGCGCCATTAACGTCAATTTCACTAAGCTTAGATTGGCCAGCTAGTACTAATGGAAGTTCTGAAAATGGTGGCCGTGTGTGGCTAAGGCATATGAAAGTTTCACCATTAATGGGAATATGAGAAAGAAGAACTGCAAGCTTTCACTAAAAAAATATATATATCATGTTTATTGAACATTTTGAAACTTTTCCTGGGTTATAAAATTGTTTTGAAGTGTTGAAAATTCGTAACCAATGTCCACTGTCTCCAGGGGCAGATATATGGAATTGTAGTCCAAATTAACATGAAGCTTTGCATGACCATCCTGATCATGCAAAGAATGCTTGGTCATGCAAGAATCGAGATCAGGATTATCTCGATTCTTCTGAGCATCCCAAGAGTGAAATTTTTTAAGTCTATGTGAAGGCTACACGGTCTGCTTCATCTTTTTGATAAAGTAAATTCATCCTTTCAAAATCATTAGGGATTGGTTTGAGAAATGTGAAGTTATAGCTTACTGGAGGGATCAGATTATATTGACAATAGTTGCCTTGCTACATTTTTAACACTAAGAAGCGATGCGGATGTGATTTCTACACATTACATTATAAAAGCATAAATAATCATCAATGAATTTCTCAACATAGTAGCCCAACTTGCTTTTAAATTAGCTCAAACAGTCGCAAGTAGCGAAATAAACAAATCAGGCACTGAAAAATAGCCCAAAATAGCAAACAATTGTATCTGCATGTCTCTTGCAAATTGTCTATAGTGTATACCTAGGTCATAAAAGTATTTGTGTGTACGTCTGATACCATACTACTTGTGTAAAGGAGGAAATGTATATGTATATCTCTCGGAATGTTCGGAAATACGTTTATTGCTAGTGATGTGTGTCTATGTATATATTTACACGATGTACTGAACGGGGTGAGAATAGCTTGAGCTACCTCATCCCTTTGTGTGTATTTTACCTCAATAAACTTGTTGTTATAGATTCAGCTACTCAGAACAAGTTCCAAGATGCACGGGCTATGGTGAGCCCGTACCTTACCTGGCACAGGAGCGGGGCAAGTAGCACAGGCTATGGTGAGCCCGTAGTGGACTTACCTGGCACAGGAGCGGTGCTGAATCCTCAATAAACTTATTTCAATTTCAATTTATCCCATATTCGCAACTTGTAGCCAAATCCGCTACATGTAGCCCAAACCGCTACTTATAGCCCAATCTGGCAACACTGCTCCTGGCGCCATCAGCTGCTACACATACACACTCGCGCGCGCGCTTTCTGCCCCATCTCTCTCTCACGCACGCCGGACACCATGGTGGAGCAGGCCCAGTTCCGCATCCAGGAGGCCATGACGGCCCTGGTGGATGACCTGGATAAGACGTACCTGCGAGGCATCCAGGTGAATATATGGGCGGCCTCGAGGGCGGCTTCTGCCGGGTCATGCTTATCCTCACTCCTTTCAATAGTATTTCCCCCCTCTAATTATGCTACATTCTGCGTTAATATGTGTATACATGTATACGGGGACATCTCAAACGTCTATACATAATACATATTATGTGTGTGTGTGGGCATGTTACATATACGTGTGTGTGTGTGTGGGGTTAATGACCCTTTATTAACCCTGGCTTTGACCTGACCTTCTCCAACGGTGTGGATAATGTGACCTTTCGTACCCTGTAGTGGTCGGAGGATCTGGCGGTGGTGGTGTAGCGAAGCGGTTTCTACAATGCTCCTTTCCTGATTGTCTAAATCGTGGAGGTCATTAGATTAGGGTGGGCTCGGCTGGATTAGGTTGGATCGGCTTGGCTGGATTAGGCTTGACTCGGCTGGGCTGGATTAGGCTTGGTTCACTTGGGCTGGATTAGGCTTGGTGGGCTGGATTAGGCTTGGCTCGGCTGGGCTGGATTAGGTTTGACTCGGCTGGGCTGGATTAGGCTTGGCTCGGCTGGTCTGAACTAGGCTTGGCTCGGCTGGTCTGGATTAGGCATGGCTCGGCTGGTCTGGATTAGGCTTGGCTCGGCTGGTCTGGATTAGGCTTGGCTCGGCTGGTCTGGATTAGGCTTGGTTCGGCTGGTCTGGATTAGGCTTGGCTCGGCTGGTCTGGATTAGGCTTGGCTCGGCTGGTCTGGATTAGGCTTGGCTTGGTTGGTCTGAACTAGGCTTGGCTCGGCTGGTCTGGATTAGGCTTGGCTCAGCTGGGCTGGATTAGGCATGGTTCGACTGGGCTGGATTTGGCTTGGCCTGGCTGGATCTCGGTCTCGGACCAGGCCTCCTGGTTGGCAGTCTGGTCATCCCGGCTGTTAGGTGCCATTTATTCGCAGACTGGCAAATGCCAAAACTTGTGTTAGTTTTTAAAATCTACCTGGAAAAGATCAAGGCCAATGGGGTGGGGGCCATCGACAAGCCACCAGCTTCCTGTCCCCGTCAAGGTCACTAGGTTAGTGGCCCTTGGGTAAATCAGGTAGGGATATCAGGAATCTAGCCCAGTTGATCAGGTATCCATTGGAGTTGGTTTATCAAGTTTTTATTTTTTTTAATACTTTGAGAGGTAAGTTACGCCACCTTGCATTTAAGAGGGAGTGTGTTGAAAGGTCTTTGTCCCTTTATATCCATATAATTGTCTCATAGCTAGGTGCTTGACGGCTGAGTGGACAGCGCTCGGGATTCGTAGTCCTGAGGTTCCGGTTCGATCCCCGGCGGAGGCGGAAACAAATGGGCTGAGTGTGTCATCCAGATGCCCCTGTTCACCTAGCAGTAAATAGGTACCTGGGAGTTGGACAGCTGCTACGGGCTGCTTCCTAGGGGTGTGTAACAAAAAGGAGGCCTGGTCGAGGACCGGGACGCTAAGCCCCGAAATAAAATAAGTTGTATTACTGTTTATTGTTGTTATTTCGACAATATATTTTTTCACTGTTTATTGTTATTTTGACAATATATTTTTTCAGAGGACAATGCACATGTGTGCAGCCGAATGTTGTGAAAAAAGGGAGAATTCAGTTGACCAAGTGCACCGTTGCATTGAACTGCTCAACGCCCCTTACTCAGGCGCAGACTTTTGTGCAGAACGAATTGTCGCAGTTCCAAGTAAGCCTTGCACGCTCTCTCTCACTGTATTATGCCTAGGTAATAAGGTACTAAGTGGGCCCCAGGGCGTTATACTCACTCGAAGGTGACGTTTCCTAGCTCCGGGTCCCTCTGCCAGAGGACAGGCACGTTGAACTTGGCGGTCGAGTTAATGTGGGTCACTGTGGGCTGGTCCTGTGAGTCACAGAGGTTAGTTAGTGGTGAGAGATTGTGGTGGTGATGGGTGCTTAATCCTCTTACTTCAGGAACTAATCTCATTGAAAACGTTTTTTATTTTTTGCACATTTTTAAACTTCAGGGTAAACTAATGTATATACAACATGTGTGGTATATATGATATAGCTCGGTGTGTATAACACACACACGTGGTATATACCCTGAGTTATACTGACGGTCAAGAAATGTTCACCAAAATAAAGAATTATTGATCACACAGCACGAGAGGTACAGTTACTTAAGACATTCTCAAGGAAACACACACAAACTCGACCCCTCCTAAAGTTTCTTAAACAGATACAGGAGATCCTTGTATCCTCCCTACAGAGGATATGTGTATCCTGACCATCCATAATTCTTACCTTACAGTTCAGGAGCTGGGCGGTAGTGTTATCTGGAGTGAATTTGCCTGAAGGGTCGTTAGAGGACATGATGAAGCCCTTAAATGGCACTTTGGCAGCGGAGAGGGTGACTGAGGAGAGAAAGAGAGAGATTGATTATTTCATTCACTTGGGTTCTGGGAAACTCGAACCGGGGACCCGAAGCTCACACGAGGGTGGTTGGGGGTTAGATAATGTAGTAAACGCTTGGTAATTTACCTGAGTCACTAGTGGCCTTGGGGAGGACAGGAAGCCAGCGGTTTGTCGGAGGTCCTCCCATTTGTCTTTATGTTCCCCGTACATCCCCACCCTCGTGTGTGTGGGGGATGAATGGGGACCATTACCCACTACCACAACATTACCCACTACCACAACATTACCCACTACCACAACATTACCCACTACCACAACACACGTTACCACAACACCCACTACCACAACAAACATACCTCTCAGCTGATTGGGTGCCAGCCGTTCCGTCTTTATGCTATAAGCACTGTTGTCAACACTGGAATTGGAGTCATGCCGTGGGATCAAGGTCGAGCACGCAGACAATGGCGCGCCTCCAGGGAAGGCCAGGGTCATCCCCGCTATTCCCCCGGTCACCACAATCACCGTCAACAACCTATAGAAAGGGAAAATGGGAATCTTAGGTGCGTACTTGTCAATCAAACCTTACGTATCCGGGACTATGGAAAAGCGAGGTCCAGTTTATTTGTTCCCTCGCCACCACCGCATTTATTAACCTTGTTGGCTTTAAGGTTACGGATGGAGGTGGCTTCAACAATTTCTTTACTGACTAGTAAAAAAATTCTTTTAAAATAAATTAAGCATAAACTTAAATATTCCTAGGCCTAGTATAGCACACACATATTATACTATATTAGGCCTCAGATATCGTGTATTAGGCCTAGAAAGGTTAGGTTAGGTTAGTCTTCTGTAACACAAGTAAAAAATAGTTCTTGTCTAAATCAGTAGTTCAGATTTATTCGTTCTAATTTCGTTGTACGTTTCTTGCACTCATTTGCTTTCCATTTATGTCCTCTTCTCCAGCTTTAATTTTGACCATTTAATGAGGAATGGCTTGGGTATATTGTGTGTTGTGATCATGTCCTCTCTGTTAATTTCTTGTAGGTGTGAATGTACTTACCTAGTTGAGCTTGCAGGGTTGAGCAGCTTCTCTGAAGCCCCGCCTTATGTCAATCATTAGTTCAATGTTGTGACTGTTTTTCACTCGTTTTTACTGAAGTTTTTTCTGGCATTCCTGTTGTGTTCTACTTGTCCTTATTTTGAACATTGCTTCTATATCTACTTTCTCAGTCCCCACTTTAGTATCTTGTATGTCGTTATTATGTCTGCTCTGTTCCTTCTTTCCTCCAGTGTAATAAGGTCCAGTCTCACAGTATTTCTTCATAACTCGGTCCCTTTAGCTCAGGAACTCTCCTTGGTACATACTTTTGGACTTTTTCTAGTTTTGCTTTGTGTTCCTTAAGGTAGGGGTTCCATGCCGGTGCAGCATACTCTATAATATATATCACGAAGAATGTATACAGAGCTCGGAAGGGATCTTTCTCCGACTCCTATCCTCATAACCTTGCATTTGTCAGGGTTAAAGTCTAGTAGCCGTTTCTCAGAATGTCTCTAAAGATTCTGTAGGTAAACTTGTAATAGTTTGCAGTCCTCCTCAGTTCTAATTCCCCTAATTAGCTTAGCATCATTCAGCAAACGTTGATAAAAATGGCCTTTCTTCCACTGTTACATCATTTGCATATAGTGGAAACAGGATGGGTTTCCCCTGGTACCTACCCTTGAGGTACTCCACTCTTTTGATACCTCTCCTCTTACTGTGTGACTCTGACTTCTTTCTGGTAGTTACTCTTTCACCCACTTTAGTATTTATTTAGTATTTATTTAGTATTTAGCGTGTTTTTTTCGCGTTTTCATAGGAGTTACTAGTGAAGCATCCTGTCCTCCTACAGCCTGTCCTCCTACAGCCTGTCCTCCTACAGCCTGTCCCCCTACAGCCTGTCCTCCTACAGCCTGTCCTCCTACAGCCTGTCCTCCTACAGCCTGTCCTTCTACAGCCTGTCTTCCTACAACCTGTCCCCCTACAGCCTGTCCTCCTACAGCCTGTCCTCCTACAACCTGTCCTCCTACAGCCTGTCCTCCTACAACCTGTCCCCCTACAACCTGTCCTCCTACAGCCTGTCCTCCTACAGCCTGTCCTCCTACAACCTGTCCTTCTACAACCTGTCCTCCTACAAATGGAAAATGGAAGCCGCTGGCGAAAGTGACGTACTGTCCCGTTTTCTGTTTTGGGTCCTCTGGCAGGTCAGGAGAGACTACTTTAAACTAACCGTTTTCTTGATGTTGAGAAACCTTAGGAGGACGGACTGTGTGAAGAACTGTGCCAAAGGCTTTCTGCCAATTCGGGAAAATGCAGTCTGCCCAGCACCACTATATTCTATTTGATTAGGATCATCTTGCCATGAAATAAGTTGGTCTAGCA
>WNGS01162923.1:2842041-2862543 GCA_020271785.1 Procambarus virginalis | reverse complement strand
TCTTCTCTCTCTCTCTTCTCTCTCTCTGTCTCTTTGTATGTTCTAGACCTCCTAGTGGTATAAATCACATGTTCTATTGCTGTTTTCTTTTACGGGCTATTCATCCCGTGCCACCTCTTGGTGTCTTCATCTTCATCAATTCATCGTCTCCTATTTACGGGCTCACTATGCCCGTGCTTCATGATATTTAATTCTGAGTAGCCAAATCTAAAAAAAATTCCTGTCTCCTCACTTGAGAATGAACCTCGTGGGCTCAAAACGTTGTGAAAATTATATTACATTTTTAAGTTCATTTTTTATTTCTTAACAACACACCTTAAACCAACTCGTCCTCGACTCAAGTCCATTACATCCAGCAGTCAACCCCACAGACGCATTTCATAAATTTTAACATACCGTTCATTCAAAACGGGAATTTTCCAAAATATAAATTAATATTATAAATATTAGCATATTGTGTATATTAGCATAGGATAAGTTAGGTGTTTAGGTTCTGTTGCGATTATTTGTATTTATAGTACGTGGGTGAAGCATTTACAGCGTTGTGATTCGAACAAATTCGTCAGTGAAGCACTTGTTCCGGATATGTTCGAACTCAGCAGTTGTGAGTCGTGTGTAAACCGCTTTTCATTCAGAACGGGGTTTGGCGTGCATGGAATCACTTTTGGATCTTTGTTTGGAGGACGGGCTGCCCTAAACATTCCGTAAACCCCGAGCCGTACAAGGCAGGTCTCGTGGTGGCGATTCAGACACTTTTCAAGATCTTGAGTTCGAACTACGACACACAACAGCGAAATCGCTGTAAGTGGAGGTTGACCTATTTCCTCACAGTGACCTGTAACACCAGAGGATGACCCCTGCCTGAGGTTCAAACCTAAGCGGGTAAGATATACCATTATGTTCACAGATACAGTGCTTGAAGTTTCCCCTGAGGTATTTCCACATCTCGAACATTACTCTTTTTGTCTCTGGGCTTAAATAGTTTCCAGGAGTGTAATTGTTAGAACAGACTAGCCTCTTAGTGGTCGCAACGTAATGAAAATGATGTATTAAATTGCCCGAACCTAATTGAACAGTTGACCTCACCAATAGAAAACGGCGATACAGTTAATTTTGTGTGAGCGGCTGTATTTATTTATTTATTTATTTATTTATTTATTTATTTATAATATAAATTGTGTTAATATAAATAAATAACAAATATACATTTATTTATAATAAATAAATTATATAAAGAAATTTATTTTTAAATAAATAAAAATTATATAAATTTATTTATAATAAATGAATTATATACATAAATTTATATAATTTTATAACAATCATAGATTGTGACTGTGTGTTGTACAAAATTTTATTTGGACGTTGGGTGGAATTTTGACTTCAAATACAATGTATTTATTCGAGAAGAAACGAAACGAAAACTTAATTGTAAGTATATATGTCTTAAAAATGTATTACAAAGTTCGTTTCTAAAGTAATAATAACTACCAGTAGACAAATGCGGAAATTTTGACATAATACATGTTTAAGAGGCTGTAACCAAGGGGTAACTATACTAAAAGTTTCACGCGCCATAATGACTGCCAAATCGTTCACAAACTACAGGTTGAGCAACATTGAGGAAATCTTAGCCTTGCAATTGATGGGATGTTGCAGACTTAAACCTTTTTTTGAGGGGGTTGAGCATCTTCGTTTCTCGCTAAAATGTGCTTCATGGGCGCTGTCTCACTCGGAGATTTATGGGAAAGTTGGGTAAAAGTGGTGACACTACAGGAAGAATGGGAATTACAATTGGGAGTGACTATCCTGTGATGTGATTGCGAGTTGTGTGAAGCTACCCGTAAGCCTTTGGCCTCCAACCTTACACACACACACACACATTCTCTTTAATAGATAAATGGAGTACCCGGACGTGCTTGGGTCTTTGTTTATCACACTCTCGCATTCTCCCTCTATCTCTCCCATTTTCCCTCCATCCCATTCTTCTTTTCTCTTCCCGTTAAACCCTTTCGTTCTCTCTCTCAGTGGGCAAAACGTGATCGAATATAGATGAATCTCCATTAACAAGGTTGATTCAATCGTCAATCCTGCCCAACCACTTGGGGTGGATGGTATAGTAATGGCCTCACTTCATGCAGGTCGGCGTTCAATCCCCGACCGTCCACAAGTGGTTGGGCACCATTCCTTACCCTTGTCCCATTCCAAATCCTTATCCTGACCCCTTCCAAGTGCTATATAGTCGTAATGGCTTGGCGATTCTCGTGATAGTTCCTTTCAATTCAATCGTCAATCCAATGACCACCATTTAATGTGTACTATGGAGGATCAACCTCCCAAATTGATCAGTACTTTGGTAATATTCAATTTTCGACGTGAAATTGGTAGGTGTGTGGGTTACCCCATGTGTTATTGTTTAAGAAATATTGGTATCTTAATCTACCCCCACACTGCCCTCTGCGATTTTGATGGTCTGAGAGAAGGGCGGGAACTATCAGGGGAAAGCGCCAAGCCATTATGACTATATAGCACATGGAAGGAGTCAGGATAAGGAAGTCTGATGGGACAAGGAATGGTGCCCAACCACTTGTGGAAGGTCGGGGGATTGAACGCCGACCTGCATGAAGCGAGACCGTCGCTCTACCGTCCAGCCCCAAGTGGTTGGGTGACGATATTTCGAAAGGAAAACATCAGAATTCAGAAACACTTTATTTAGTTTTTGTAACCTAGTTCTAGTGAACATATATCACCTATAAGCAGCATTTACTGACCTATGCTGTGTGATCTGGAACAACATGAACTACTGATACAAGCAGAGTTCAAACTACAAACTATAATTCAAGATATACAAAACAACAACAAAAATAATCTTCAAACAATCGAGGAAGAAAACGGAGTAACAAGAAAACTTAATAATTTCTCAAGAATAATTCATGGCTAACTTGCGTAAAAAAATGAGTTTTAAGTAATTTAAACTTTTAAATTAAGGAAATTTTAAATCGGGAAAGAAAGTTATTTCCTGGTTTAAAGTGTAAAGAATATTGTACTCTCGATTGCTTCTCGTGAAGCTTTGTTCTTCCTCAAAGGTATTTGAAGGATGAACAAATTAGCTTAATTCATATATATTTAGGTAGTTGGATCATTATGCCTCGTTCACGCAAGTAAATGAAGCTAATTTAGATTCTGAACGAACGTTTAAACTGTTCTGATTTGTATAAAATTCAGATCATTTGAATTCTAAGGGTAATTTGCCTTAAATGCCTTTTAGTCTTTACATAAGTTCTAACTGTTTATTAACTACTTTTAGTAACGTTGCTAATTGCTTTATATTTCTAGAGGGATACGTCCTCATTGCAATGTAATAAAAGTTGGATTAAACCTTTTAGTATTAGAGATTCTAAGGCTACTTAACTTTTGAATGCAGAGACATTAAGAGATTCTAAGGCATCCTTCCTTCTTATTTGCAGAGACATTCAGATATATATGTAATATTTTAGTAGTTTAAGGATACATGCCTATTGCATTTTTAGGGTTTTAATTATATTTTGAGTAATAATTTCGGGGCAACTCCCCTCCTGGTGAATTTATGAGAGTTAAATAACGTGAACCGAAATGGTAATTCTTTTTCAAGTTTTGGGCCATTCGCGGACGTATCTTCCTGACACTTTGGAAATTTAAAGTGTAGGAAAGTTACCTCTCGTAAATTTAAGGAATTTAGGAAGTGTAGACAAGTTACCACCTCGTAGATTTAAGGAATTTAGGGAGTGTAGACAAGTTACCACGTCGTAGATTTAAAGCATTTAGGAAGTGAAGACAAGTTATCCCTCGTAGATTTAAGGACTTTAGGAAGTGTAGACAAGTTATCCCTCGTAGATTTAAGGCATTTAGGAAGTGTAGGCAAGTTATCCCTCGTAGATTTAAGGAATTTAGGGAGTGTAGGCATTTGTTATTTTTGGTATATAGTCCTCGTTGTAACCAGTCACCACCGTAGCTCTGTAAAGTAGAGAACGATAGTTAAGAACATTGATCATAATGATTGTTTATATTGGGGTGCAAAGGTAGTAGTTATACCTGATGAGGGTTGAAGTTATTACAGATTAATTATGTTGATACAAAAAAGCAAATTAACTGTGTGGGAAGATTAATAAAATTAATATAAATGTGGGAACAGGTCTTATAATTTAAAATTCAGGTGTTGGAAGTTTTAAATGAAAAAATTATNAATCACCAAATCGTGAGTTAATCCCCCAATTTCCAGTTATAAATGATAACTGACGAATCAAAGTCGAGACAGCTTAGGAATTGACCAATTTCACGCAACCTAGCAAGTTCAAACAGGCCACAACCATCTGATCATCCGTAATCGCCTGTCTATCACCTCCACATCTGTCTATCTTACCCAACAGCTGTCTATCACCCACACACACTCACCCCTGAGTTGGATGTCATCCACCACCTCCACGAAGATGGCGTACAGGTCACTGTGAATGGGGTTGTCATCGGAATCGTGTTGGGGTTCGAGCGTTGGCACAGGCGGCTTTCGGGGCGCCTGTGGGGTAGGCCTCGGCCCGTCCCAACAGCGACGCCGTTAGTACACCCACCGTCAGCAGCCTGTAGACGGAGAAGACGGGCTGTATGACTCATATATGGCATGTGTATGCAAAGGAAAACCATTTACAGAGATAAGGGTGTGTATATGGCCTCTGTGTACCCGGGCAACGCCGGGTACCCAAGCTGGGGAGTAAACTAAGACTTACCATACATCATGCTACACGGCTCTACTTCAGGTCAGCTCCAGAGACGCTCTGGGGACAACTGAAGCTTCAACTGTCCCGCTCCGGCTATTTATACTCTCCCGTCCCGCCATTATTGCCACATGTCGTCTTTTTAGTTATCATTTGACCTCACTTTTGGCATATTTTTAACATTGAGTTTTGTTTATGTTGCTGCATTTAAGAAAAAGTCTAACGTTTCTTTTATGTGATTCAGCTTGTTTGGCTTGTGGTGTGAGGTTATAGACACTAAAGGGATTCTGTGTGGTCATGTGTTATTGTGTAACACACACACACACACACACACACACACACACACACACCACACACACCACACACACACACACACACACACACACACACACACACCTCGTCCCCCAACTCCAGTGGAATCAGCAGAAACTGGCGATGGACAGAAGAGAGTCAACTTCACGATCATATACTCGAACATAGATGGGATTACAAGCAAGGCAAGTGAACTTAGGGAAAGAGCACAAGAAGTGAACCCAGATGAATAGGGCTCACGGAAACAAAACTCTCAGGAATCGTAACGAATGCCGTGTTTCCCCAGAACAACACCATAATAAGGAGAGGAGGCGGAGTGGCATTACTCATGGGAAAGAAATGGAGTTTCAAGTAGATGGTTATCCCCAGGCTGCAAGAGGTTTAGAGACTACATAGCAGGCACCATAACAATGGGAGGCCCAAGAATAGTAGTAGCAGTAATATATAACCCTCCACCAAACGACAGAAGACCCAGTCAAGAGTATGACAGAAACAACATGGCAGTTAACATTATAATTGAGAGGGCAGCCTCTGCTGCCTGTAGAAATAGATCCCACCTGCTCATCATGGGGGACTTCAATCACGGAAGGATTGACTGGGAGAATAAGGAATCGTATGGAGGTGAGGAAACATGGAGAGCCAAACTGTCGGAAGTGGCCACAAGAAACTTTTTAACCCAACATGTCAGGGAACCCACAAGGATGAGAGGAAATGATGAACCAGCGAGACTCAACTTGGTCTTCACTCTAAACGACTCAGACATAAGGGAAATCGGTTTCGAAACCCCCGAGGGGATGAACAATCACAGGGTTATCTTGAGATGATTTCGGGGCTTTAGTGTCCCCGCGGCCCGGTTCTCGACCAGGCCTCCACCCCCAGGAAGCAGCCCGTGACAGCTGACTAACTCCCAGGTACCTATTTTACTGCTAGGTAACGGGAGCATCAGGGTAAAAGAAACACTGCCCATCGTTTCTCTCCGGCGCCCGGGATCGAACCCGGAACCATAGGATCACGCGTCCAGTGTTCTGTCCGCTCAGCCACCGGCTCCCATCAGGGTACTAATGTTTGAGTCGAAGTAGGGTTAAGGTACTCAAAGAAGAGGCCCAGAAAACAGAAGGCAGGCATTCTGAGCCAAAGCTCAACCCCCCCCCCCCCCCGCAAGCACAACTAGGTAAGTACACACATCTCATAACGCATTACAAAGGTCTCTGGCACTGATAAAGAAGTTTTTACTGGTTACAGTCACTAGGTAACCACTCGTTGCTGTAATCACACCCACACCACACACACACACACACGCACGCGCGCACACACAGTTCGGGTTCAATTCCCGCACGAGGCAGAAACAAATGGGCAAAGTTTCTTTCGCCCTGAATGCCCCTGTTACCTAGCAGTAAATAGGTACCTGGGAGTTAGTCAGCTGTCACGGGCTGCTTCCTGGGTGTGTGGTGTGTGTGTGTGGAAAAAAAAAGTAGTTAGTAAACAGTTGATGGACAGTTGAGAGGCGGGCCGAAAGAGCAAAGCTCAACCCCCGCAAACACAACTAGGTGAAACACACACACACCACACACACACACACACACACACACACACACACACACACACACACCACACACACCCACACCACAGTATACCTCGAACGCCAATACATACATACTGCAAGAATTACTTGGAATATCTTCAGCAAGTGAGTTACAATAAGTAGATATAACCATGACATTCTGAAACACTTTTAATCAACTAATTAGCATACAAAGTTGCTACGAAGTGCTAACTGCTCTCATTAGTGCTATTGTTAGCACTAAATTACCGATCTAAAGGATGCTGGAGGTGATGTTGCGCATCTTGATCTTAATTAAGAAGATCGTGTTGGGATGTTCTTGAGAATAGCGTAAGATCTAATTCTTTTGTCGTCTTATTCATTTCCATCTTGATGAGTCAAGAATCTCAAACTCGACTCCAAGAGAGCTGGAAGCTGTTCCAACTCACCTACCGTGGTTATCTTGAGGTTATTTCGGGGCTTTAGTGTCCCCGCGGCCGGTCCTCGACCAGTCCTCCACCCCCAGGAAGCAGCCCGTGACAGCTGACTAACACCTAGGTACCTATTTTACTGCTAGGTAACAGGGGCATAGGATGAAAGAAACTTTGCCCATTGTTTCTCGCCGGCGCCTGACATCGAACTCAGGACCACAGGATCACAAACAAGTCCAGTGTGCTGTCCACTCGGCCGACCGGCTCCCTCAACCGTGGTTCAAAATACTTTCTTTGGAGAATCACACTCTGAGACTTCACAGCTGTGGAATTCTAGACCATATCAGCTTGCGAACTGAAGCAGCAGGTGATATCCACAGGCCCCATTAGAGAGGCGAGCGAGATATCAAATTGAGGCCTGGATAGCAGCAACAGGATATCCTGATATCGCTTGTTGCTGCCTCGCCTTGACAACCTTAATTAATATGTAATTGACTCGGGAACATTGGAAGGTTGAATATCGTCTCCAGAATTGCCTTTCGTGAATGTGATAATTTTGGCAATATTCCTGTAAGACTTTGTATTCACTCAGAAGACAATAGGTGACCCTGAAGTCTCTTATTTCATATATATATATATATATATATATATATATATATATATATAACCCCAGAAGTGACTCGAACCCATACTCCCAGGAGCAACGCAACTGGTATGTACAGGGACGCCTTAAACCACTTGACCATCACGACCGGAAAAAGGAAGTGATAGCCGAGCTATATGAACCACTTCCCCGCCGGCACTCGGATGGTAATCTTGGGCAAAGCATGGGTTCGAGTCACTTCTGGGGTGTGAGTTTTCAGTGTATCTAGTCCTGGGGACCATTCAGGCTTGTTTGCATTTGTGTTCCTCACGTGTTGCCCCAAAAAATGAGGTGATTTGATAAAATGCTATGCCCAAGATTACCATCCGAGTGCCGGCGGGGAAGTGGTTCATATAGCCTCGGCTATCACTTCCTTTTTCCGGTCGTGATGGTCAAGTGGTTTAAGGCGTCCCTGTACATACCAGTTGCGTTGCTCCTGGGAGTATGGGTTCGAGTCACTTCTGGGGTGTGAGTTTTCAGTTGTATCTAGTCCTGGGGACCATTCAGGCTTGTTTGCATTTGTGTTCCTCACGTGTTGCCCCAAAAAATGAGGTGATTTGATAAAATGCTATGCCCAAGATTACCATCCGAGTGCCGGCGGGGAAGTGGTTCATATAGCCTCGGCTATCACTTCCTTTTTCCGGTCGTGATGGTCAAGTGGTTTAAGGCGTCCCTGTACATACCAGTTGCGTTGCTCCTGGGAGTATGGGTTCGAGTCACTTCTGGGGTGTGAGTTTTCAGTTGTATCTAGTCCTGGGGACCATTCAGGCTTGTTTGCATATATATATATATATATATATATATATATATATATATATATATATATATATATATATATATATATGTTTGTTCTAGTAGCCAGAACGCAGTACTCGGCCTACTATGCAAGGCCCGATTTGCCTAATAAGCCAAGTTTTCCCTGAATTTATATATTTTTCTATTTTTTTTTCTTATGATAAAGCTATCCATTTCATTATGTATGAGTTAAGTTCTTTTAATTTGAGTTAAAACTAATGTAGATATATGACCGAACCTAACCAACCCTACCTAACCTAACCTATCTTAACCTAACCTAAACTGACATAACTAAGTCAATAATTTATGTTCTTAATATAATATAGTAATAATCAAATAAACTAATTGGAAACAATTTATTGAAAACAAAAAAAATCGCTCGGCCTATTAGGCAAGTTGGGCCTTGCATAGTAGGCTGAGAAGTGCGTTCTGGCTACTAGGTACGATATATATATATATATATATATATATATATATATATATATATATATATATATATACGAACAAGCCTGAATGGTCCCCAGGCATATATGCAACTGAAAACTCACACCCCAGAAGTGACTCGAACCCATACTGCCAGGAGCACTCTGCAACTGGTGTACAGGACACCTTAACCACTCGAGCATCACGACCGGACAAAAGATGATGGTAGATGCCACACCTGTGACAGGTAAATCATGCTTTTTTTTTTTTAAAAAAAACACAGCGTCATCTGTCACATGTAAGTGCAACACACGCTATACTAAATATGTCACGATTACATTTCAATGTTTCTGATTGCATTGATAAATGGAATTTTCATAGATTTTGATTTATCTTAATTTTGATTTAATTATTTTGAGTCACACTGTGTTGGAATTGATTTGTGTAGTTTACCATATCGTTCATTTCGTGAGTATAGTTTATTTTTTTTTATTTTTTCACTTTTTATCATTTCGTTTTGTAACTGTTCCTATTTTTCAGTGATGGGAAACATTACATCATTTAATGTTCCCAATTTTCTGATGTTCACATCAGATCATTTGGAATGCATCGGGACGAGAGAGGGGAATGGTGCAGAGGACTGGGAGACAGGGAAAGGTTTCACGAAGCAGTTACGCAAGCACTTACGAACCTGGGGCCAGATTCACAGAGCAGTTATGCAAGCACTTACGAACCTGGGGCCAGATTCACGAAGCAGTTATGCAAGTACTTACGAGCCTGGGGCCAGATTCACGAAGCAGTTATGCAAGTACTTACGAACCTGGGACCAGATTCACGAAGCAGTTACGCAAGCACTTACGAACCTGTCCATCTTTTCTCAATCTTTGGCGTCTTTGTTTATAATTATTAAACAGTTAATGAGCTCTGAAGCACCAGGAGGCTGTTTATAACAATAACAACAGTTGATTGGCAAGTTTTCATGCTTGTAAACTGTTTAATAAATGTAACCAAAGCCGTCAAAGGTTGAGGAAAGATGTACACGTTCGTAAGTGCTTGCGTAACTGCTTCGTGAATCTGGCCCCAGGGGGTATCTCAATCCATAACCCCTCTCTCTCTCTCTCTCTTAAGGACCGAGTCCAAAGTTCAAAATGCCCATCTTGTCAATAGATCTCTCTCTCCTTACCGTGAATAAAGACTTGGGTGTAGCTTCTATTGGACACAACGCCTACTTAGCACATTCAAATCTCTCCACACAGGTGGTGAATCCTTGTGAGTGAGATAAATCCTTGAATAGGTTATGAAACACTTGACAGAGAGAGAAAAGCCATCAAGAAACCCACCTGACGGTACTTATCCTTATCAGTATTGATAGCTTGGACTGTCCCGAAACCTTGGACCGGTCTTCTGCACTGTGCTACGCTTCGCGCGTTTTGTTCATTGTTGAACTAGAGGGAAATTATGTTAGAAATTAGTTGAAATTCTAACATTTACCTCAATACGCTACCAACACACACAGCAATATATGAGAGAATATATGGTATAACAAGAGAGTAAAGAAAGTAAAGGAGAGTAAAGAGAGTAAAGAGATTTAGGCCTTTATGGAAGCTGGAAGTCAACAATATGTAAGTTTCCCCTTGACAGAAGGTAATGACGTCATAGCCAATGGCAAGCCGTGTGCAAAAGATGACGTCATGGCCAATGGCGGGCTGCGTGCAAAAAGTGACGTCATGGCCGGAAACGTGACGTGTGCGCAGAGGGTTTGCGACGTCAGTTGCAATGTGGTGGTCAAGGGGAGAGTATGTCCTTCGTCGCCTCTGAGGACGCGGCAGGGATTTTCGAATGAAGCAAGTGTTTGGGGTAGACCCCCAAGAGTATCCTTGAAGATAATCTGTTGGCAGGTAAACCGAGTCGGGACAGACTTAGACAGTGACGGTCGAATGAAGAATATATGAGTGTCCTGGAAGAGGTAAACTCAAAGGCGCCATCTTGACATTCCGAAGCCAGCGTCGTGTATATGGAGTTTACATCTATTCGAGGACCAACCGATGGATACTTCTGCTGTTGGTTTACTAGAAGATTAATCGGCAAGAAGGAAGCTTGTCTGATTACAAGGGACGGGAACTATCAAGGGAAAGTGCCAAGCCATTACGACTATATAGCACTGGGAAGGGGTCAGGATAAGGATTTGGGATGGGACGGCGGGAAAGGAATGGTGCCCAACCACTTGTGGACGGTCTCGGGGGATTGAACGCCGACCTGCATGAAGCGAGACCGTCGCTCTACCGTCCAGCCCAAGTGGTTGGGCTGATTACAAGGGCGATTAATCTACAAAATATATGAGGGATCGTTTAGTTGTGTATATATATATGAATATGGGGTGTGAGTTTTCATTCGCATATAGTCCTGGGGACCATTCAGGCTTGTTCGCACGTGTGTATATATATATATATATATATATATATATATATAATATATATATATATATATATATATATATATATATAATATATAATATATATATATATATATATATATATATATTGGTGCAATGAAAGAGATTAGAGTACTTATTGTTATTAAA
The DNA here is from genome assembly GCA_020271785.1 of Procambarus virginalis. Classification (NCBI taxonomy): domain Eukaryota; kingdom Metazoa; phylum Arthropoda; class Malacostraca; order Decapoda; family Cambaridae; genus Procambarus; species Procambarus virginalis. The sequence goes on along the minus strand of WNGS01162923.1, from coordinate 2,851,073 downwards.
TTGTAGGTTAAAGCCTAGCTCTAATATATGGTTTCTGCCCAGCGAATTGAACAAAAACAGCAGTAGCCTAATGAGGAATGATTTTAGTAAAAGCGGGAGGATCCTTTAGCACAGGAGCGGGGCAAGTAGCACGGGCTATGGTGAGCCCGTAGTGGACTTACCCGGCACAGGAGCGGGGCAAGTAGCACGGGCTATGGTGAGCCCGTAGTGGACTTACCCGGCACAGGAGCGGGGCAAGTAGCACGGGCTATGGTGAGCCCGTAGTGGACTTACCTGGCACAGGAGTGGGGCAAGTAGCACGGGCTATGGTGAGCCCGTAGTGGACTTACCTGGCACAGGAGCGGGGCAAGTAGCACGGGCTATGGTGAGCCCGTAGTGGACTTACCTGGCACAGGAGTGGGGCAAGTAGCACGGGCTATGGTGATCCCGTAGTGGACTTACCTGGCACAGGAGCGGGGCAAGTAGCACGGGCTATGGTGAGCCCGTAGTGGACTTACCTGGCACAGGAGCGATGCTGTGTGAAGAATGTATTAACTTATTACAAAATCGCACAACGTTTCGAACCTACATGGTTCATTCTCAAGTGATAAGAAATTACAGATCTCGTTAGATTTATACCAGTATAGGGTCAGGTGAGAATATTTATTTTATTCTACTTGTTTTCTCAGGTGTATTTACCAGTCAGGTGTCATTTACACTTGACTGGTAAATACTGTATCACAAGTGATTCAACAAGAGGCTCATTAGTCTCTACAAGGCAACCACCTAATCCAGCTCCACACCCACCCAACTGGGCGGCAGCTTTTCCGTCATATGCAGGAATTACCTACAGTAATGAGTTACATTCTTGCAAGAATACAGAAACTCATGTATATATAAATAAATAAAAAAGTAAGCCAATTTATGACACTTCACTAAGATTCCTGGCAGCATATCACGACTGCAAATGCATTCACAATATTTTTGTATTGGTTTGATATTTATCAAACGTTTATTTACGTTATGTATGCTACAATTTCTTATTTTTGGTGTTGGGATATTCCTGGACCGCGGGCCCTAAGCCTCTGGCTGGCCCACTGTGTTACTTGTTTCATTTTCGATGCTTAACTAACCTTTAGAATTGACTTTGACCAAGGTAAGAGTTCCAAGTTGAGGACCCCCATCCAAGGCGTCATTTAATCGTTGTGTTGTATGCTCGTGTGTGTGTAATAAATGTTTGTCTGTTGGACAACTGTCTGCTCGTGTTCCCGTGAGGGGCTCCAAGTAAGAGAGAATTAAAATAACTCTGAGGACCGAAGAATGAAGAGAAACTAAGGGAAATCTGCAGGCGACGAGTCACAATAACGTGGGTGAAGTATGTTGACCAGACCACACACTAGAAGGTGAAGAGACGACGACGTTTCGGTCCGTCCTGGACCATTCTCAAGTCGATTGTGAAATCGAATAAGGGAAATCTTACAGGAGGAGACCCAGAGTTAAGAGAAGGGCAAGTCACTGATTCCTCAGTTCCTGGATGTCAACACGGGGGAGTGTTTAAGGCCTGCGTTCCCATCTTAGCGACGTTGAAGCCCCTTCTCTGCAGTTTTGTACACGATTCAGAGTGATTCTTAGGCGAGGGGTCTGAGCTCGTATAGTGAATAAAGTATACCAATAATATACTCGCTCCTGCCATTAAGCTAATGAGAGCTTGGAGCGAGTATATCGTTTACATATATTATTGGAACAATTTACTCTCTACACTCGGTAGGTGTTTGGAATGGGAACTAATGAAGAGGTTTACTACAAATGGCGACTCGATCTACCTTCAACTCAACTTGTAGGGTACCGGAAGTGCAGTTGGGTTCTCTTCGCACAATCAGGAATATCTGGTTCGAATGCTGGTCGGGACGGAAAAGGTTGGGCGCGTTTTATTTCGCCTAATGGCCTTGTTCACCTAGCAAGTATAAATAGGGACCCAGGAGTTAGTCAGCTTGTTGTAGGAGCTGCAGCCTGAGAAGTCAGTAGTTCCACCTATAAGAGGAGCTCCATACGTGGCTAACATACGCACAGGCTGCATGTCCCCTCAAAACGAACGATTGTTATGCGTTCTAATTTTTTATCTTATAAAATTTCATAGTTATGCCTTTACATTCGTGCTCTATCAAAGTTCGTCTAAATTAATGAAAACGTTCTTGTTTTGTTGGATATCTATGGCATTTCGAACTTAAATTGTAGAGCTCAGTACAGCTTCCCATTATCGGGAGCAAGAAGCTGGTTAGGCTTATTGAACCCCTACTGCCTTACAATGAGAGAGATTGGTCACACAATTACCTGCCCAGTTATTGGACAGCCAACAGTGACAAGGCTTCTCTTTTCGATTATAGTAGACAGTGAGAAATACTTTACCATCACAACCAGGGTCAGATTACCTTATAGGCCAAGTGGATCATGGCCTACCACCACCAAAGGGCTTTTGAATAGTGACAGATGGTGTTTAAAGTCTTTCCCGCTCATTTTGAGAGACTACTTCCGACTAACTCCGTTCGCCTCCCACTCCGTGGCGGGCTCCAGCCCCCTAGTGGTGTCCACCTTATCCCGTGGACGAGGTCCGCCCTCAGAATTACGTTTTAACCCCACTACTAGGGGTCCTTGGCGCCCAAGACCTCTGGAAACTGTTTGGGAGGAACCACGTTCCAGGACTTGTTTTGTCTTTGTAAATATTCGATAAAAAATACAAAAGTATTTTTATCTTCATCTGATCGCGTCCGTAGACACCCCAGTCGACTATGCCGCAGGGGTCTCCAAACTATGGCCCGCGGGCCACATCCGGCCCGCCAAACAAATCCCTGTGTGGTGGCCTTGAAAAAATAATTATCGTACGAATGGTTCAACATACTTGTGTGAACAAACATTTTCCAAAATGAAGTATGTGAAATCTAACTATCGAGCAAATTTGTCTGATGATCACTTGAAATCAATTCTTACAATTGGCTCATCTAATCTGGAACCTGATTTTAATGAAATTTTGAAGTCAAAACGACAGTATCATTCGTCACACTAATTTGGTTGCATAAAACTAAAGGCAGGAATCTATTTAGTTTACCCTAATTTTTTCCAAAAAGATATGTTAATTTTTCCATGTTTATACTTTAATATTTGAGGAAATTAAATTACTGGCACCGATTTGTTTGTTTTTTTCATTTTTTATTCCTTCGGCCCACATAAATGGGAAATATATAATGTGGCCCTTACATTGAAAAGTTTGGAGACCCCTGGACTATGGATACCCATGCCATTTAAACTAGACTCCTAGTGGCACGTAGTTAATGCCTAGCATTGTTTTTCCTGCATTGGCGAGACCCCACATCTGATCCAAAGGCCAGTTAAGAGCTAGGGTTGGTACAGCGTCTCCCGCACCATATCTCTACAAGGAACTCGAAGACTGCTGCGATAGTTTAAGGAGTTCAGTCTGGTACGTTAAAAAAAAACTTACCCTCTGGCTCTAATTTTTTATTATTACGTAGAGAAAACCATGTTGGGTTTGTTCTTGCAGTTGCCATATCAGCTGCTCCGTTCAGCCACTCGCCTTCGCAGTAAGTGATGGGAATTTAGACATGTTCACTTAAATACACAAAGGAGGTGGCCGAGCCACTTTAGTAAGAGTCTCAAGTTTGTCCTCCCCCCCCCCCCCCCAAGCTTGCTGCATCAATTAGGGCAAGCCTTTTTTTTTTTCGTGCAGCCATTAAAACTGAGGAAGCTATCCTCATTTTTAAACATCGCGATCGTATATTCCCGCCCCCTCTGTACACCAAGACACTACAGTGTATCTTTCCTATTTCACCAAAATTAACTGGTACTAATCTTTAGCTTTTTTGTAATAGAAGCTTTGGAAATTTTTTTAAACCGTCCTGTTTTTTGCCAAATGGTACCGATGAAGGCAGCCTAACTTAAATTTGAAGAACAGTACATTCAGATTTGTAGAGTCACTAAGTGGGTATTAAAAAAATAAAAAGGTTAATTAAGTGTAATTTCATAATCATAATTTATTATAAGTTAATCTACTAAAACATTAAACAAAGTGCGAAACAAGCAGGCGACCAATCACTTCTTTGGGTTCTTTTTAGGGGCAGCGGAAGCTGAAACAAAAAGTCAGGAATTAGAATTTATCAAGTTTAGAAATAAAACTTTCAAGACATTTTAAAATTTACTTTAGTTTTGCTTTTTAAACAGTGCCACACTTTGTAACTTTAGAGTTTACCACTCTCCACTTCCCTAACACATACTACGGGCTCACCATAGCCCGTGCTACTTTGAATTTTGTTCCAGGTAGCGAATCTTTAACAAAAACCTAAAAAGCAATTTGACTTACTCTTTGCACCACCTTTGGCAGCAGGTGGCTTCGGCTCTTTAGTTTTCTTCTCTGGTTGATTTGTGGCACCCTCCTAGAAGTAGAATTTAGATGCCGTAAGGTATATAGGAGGTAGCCTAACGCTACTGTCTTAAGTTATTTAATGTCCTAATCTAAGGATATTATGAAAAACTAAGCTTATTTAATAGAGTAACCGCCAGTAGTTTGAAAGTAAAACTGCAGAACCAAGTCTTTGATTAAATAGTTAAAGATTTAGCGATATTTGAGGTAATGTTTGGAAAGGAATACCAGTTAATGCTAAACTTACTTTTAGTCATTCACAGCACAAAGTAAAAATTTTCTTGTGGATAAAAACTGGTTCCCATCAGCTAAGACTTAAATATCAGTAATTAATTAGTTACGAAGTTACTTTAAATGATTAAGACTTTAATACAGAAGGGTTGAAGTGTAATAGTAAAGTTCACCTTTACTTTGTACCCATATCTTGGCTGTTTTTTCTCGAGGGTTGAGCAGGCTTCTTTCCACCTGTAGAGAAGTGCCGTAAATAGTTTAATTTAAAAATAAAGATTAAAAACCTAGCTTTGAAAATAGTCTCTTAAATGATTGATACTACTTTGAGTAGTTAGCAAGATCCTAATAAAATACTTAAAATCTCGTGAATTAATAAATATTTTAACAATATACGACTATACTATAGTAGTAAAATTACTTGTACAGCTCTAGAGCTTAATATAAACCACAAAACCATGACAATTCTTACCACCACGAGCAGACATGTTGAGTTGTGGGTTTTTGGACTGTCAGGACCAGACTGACTCGACCATCCGGCCGTCCACTAGAGATCGACTCTACATCAGGCTCCTGAAGCCTCATGAAAACAATATTGAACGAGCTCTAATCATTCAATATCCTCCATTACCTTTTACAGAGTCTTCAGAATCGGCTAACAAAAACTTTATAATATAATATTTACTGTAATTCTGTCATTTTTATCAAGTAAGAAAGTATATTTATAATGTAAAAACATAAAGTATTCACGTCTGATATAAATACTAACCAATACACTCGCCATAGTCTTACGTAGTTCCAATCACCGTTAGGACCCAACAAGCAATTACACAGTGTTTACGGAATGTCTACATCTCTCTCACTCTTTGACAACTTGTCTACGTTGGTTAAACAGTTCATAAGTATCGAAACTTCCCAATCAGATGTTTGTTAGTGTTATAAACAGCCTCCTGGTGCTTCGGAGCTCATTAACTGTTTAATAATTGAAAACAAAGTCGCCAAAGATTGAGAGATTTCGTAAGTATTTGCCCTACGGATCCAAGTCCGATTACCACTATAGACAACATTTTCTCTGCCATATAAATTACATATTGATAAAAAAAAATTATAATTTTATGGATATTTTTTTAATTTGGATTAATAATTATAAATGCAAACGTGATTATGCTCACAGGCTTAGTGTAAGAGGCCTAATACGGGTTTGTGAAAAGTATATAACAAATCTCGTCGTCTCACAGGAATATATATATTATATATATATATTATATATATATATATATATATATATATATATATATATATATATATATATATATATATATATATATATATATATATATATATGTCGTACCTAGTAGCCAGACGCACTTCTCAGCCTACTATGCAAGGCCTGATTTGCCTAATAGGCCAAGTTTTCATGAATTAATTGTTTTTCGACTACCTAACCTACCTAACCTAACCTAACCTAACTTTTTCGGCTACCTAACCTAACCTAACCTATAAAGATAGGTAGGTTAGGTTAGGTAGGGTTGGTTAGGTTCGGTCATATATCTACGTTAATTTTAACTCCAATAAAAAAAATTGACCTCATACATAATGAAATGGGTAGCTTTATCATTTCATAAGAAAAATTAGAGAAATATATTAATTCAGGAAAACTTGGCTTATTAGGCAAATCGGGCCTTGCATAGTAGGCCAGAAGTGCGTTCTGGCTACTAGGTACGACATATATATATATATATATATTATATTATATATATATATATATTATATATATCTATATATATATATATATATATTATATATATATATTATAGATATATATANCAAGTAGCACGGCTATGGTGAGCCCGTAGTAGATGTTAGAATTGTACCATTTTGCAGTCGACTGTTTTAGAGGTTGATTGCCATGTTCGAATTCGTTTGGTACGGAAAACATTGTGATTTGTGAGCGTGTGATGCCTGTGTGTTGTACGTCCTGTGTAAAACTAGCTCGCAAAAGTTTCCTTATTAAGATTACTTATAGCCCAGTCGATAGAGCTTGGGCCACGCATGCGTGGGGTCCACGGTTCAAGTCTCCTACAGCCCAGGTGAATGGAAACTCGCTTAATTTCAACCACTAGTTGTACATTTACTCGAAGCGCATCCACGTGAATGTACGCAACTTTCCCGCCAAAACAATCCCGTCAAAACTTTCCCGCCAAAACCTTGCCGCCAAAACTTCCCCAATAGTGCCATGATCGACGTAATCCAACCGTTTTCTCCGTCAATATCTGGGTCAGTACGCAGCCCGAGACATTTCTAAGGGACTGGTTCGAGGTGGGAAGTGAAAGAGGTTGTTACACAACCAGGAAGGTTCCTTGGTGGCGTTGGAGATTGATGAGAGGTCGCGTTCGTGAGACGAGAACAGAGGGCGCGTCTTGCGGTCCACTCCCGGGGTCTTTGTTTACGTTCGCGGGAATCTGGATACTTCGTGGATTCATCCGAGCTGGTAATTTTTTTGAGTTTCTGTAAGCGTGTATATAATGCTTGCAATTTTGCTTTTAATCGTAATTTATAGTTAAATATAAGCATTCTTCAGTATATTATTAATATTATTTAGGATAAAATCTACATTTGTGCATTTATGAAAAAATTTTGTGACGAAATTACATAAAGTCTTTCGCCCTCTCCTGAGTGCTTAGTCAAACTCTGAGTGTGTGATTAGCACTAGACTAGGTCCCGGGTTCGATCCCGGGCGCCGGCGAGAAACAATGGCAGAGTTTCTTTCACCCTATGCCCCTGTTACCTAGCAGTAAATAGGTACCTGGGAGTTAGTCAGCTGTCACGGGCTGCTTCCTGGGGGTGGAGGCCTGGTCGAGGACCGGGCCGCGGGGACACTAAAGCCCCGAAATCATCTCAAGATAACTTCAAGATAGGAAGGTTAAGTTAATCTTTTGCAACACAAGTAAAAATAGTTTTCCGCTTTGTCCAACTCAATAGTACCGATTTCTACTTTCTAATTGCATTGTATGTATGTGTACTATGGTCCTCAATTGTTATCTTGTGGTTATCTTGAGATGATTTCGGGGCTTAGCGTCCCCGAGGCCCGGTCCTCGACCAGGCCTCCACCCCCAGGAAGCAGCCCGTAGCAACTAACTCCCAGGTACCTATTTACTGCTAGGTAACAGGGGGCATCAAGGGTGAAAGAAACTATGTTCATTTGTTTCCACCTCCGCCGGGGATCGATCCCGGAAACATAGGACTTCGAATCCCGAGCGCTGTCCACTCAGCCGTCAATCCCTGTCGGTATGGGCTGAAGTCTGGTCTTAATACACCACTTATAGACCTTATAGCACTCAAGAAAGTGCGAAAGAAATGGGGTGTAATTCCATGTAATTCCATAATAAAAATTCTGGAATTATAAAACTTTCTATTACATTATATTTGATTTCATTTATTTGTATTAATATATTTATTTATTTATTTATTTACTTTTGAATCAGAAACAAAAATTTGATCAAAATTTAACATAACCTAATCCAACATGTTATATTCAAACCTATCCTAACCTAACATATTCAAACCTATCCTAACCTAACAAATTTAAATCTATACTAACATAACTAAATCCTATTCTTAATGTAATATATTATTATTGTAAGAAAATAAGTAAAATAAAAAGCAATATCGGAAAATAACGAAAATCGTTTTGCCAGTTAGGCAAGTTGTATCTTGCATACTAGGCCAAGTAGTGTGATTCTGGTTATCAGATGTAAGGGAGTGTGTGTGAAACGGCAGATGCGAAAGATTCCGCTGGTGAGAGACAGAAAATGAGAAACAGGGAGAGAGAAAGACATGGAGAGAGAGAGAAAGACATGGAGAGAGAGAGAAAGACATGGAGAGAGAGAGAGAGAGAGAGAGAGAGAGAGAGAGAGAAAGACATAGAGAGAGAGAGAGAGAGAGAGAGAAAGACATAGAGAGAGAGAGAGAGAGAGAGAGAGAACTGCAGTAACAATTCCACTATCATTAACCATTTAAGATCAAACCAATTGCATCAAGTTCAGACGAATGAGAGAAGCCACATCCCCCCCCCCCCCCCAATTACATCATTCTTAACCTCCAATTACATAACTGTTAATAAACCAATTACATTCCGCAAGAATTGATTCGTTTCCAAATAAATTGAGGCAGTTGGCTCAGTCATCATATTAACTACTACACTTAAACTAATCCTCCCATCCGTCGTTCTTACGGAATTAACTAACACCCAAAGATGTAGTTTTTAATACAATGTGTTTTGTATAATGTTCATTAACCCCTCGCCACCGGGGATCGAACTCGGAACCTTAGGACAACGAATCCCAAGCGTTGTCCCCTCGGCCGTCAGGCCCCAAGTTCCATCAACCAGGTTTTT
>WNGS01162923.1:2819519-2835443 GCA_020271785.1 Procambarus virginalis | reverse complement strand
TTCTAGTACTTGGGGAGGGGGGGACTATGAAATTGAGCCGGATTAAACGATCGCTTTAATCTAACAAATTATATTTTGTCACTTTGATTTTTTGATATTTTCCTCTGCCAGTTGAGCTGACTTGCATGTCATTCCTGACAACTCTTGACAGTTGGCCTTAATCTCTTAATTACTCGTTAATATGTCAAAAACACTAGTGTACAAAAGTAGATTAGTGTTAAATGAACAAATCCACAAGGGGCCGGACGAGGATTCGAACCTGCGTCCGAGAGCATCCCAGCACTGCCTTAATCGACTGAGCTACGACAGGGTAAAGGTTTAAGATTGTGTTTTTTTTAGTTTAGTTTTTTAGTTTAGATGTAGTGTTTTGATTTAGCTGGCTTAGAGCAATTCCTTCATTGCTCAAGATTCTCTTAACTATTCCTAATTGAGGTAATTGAGATCTTTAAGAATCTAAGATTCTTATTAGAAATTTAAGATACTAGGCTAAAAAAAATAATTCATGGTTATACGCTATCATTAACTGCTAGCAGCATAGTTTATAAAATTGTTTAATCTTTAAAAAAAAAGTCCCCTACAGGCTCACCATAGCCCGTGTATACTTATTGCTTGAACATTTTGTTCAAAATAGCGAATCTTAAACGGAAATAGTTCCAAAAGTGTTAAATTAAAATTACTTCATAAAATTGTTCAAACCTAAATTTTGCTTCATAGGGTGAACTTAACCAGTCGAGGAAAGCGAAGGAAGCCCAAGCCCAAGATGACGCAAAAGACCGTACTGGAGACGAAAGTGACGAGGAAGAGGAGGAGAGTAGTGGGGTTGATGAGGTTGATGCGGATAATAATGGAGAAGCGAATAGTGACGATGGTGAAGTGGGATAGTGAGGAGAATGAGGGCTCAGAGGATATGCAGGCTGAACATAACGCTCCTGGGGATGAAGATCGTAATAACCCTCAAGAAAGGGTCGAACATGGTGAATCTACGAAGACTAATAGAAAGGAAGTGAAACGACTGAAGGTTAAGGGTGCCGCCAAGAAAGTTAAGCCTCACACCTCCAGACTATCGGACGTGAAACGGACATCAATCGTAAAGAGACTTCAAGCAAAGAAGAAAAAAGTAGCATCAGACGAAGCAGAGAAGCCTGTTAAGCCTGGAACAGCAGTAGCCGCAGCCTCCGCAGTCGCCCCAAGCACCCTCAGCATCGTTCTTGCTGCCATAAATGCCTGTAAGGACAGAAAGGGCATTTCACTAATGGGAATCAAAAAGCATTACCTCAGTAAGTTCTCTCTCGTGTTGGGTTAATAATCTAACCTATAGAATTTATTATTAGAGTATCGGATTAGACTTAAATTTCTCAAGTCAGGCTCTAATGTTTCTTCTAGTGCCTATGGCTGTTTTAGTGCAGAAAGTGGTAAAGAAAGTTTGTGCTAGAATGCATTAATGTTAATAGCAAGGTTTGTGTATCACTAACCGGAAGGTTGTATGGGTCCACCAACCCGTCCTCAAAGTCCATTCCATCCAGCAGATGACCCAGACTCGTAATTACATTTTAACATACTGTTCATTAAAAAAAAAATCTAATATTTTATATTGGCATATTGTACATATTTAGGCACTGGTTAGGTTTTTAGATTGTTGATTTGTATTAATACGTGGATGAAGCATTTACACAACCCGTTCACACTAGGCTGTTTAAAACGGCAGCCGTCCTCTCCAACCCAGTCATCAATTTTAACATGTTATTAAAAATTGGTTCTCGTATATAAATTATTATATAAAATTCCAAGTTTAGTTGGATGTAGGTTAGGGTTTAGGTTCTGTTGGCGATTATTTGTATTTAAAGAAGGTGGGTGAATCTCTTACAGAATTGTGGTTCGAACAGAAGACGTGAGCAAAGCACTTGTTCTGGAAGTGTTCGGACGTCATCAGTTAGTTGTATGTAACCTGTTTTCATTCATAAACTGGATTTGGTGGGTGGATGGAATGGACTTTGGATCTTTGGATAACGCGCTGGGGGTCAACACAGCCTATAATCTGTGATTGCCTCTCACGAAAGTCTTGGTACAATTGGCTTCATAGCGGATTTACAAAGTGGGATCCCGGAGGTCTATTTCTTGGCTGGACAGGAATGATTGGGCAAATTTAGGTAAAAAGTTGTTCACAACCCTTGAACCTCTAGATTACCTGTCCTCTAGAATAAGCTGTGTATTAAAAATAGTTTGACGGTTTGCCAAATTAACTAAAGTTTTCTAATCATAGGTGTTTTAAACGGTTAGGTTTGGGCAGTTTAGTATGCAATTTTCGTGACTGAATGCTAGAGAAAACGGGCTGAGGCGCTGGGTAAGAATCTTTGCATTCTTTAAGAGTATCTTGGATATTTCCACTTAATATCTTCGTACAAACTTCTCCCTGAAGACCCCTCACTACTAAAGTGCTGAATTAGCCATTTCCTTAATTCAATCTTACAGCATTTGTAAATACAAAATTGAGGGCCTCGTCCTGGGCAAGGAGCACAGGCAATGTAGTCTCTGCCGTCTTCCAGGTAACTTAAGACACACAATCTTCTCTTCCAGATATGAAATATTGAAATAAAGCCTTTTAACGTGTTACAAAACGAAAAGCCTACTACAGGCGTTAATGTTTCAATCAGCCTTGACCTAATTGACCTTAGTGTCATGGTATTGATTACCTAGTAAATTGTGGAAAAGTCTTGCTGTAAATTTTTTTTCTTCAGCTAAATGATTTTAAAATATGCAAAGCCTTGTACCATATTATCAATATTGAAGTTAGACTGATCTCTAATATTTTGATTTGTGGTTATATTATAACCATATTGAATGTTCATAGTTGCCACCTATGATTAGTTTCTTTAAAAGATAAAATATATGAACGTTATCTTTTTATATCTTCATTGACAAATGTTAGTTTCTTGTTTTACAGTAAATACTGTTCTTGTTTCGATCTCTGCCCTTGTTTCAATCATGCCCTTTAAGTGTTTCTTGGTCCTCGTTGCACCTGAAGTATGTTTAGCGACTACCCAATCGCTTCAGGCGATTGGGTAGTCATGGGAGTAGACATAAATCTGTTCTTGTGCCAAATATGCCTTTTTATAGAGGTTTCGTTCCACAGCTTCCTATCCGGATAAGGACTGGAACAAGACAAGGTTGAGGGTGAAGACGGCGCTCTTAAGTGCCTTGGAGGAGGGAAGCGTAGTCCGGACCAAGCCCAACGGGAAGTCCCAAGGAGCGCAAGGAATGTTCAAGGTAAGCCTTAGGCTCGTGTGGCGAGGCGCGTGCCTTTCTGTAACCATGTGGGCGGCAGCTAACCATATAGGAGCAAAGGGTTCACTAAAGTACTTGTGGCACGGACATGAAGAGCCCGTAACCTCTTGGTGGCTTAATCTTTATCAATATATGGTGTCTAGGTTTCTTAGTCTCGTACTTGCATAGTCAGGCTCCCTCGACCAACAGTCCTTCCTTTTCATCAACTTAATCATTTCCGTCATCAACGGAGACTAGTCTATTCCTACTACCTCCTCCACAGCTCGCTAACAAATCTCGCTAGACATTCACTATCCCCCCCGTCCTTGTAGGGTTGTTCCCCGCTAGTTGCTACATTTAAATTGCAAATGATTACGCTTCTACATTTACAAGTATTTTTAGTTTCCTACAGCCCTAAGTGAATTATAATAGTGTACTCACTTTATCTGGATGTAATGTGCTTCAGTTCTGGCCTATATCATACTTACCAGTTTGTTTCCTAGTCAGTGCTACTTAGAGCTTTTTCGGTACAGGTGGTGAATCTTTAACATTATTTAGCTATAGTAGTCCTAAATCACCTTCAAAAAGTTGATGAGCCATATACCTAACGCCTAACTTTATCTCTATGATCACAATCGGTCTTTCGCATCGCCATTACCCGCGATATTGGTTTCTGGCTTAAATGCTCTTGTCTGCGCAAGATATTATTGCAGTAACCGAAACGGATATAGAAAACGGAGAACTGTTAGATTAATAGTCATCTCAGCAGCCCAGACATGATTGGTTTGGGGGGGGTTCATCCTATGTTTATTTTATGTAAGATTGTCTTTAGCGCTGTCCTCGTGGCTTTGTCAAGATGCAAGTTTCCTCCTAAACACGTACTCAGATCTTTACAAAGCACTCGAGAGAGGTAAAGACTAAATATTGACATAAAAGTTTTTTCGTCTAGATCACCGATTTAATAATTCAGAAATGTTAGAGGGAGACTAGCCCTACGTCTGAAATTTAAGTCATAGGGTTCATAGACTGAACCCCATAAACTATTTGGTTAGGAGTAAATGAAGAAAAAAGAATGAAGATTGCGTTACATAGACGCGTAACTTAGAATGGACGCAAGGCATCTATTGGCTGAAATGTCGAAGAGGATCTAGTACAGCGTTTGTGCTATGGGTGACTTTTATTTTAATGGAATGATTTTATCGGAGGAATGCCAACTCGGAAGATTTTGTATAATTGGTTGATTTCTTCCTTGAACAACATACAGTTAATTGCGGAAAGTGAAATTCGTCATTCATAATAGGGGGACCAAAACGGAACTGCATGATCTAAATGGGGCACAAGAACGGATATAGCTGAAGAATTTTAAGTTTTATGGCTAACGCTTCTAGAAAAAATTCGGTGTCGTATTTGGCCCCCTTTATTTTTTTTTTTTTGGGGGGGGGCTTTAAATTCCTACTAATCATGATCCCCCAGATAACATTAGCAATCGGGGTTTTGTCATCTCTACCCCCATCCAGGTGATATCCTGTAACAGTTATCATTAACCAGATTCATAACATTGCATATATCAAGACCTTTTGGCAACTTAAAAACCTTATCTAGATGTATTGAGGTAATTTTTCTAATTTTCTACAGAATAGTTTGACCTTTGATTTTGTTGGAAGCGCTGCAAGGATTCCTCAGTTGCAAGTATCTGTGCTAGACTGCAATGTGTCCCCTCAAATTGTTTTTAACTTGGAACTTTTTTTTTAACTAGTACTGCTAGTTAAGGTCCAGAGCCGTCTTTCAATGAGATTTTTTCAATCACGATGAATCTACATTTTCATTATTCTCGTGTTACGGACTTGGAGAGAGCTGCAGATGGTATCTGTTTTTTTCTGATAAAACCTTTGTACTGCTTTGTCTCTTTTTAACTGGTAAACTTTAAAGATTTTGCATGCTTAAAATTGTTTGTTTGTCGTTGTAGTTACATATCCTCCCCGGCTTGGTCCCTTTTGATAATTACTTTTTGTATCGTTAGTGCTTTTATACCAAGTCTTTTCGAACCTCAGTAGTGATTGATCCAACATTGGCTGTGCCTTTTCAGGACATGAAATTTTAGCGGGTTCTCGATATATTGGCAGGGCTTTGACCTGGCGGATGGCACTGGTAGACAGTTTGAAATTTTTCTCCCTTTTGATAGTTTCGGTATAATTCTAGTGAAGTATAGTTAAATCTCCCAAAAGCGAATTACCTACTAGGCGCTTCCCTTCCATTCATAAAACCGCATTGATTATCTATTACGAAAAGTGTTTAAATATGGTACATTACTATTAGATTATAGCTGTCACACATTGACTGATAGACGAACTTCTTGAGCGCTTAGCGAAGTTTTTGACTTATCGGAACTGCATTGTTCCTCCTAGTCAGTCAACAGGACCTTGAACACAGGACCACCTTCATAAGGGGCTCCTGATAGCCTATCCTGATATTCAGACCCGCAAAATTTGGAAAGTTTCTAGTCTTGTATGCATCAATAAACTAGATTTACTGATGCATACAAGATTAGAAACTAGATTTCTTTTGACATCGCAAGTCTTGTCCCGTTTTCTCTTATCTAGATACACTAAAGTACTGTGTAACGTGGGAATTTAACTTGCCGGGAATAGCACTTTTGATTGCTAGTATACTTTCCTGCACATCTTAAGTTGCCATGCAGCTAGGTTTGTCTTGGTGATAGATAACTATTTAATAAACCCTCGGTTAACATGGGTTGGGAGCCTCTCCTACCTTTTACACCCTCCCTCCCATCCCAAGTCCTTATCCAGGTCCCTTCCAAGTGGTACATAGTCGTAATGGCTTGGTGCTTTCTCAACGTTCTTCTCAGTCCCTTATGTCTTTAGACTAAAACATTGCTTTTGGCCACTCCGCAGGTCAACAAGCACCACACAGCAGCTTCAGAGGAGCCAAAAGGTGTCGCAAAGGTGGTGAAAAAGCAAAGGTCTTCCTCTAAAGAGTCGACAAAGACGACAGAGAAGAAAAACGCGAAGCGAAATGCGAAGCCTTTGAAGGAAAACGTGAAGCAAAATGCGAAGCCTTTGAAAGAAAACGTGAAGCAAAATGCAAAGCCTTTGAAAGAAAACGCGAAGCAAAATGCAAAGCCTTTGAAGGAAAACGCGAAGTCTCTGAAGCAAAATGCGAAGCCTCCGAAGGAAAATAACGTGAAAGTAGCCGGAAGGCCACCTTCTAAGAAAGCAAAAAGAGAGTTGGAAATCTCGGGGAAAGAGAACAAGGCAACGAAACGAAGCAAGTCTGTTAAGAAGAAAGTATTGAAATCCCAGGGTTCAGACAGCGAGTGATAAATACCTCCTCCACCGTGGGAAGAGGCGCGAGATGCCAGTAGAACGCTCCCACTAACGTAACCTTTCCCATATGGGAAAATACTAAGTGACCATCCCCCACTGTATCCATTCCACCCCCCACCGTACCCATTCCACTCCCATAAAATTTCCCACGTATGTATATATGACCTTCATTTCTCATTTATTCATCTATGTATACAGCTAATGTTTTCCAATATTCATTGAACGAGATCTTGTTTAATGATTAAATTAGATTGAAATATTTTTTGTAGGTTGTAAATATTGTGGGAAGTTCTTTCAAGTATGTGTAGGCGAAACTTGTAGATTTACTGTTGAACTCTTAATTTCAAGCTCATTTTAAATTGTCTATATTTCAATACTTCATTTCTGCCTCTAAAAATGGTGCCAATTTTAATAAATAAATTTTTCTTTTAATGTTCTGGATTTTCCTTTAACTCTATATAAATGCACAGTAGAACGGGTTGACTAAAAAAATAAAGCATAAATACTGCCGGCAATGGCCCGAGGCAGTGAAACTATTGGGTAGGAAGCTTCCTGAAGAGGCAATAAAGGGTCGTTGTAACTCCTCAGAGTAGACAGTCTGTTAATCCACCAATGTCTTCAAAGTAGATCTTGCTAAAGAAAGGCAGGCTTTTAAGTTGACAAATATTTTTTCCAATCTGGAACACGTTCTGTATTTTTTTCTAGTCGCTGTTAAACCACTACTGACTAGAATATAAAAGAAAATGCACTACTTGCATTTTTGGGGGTTTTAAAGGTTGATGGAAAAAGTTCTAGTTATCAAAAATCTTTACTTGTAAATATGCAAGCTTTTATATAAAATACTTTAGTTCATAAAATATATATACATTTTGTATACATAAATTTTCGTATACATAGTGAATACATAAAATATTCATAGTGACTCTTTTACACAATAAAATATATTAATAAAGCACTGGTATTTTATAATTAACAATATACTGTAATACAAAAAATGAAAGATCCGGCTTAACATGCTACAGAGGAAGTAGTTCGTAGAAAATGTGGAAATTCGTCAAAAAATAGGCAGCCTACACACTCAAAGAACGAAATGCTTGTCAACACTGAAACGGTAACGTGAGACTTTAATTATGTCACTCGTACAGCTGGGATCACCCGGCTGTGACTAGTTTAAATTTAAAATCTTGCATAACTTGCTCCATTTTATATATATTCATAAAGTATTATTGTGAATTTGATATTTCTGGCAAGGTTTTAGTTGCTGAAAGTAAAGTTTTGGGCGTGTAAGTGGACAAATTTAATTTGCGAATTTTTTTCTAGAGGTTTTCTTTCTTTAGGTCTTCAAACATTTTCTAGGTTCAGTTTAGTTGATCAGTATTTTAGCAAATCCCATAATCCAGGAATTCAAGAAGATATGATCAAATTAGGCACTTGATTTAATATCTAGTCAAGAGTATAGAATTTCTGGTACTTCAGACGTAAGATTATTTTTTTTATACCTACACGTGACATTCTTAAGTCTGTCTGAAATCGTATGTTTAATTTTTTTAAATTAAAGCAACTGCAGTACTTTTAGAGATCGTGAGGTAGTATTCAGTACAGAATTGTTTATTAAAGTTTATTCACAGCATCATCAGTCAGTAGTAGAAAATTAAAATCAAAATCACTATTGGCGGCAGTTAGAGGACTATCTAAACATAGTTTAATCCCACTTCCTAATGACGCTGTCAAAGAATGCTGCTAAATTTGTCTCCTCCTTTACATAAGTAAAATCTATTAAGATTGATTGACTCTTTCGGCTTCGTGTCAATCAACGAAAGAGGTGCTGTGTGGACGGGTGTTGAACAGTTTCCACCACTTAAGAAATGGCATTGTCAGTAATCTGTTTTCTTGTACAAATTTAGGAGCATTTCGTTCGCAAATTAGCAAGTTAATGAGAACTATTATACTATGTTGTGTTGAAGGCAATAGCTTGCTTTAGTTATCCCTCCACACAATGTTTTTTGTTGTTGTTTAAGATTCGCTCCTTGGAACAAAACGTTCCAAGTAGCATGGGCTATGGTGAGCCCGTACACACAATGAATATTGTAAAGATTCGCTACCTGGAACAAAGTTCTAAGTATCACGGACTATGATGCACACAATGAAGATTTATCCGTGATTGAATAGACGGGGGGGGGGACTGCATTTTGCAAAATCTTAATCACAAAATGGCTTTAATACTTTTTATTTGTAAATGTGTGTAGCAGGAGAGGTATCGAGAATGACTGAAACTGTCTTGCCACCTTCTCATCCGAACAAGATTTGAAAATAAATTAAATCGTCTTTCTACGAAACTATACATCTTCACTCAACCATGGCGGCTCTGTTTACATTTAATAAACTGAGCTCTGAAACGTTGCGATCGAACATTGTCACTGCTATAAACAACCTCGTAGTGTTTATAAAACGTTTTGTAAATGTAAACAAACCTATTATGATTTAGGAATGATGTAAAAGTTTTATAAATTTGTGACATTTACATACAGGAACATGCAGTTCAATTCAGTTTACAATATTATTTGTAATAAACTGCAGCAATAGACCGTCATCAGTATTATACAACACTACCTATTTCATTGTATCATTGTAGTTTACTATT
The DNA here is from genome assembly GCA_020271785.1 of Procambarus virginalis. Lineage (NCBI taxonomy): Eukaryota > Metazoa > Arthropoda > Malacostraca > Decapoda > Cambaridae > Procambarus > Procambarus virginalis. Next base: position 2,826,197 of record WNGS01162923.1, on the reverse strand, counting down.
TTTAAATAGGGCATTATTCGCAACCAGTTACACAAATCGCTACAAATCTAGCTGGATTGAACAGTTTAACTCTTTCAATTTTGCGAATGCGAATGATACAGGAGAAGATGCCCATTGGGGCGAGCCTTGAAGTGGGACAGCTGAAGAGAAGTCGGTGAGAGGAAATGCTGAAGTTGAAGAAAAAGTGCCAGGGCTAGACCCAGCTGCTTGTCCGAGTGTCGATGCTGTATCAATCCATATCTGGCTAGGCTGGGAGACGGGTCTGGAAGGCGGCAGTGGAGGTTTTCTTTCCTCTGGTGTGTGGAGTGTGTCTACGTCGGGTACCACCATCTCAAAACGAGCAGAATTAGGTCCCCATCCCCTAAAGAGGGGGAAGAGAGCGGCTGCTCTCAGTTGGTTTCTTCTTAGAATCCTCTATTTTTCTTACTTCTAGTAGTCATTTGATGTTGTTCCTTGTACTGGGGGTAGTCAGGTGGGAAGAGATCCTTAAACAATGTTGCTTCATCGCACCGCGAGAAGATTTCTTCATTCAATACATTCCAAGTTTTTTGGTTTGGGTTGTTCAGCAAGGATTCTGCATACATCGCGTTGCAGATTTTACTGGTGAGGCGCCTGTATTCAGGAGATCCTGGGATTTGCTTATCACGTTCATCGCAGAAATTTTAATAATCGGTTGAAATTTATATTAAGATACTAGTGTCAACATGTATATTGGTAAATTTTATGCAATGTAGTGATAGTTGTTGCAATAATTGCACTGGTAGTTATGATCCCAGTAGAAAGTCTACCGATTCAAATTGTAGTAGTAACAGTAGTAGGCCTAGTAATAACCAGTAGTTGTAATAGATGAGACAAATTTAAAACTTAATATAATTTATACAAAGCTTGCGTATGTATAATTGATTGTTTACAAAACAAACGCATTCATGTATTAAAGAAAAATAGAATACATGAAGCTGGTCTTGTAGACGTGTGGATAAGTTATTATACCATGTAAAATTACCCTATGTTCTTAACAGCCAGAATTCGGATAAAGTGGAAAGTAGTAAAGTTATTATTGAATTACAGCAGTTGAAATTTCAACTGAACCACGCCCCAATCAGAGCCACAGCATACACCCATGGAAACCAAACCTTGCATAGGAACGTGATAGGTTAAGTAACAATTGTAATTACGAAGCTATAAGATGCTTATCTTAACATACTAACAAGGTTAGGTAAGGTTGGTGTTTTCTATGAAGCTTTTAAGGGTATCTATTATGTTTAGTATATCACCTATGCACGTATTTAATAAGTCAATATTGACTATACGAATTTGCGAGGACGGGTTGGAACGTAACTACATTGGGGAAAAAAAGATTCACACAGTGCTGTAGCAAGTCATGTCTAATATAAGTCAACTCTCAAACCAGGAAAGGTCGTGGGTCTTAAGAGCTACAACCTATTCATGACAAGGTTGATTTCAGGGAGACCTTTAAAAAGTACTAAATAAACTAGGAGACATTAAACCTCACACGGGGGTTTTAGGTTCAGTCTCAAAAAACCACATTGAAAAATGTGAGGCTTTTTCATTTACACGTAAATATAAACATTAAATTGCCTACCCACGCCTCTGAAGCCTTGAATGATTAGATTGAAATGTGATGGAGAAAATAGTCCTAATAGATAATGGTGGGTTGGACTGACAAGCGATCGGCTTTTTGTCCCATCGAGGAAAAAGCGACGATGACTCTCGGGATAATTTAGATAATGGGCATGACATCAATCCAGCGAAACGTTTGAGGATGTCTACTGCTTACTGAAGGAAAAGTAGGATATTTATTTTTGCCCCCCTTTAAAGGATTAGATCCCCTGCTTTTAAGATTATGTAACCCTGGCGCTTATCCAGCACTGAATAGAATCCAACACCTTAAATGTCCACCACTTTACTTCATCTACAAAACCGTATCTCCTGTGATAGTTTTACCGAATAGTTAACGAGTATATGACTATTGGCGTTGAATCTGGGAGTAACTGGTGGAAAATATAGAAACGGCTCCACCTTGCGTAGAGACACCTCGACATATTAATTAACGGCATCTCTTCTACGGACGGTTCAAGGGTAGGATAGGTTAATAGCCGTGTCCTTGTCAAGAGAGCTAAAAAAAAAAGAGTATATAGAATCCTATGCCTTTTATCGTAGCTCTTATCGGAGATTTAGATTTGATCTGGTCTTCCTCCTTCGGTATCTCTCAGGTCTCATGTTTCTCACCGGGACTTGAGTATCGGAGAGACGCGTAGGCAGATAGGGGTCTGGCTGAGGGGAGTAGAGAGAAGGGGGGAGGGGTGTAGACAGAAGGGGGCTGAGGGGGTGTAGACACCCTCGTCCTCGTAGGTGTAGACGGGGTGGAAGCCGGTGTGATCAGCGTAGTACACCACCTTCATCATGCGAGAGTCCGGAAGCAGGATGTAGTAACTGAAATAAGAATCTGTTGTCATTCTTTCTATTTACATATTTTATCTTGAATAATTGGTAAACAACAATATAATATTGTAAATGCATGTTTGTTTGCAAACTTATTTTGTGGGTAAAGTTTAAATTTGATTAATGTTTCTATTAAGGACTGTAATTTAAATTTTGTGATCTATAGGAACTATTAAAAGTTCGATCCATTAAGAACCACAGTTTTTTATATAAAAAAGTCAAAATGATTGCGGTTTAAAGAATTGACAGTGTCTCGCTCCCTCGTTCTATCAACCGTCCAACTGGTTGGGCACCATCCCCAAATCCCTCCCCAACAAACGATACGAGGATTAACAAAAAACACCCTGAAGGAGCAGAGGCAGCGTCGTCCTCACTAACCTGCCGGAGGTGTAGCCCAGATCCCGGGTCTCCTGGTGGCCGAAGTCTACCTGTTCCCATAGGGATCCTCATCGCCCACGATGTAGGTGAAGTCGTAGTGAGGCGGAGCCTGGCGAGGACAGTTGTTGTTGTTATAGATTCAGCTACTCGGAACAAGTTCCAAGTAGCACGGGCTATGGTGAGCCCGTAGTGGACTTACCTGGCACAGGAGCGGGGCAGTAGCACGGGCTATGGTGAGCCCGTAGTGGACTTACCTAGCACAGGAGCGGGCAAGTAGCACGGGCTATGGTGAGCCCGTAGTGGACTTACCTGGCACAGGAGCGGGGCAAGTAGACGGGCTATGGTGAGCCCGTAGTGGACTTACCTGGCACAGGAGCGGGGCAAGTAGCACGGGCTATGGTGAGCCGTAGTGGACTTACCTGGCACAGGAGCGGGGCAAGTAGCACGGGCTATGGTGAGCCCGTAGTGGACTACCTGGCACAGGAGCGGGGCAAGTAGCACGGGCCATGGGAGCCCGTTGTGGACTTACCTGGACAGGAGCGGGGCAAGTAGCACGGGTATGGTGAGCCCGTAGTGGACTTACCTGGCACAGGAGCGGAGGCGGAGGACAGCAATGAGGGACTCCTTATTCTGCTCGAACATGTGCATTAACCTAACCGAGAAAAGTGAAGCTAGACATCGACAGAAAATGTTCCCAGTCAATTAGTCAAGAACGCTTCCTCGAGTGCTTCCTCAAGTGCTTCCTCGAGTAATCTGTGTACCTGAACCCACAGGGAGGCAAGGGAAGGGAGGGAACTATCATGGGAAAAGCGCCAAGCCATTACGACTATATAGCACTGGGAAGGGGTCAGGTAAGGATTGGGGATTGGACGGGGGGGGATGGGATTGGACGGGGGGGGATGGAATGGTGCCCAACCACTTGTGGACGGTCGGGAGGATTGAACGCCGACCTGCATGAAGCGAGACCATCGCTCTTACCGTCCAGTCCAAGTGGTTGGAACAAACATATAGATGATTGATCGGTTAATATACATTTCTGAAATATGTAGATACCACAAAAGAGAGAGAGAGAAAGACTATCGAAGACATGTATAAGATATTAATAAATATATTAATGATGCCTTACAGTAGAAACGTCATCTACTATTAAAAATCAGCTTACTTCCAGGCATTCGTCTACATTCAACCTTCTACAGCACGATCAGTGCTCCTCACTACCTATGTATTGGGCAGCAACGACAGGATAGGTCCAGTATAGGCTGAAAAAGTAGATTAGTGGGGTATAGGTCAATATAGGCCAATTGGAAAATATATATTTTTTGTTTTTAATATTACGGACTTACCGTGTATTCTGAGCAGGCTGTTGGTAGCTCTGTCCAAGGGTTCGAGGTGGTTCTTGGTAGCTCTGACTAGGGGTTCGAGGTGGTTCTGGTAGCTCTGTACAGGGGTTCGAGGGGTTCTTGGTAGCTCTGACCAAGGTTCGAGGTGGTTCTTGGTAGCTCTGTCCAAGGGTTCGAGGTGGTTCTTGGTAGCTCTGTACAGGGGTTCGAGGTGGTTCTTGGTAGCTCTGACCAAGGGTTCGAGGTGGTTCTTGGTAGCTCTGTCCAAGGGTTCGAGTGGTTCTTGGTAGCTCTGTACAGGGGTTCGAGGTGGTTCTTGGTAGCTCTGACAAGGGTTCGAGGTGGTTCTTGGTAGCTCTGTCCAAGGGTTCGAGGTGGTTCTTGGTAGCTCTGAGGAGGAGTTCGAGGTGGTTCTTGGTACGCCTGTAGTGAACCATACACAGGCTGTCGATAGGTCCTAACAGGATGCCGATACAACTCCAGACGAGCATCGTAATTCTGTCTGGAACTGAGCCGTTTGGAATGGGATTCCTTCCTCGCCCCTTCCGCGGAAAAGGGATCAACTGGCCTCCAGTTCGCATATCCCAGAGGCTGCTGGAAGGGGCGCTTCTCTGGCGCCGACGACACCACCTGCAGCAGAACTACCACCGCCAGGAGGACCTCCAACACCTGCAAGAAGAAGTCAGAAATCCAAGAACTGCTAGAACACATGAAGAAGTAAAGCAAGATGCCACATATCTCTTCTATACGAGGGAATTTCTGTCTTGTTGTCTGCTCAAAGTTTAGAGGCTAGGGGGGCTGTAGTCTTGTCAAAATTTGCCCGAAACGCATTACGTAATAGTGGCTTTAGGCATTGTATGTACTAGCTCTATCTATAAATCCACTTATGTAAAATCACTTTGTATGTACCTTTCCTAAATAAACATATTTATTTATTTATTTATTTGCAGGGGGAATGGTATTGGCTACGGGACTGACATAGACACAGACCTTTTCAAGGGGACCTCCCTATAGCATCTGGAAAATGATACAGTTTCTATGTCTAAATTACATAGCAAGTTTAGGTTGATGAAGCTAGGAGGTTAAATGAGGAATTTGATGAATTAGAAATTGATGAGGGGGGGTATATGAGCTTGTTAGAGTGTAATATTTGATTCCCCATCACCCCCATTAGTGATATCCACCCCCCCCCCCTCTTTGGTGGTAACACCCCCTCCCCCACTCTAGTTCCCATCAGACTCTTCCAGTCACTCCAGTTACTTCCAGTCATCCGGTCGCCGCCATTCTCCAGGTTTTCGAATGTCTGGAATTATGAACGACAAAAAAGTAGTTTATTTCAAGACAATGACCGCCTCCCTACCCCACCCCTCACTCCCGCCTCAGGGGAGGTTGTGCGCATGCGCGTCCCTGCACGTGCGCTCACCTGAGTGTACTTACATGTGTGTTCTCTCGTGGGGGATGGACTGAACTGTAGCTCTCGGGTCCGCCTCTCTCTTGTCATGAGGGAGTTTATGGCGTTCTCAACATATGAGTTTGTTATGTAAAAACATAAACTTCGATTAAGGCAGCATCTGGGATGCTCTCGGACGCAGGTTCGAATCCTCGTCACTGCCCTTGTGGATTTGTTCACTTGTTATGTGAACACGTGAAGGTGAGTGTGAACTTCGTGGGAACTTTCTCGCTCTCTCGTTCACGTTCTGCTCCTTGTGAACTCCGTGTGAGACAGCGTTCGGGATTCGTAGTCCTGAGGTTCCGGGTTCGATCCCCGGTGGAGGTGGAAACAAATGGGTAGAGTTTCTTCCACCCCTGATGCGTCTGTTCACCTAGCAGTAAAATAGGTACCTGGGAGTTAGACAGCTGCTACGGGCTGCTTCCTGGGGTGTGTAACAAATAGGAGGCCTGGTCGAGGACCGGGCCGCGGGGACGCTAAGCCCCGAAATCCTCTCAAGATAACCTCAAGATAACATAAGGGGGACCTTCCGGGAGCCGGACACCTCAAGATGTTAACTACAAGTAATGAATGACATCTTTTCTGCCCTCTTAATGAAGCCAAAAGAAGGGAGAAAAGTCCCATAACACATGGAGTAAAGAAAAAGCTTACAAGGAAGTGTAATAAGATGCAAAATGACACGCGCTGAATTGATTGATAAAAATTAAGCCACCCAAGAGGAGGCACGGGCATGAATAACCCCGTAACATGCTGTTGTTCTTGTTTAAAATTCAGCTACAGGGAACAAAGTTGCAAGTAGCACGGGCTATGGTGAGCCCGTAGTGGACTTACCTGGCACAGGAGCGGGGCAAGTAGCACGGGCTATGGTGAGCCCGTAGTGGACTTACCTGGCACAGGAGCGGGGCAAGTAGCACGGGCTATACTGAGCCCGTAGTGGACTTACCTGCCACAGGAGCGGGACAAGTAGCACGGGCTATGGTGAGCCCGTAGTGGACTTACCTGGCACAGGAGCGGGGCAAGTAGCACGGTCTATGGTGAGCCCGTAGT
>WNGS01162923.1:2724424-2734473 GCA_020271785.1 Procambarus virginalis | reverse complement strand
ATCCCTAATCATAATGGGCCACTGGATTTCTTGACATCCCTAGAGGTCATCGCGTCACGCCACGGAGGTCCTCTGGCTCCGTGCACAAGGATCACACGAAACTACCTTTGCACCTCAGATGGGGATGAGGGATGGGGGGAGGGCGGGATACCGCCGCAGCTCCCAGGCTAGTCCTCTCAGCAAATGGCTAGACAGCTGCGACTCACAGAAATATTAATAATAGTCATTGGACCGAGGGAAATACTATTAACTATATATCGAATAGTATCATTATATCTAATATAATAGAAATACAATCTTGAGGTTATCTTAAGATGATTTCGGAGCTTTTTTTAGTGTCCCCGCGGCCCGGTCTTCGACCAGGCCTCCACCCCCAGGAAGCAGCCCGTGACAGCTGACTAACACCCAGGTACCTATTTTACTGTAGTTAACAGGGGCATAGGGTGAAAGAAACTCTGCCCATTGTTTCTCGCCGGCGCCTGGGTTCGACCCAGGACGCACAGGATCACAAGTCCAGCGTGCTGTCCGCTCGGCCGACCGGCTCCCTCAAGGTATAAGGCTTTTAAAAGTGACAGAGTTGGCCGGGGTGTTTCTCGTGTTTCCCTCCCTATGTATAATATTATAAATAATGACAGAATTCTGGAAGGGACGACAGTGGTGGAGGAGCCTGACTGCAGTACTGCGCAGGTAGAAGCCATGCATCTAGTCAATAGGGGTGACAGGAGCGCGTGCAGTGGTGCAAGATGGGAGCGTGGCACTGGCTGGAGGGGTGCCAGAGCTATATGGGGTGCCTCCGCGAGTACGCCCCTGGCTGCCAGCCCCGCCTCTGTTGACTTGCACTCATGGTGCCCACTCCCATTAGCTGCGGAAATACACTGTCATATGTGCATCCTGCCAGCTGAGAGATGGGCGGGTTGGCGTGGGGGAGGGTGCGGACGGCCGGAGGGGACACGCAAGTGGTTTTTTTTTTTTATTATTATTATTTTCTACCACAGACGTGGCCACACATTTACAATGCTAACCAGAATATATACATTTTCTTCTGTCCTCCATGGACAGGGTTAGAGATCAGTTAAACATATAGTTCAGGGATTTATTGAACAATTGGTCCTCAGGAAGCTACGGACGAGGAAGGGAACTAGGGGAACTATCAGGGGAAGGCAGATTGATTGATGAAGATTAAGCCACCCAAAAGGTGGCACGGGCATGAATAGCCCGTAAGTGGTGGCCCTGTTGAGCCATTACCAGTATCAATAGATGATACTGGAGATCTGTGGAGGTGCGACTGCACCCTGCGTGACGGGATATGTCTCCCGTCAGGGGAAGGCACCAAGCCATTACGACTATATAGCACTGGGAAGGGTTCAGGATAAGGATTTGGGATGGGACGGGGGAAAGGCATGGTGCCCCAACCACTTGGACGGTCGGGGATTGACGCCGACCTGCATGAAGCGAGGTACAGGCAGGGGGGTGGGGGTGGGTGTGAATGTAAGACCGCTTCAAACAACAGCCTGTTGGACCAAGCTCTCACAAGTCGGAGCCTCGGTGTCCTCCAGGTGGAGTGGACAACGCCCAGGGGTCGTAGTCCTAAGGGCCCGGGCTTTACTCCCGGCCGAGGCAGAAACAAATGAGCAGAGTTTCATTTACCTGATGCCCCCTGCTCACCTAGCAGTATATAGGTACCTGGGAGCTAGACAGCTGCTACGGGCTGTTTCCTACATAGGATTTGCATAATTTTTTTTATTTAAATTGTGGAAGCCAAGTGCTGTTAACCTCTTCTCAGCTCATTTTAAATACCTGACCCCTAGAAATTTATTGCTAGTTGTATTGGTGTATTATACAAGTTTACGTCTTGTAACGAATATGCACCTGTGAAAATGTTCCAAATAAAGGTTGGAAGAGGAATTTACAATTACTAATACGGTGATTTTTCTAGAGTGGTACAATGATGTGACACTAATGCTGACTTGAGCGCCTTGTGTTGTAGTTGCCGTCTTTTGGTGGCAAGCGAAGTTGGATGAGACAGAGAGGAAAATTATACCTGGTTGATGGGGTTCTGGGAGTTGTTCTACCCCCAAGCCCGGCCCGAGGCCAGGCTTGACTTGTGAGAGTTTGGTCCACTAATTGTAATACTTTGTAGATAAGAGTGAGGCTTGTGGATGGGGGGGGGGATGATATGATGATGTGCACGTCACTCTGTTAGTCGGGTTGAGACCACAACTGGATGGGTGAACATTCGCTTAAAATACATACGTGAATGTTAACTCTTTGTTGTCAAGACTTGGCTTGAACCGCCAAGTGTTCAATCTCCCGTGTTCACACGCAGTAACTAGCCATCAGTCAAGTCATACGATATCTTATCTATCCAGATATCTATATCTATATCCAGATATCTATATTTATCCAGATATACATAATTAACTATATACTAGGTTGTCGCGCAGCGGTTTTCCTGTCGACTGGGCGTGACCCCAACTTCCGTCTTGCTGTGAGTGGGTGTGTGAGTGATGAGTGGGGAGTGAGTGTGTGAGTGGTGTGAGTGAGTGGGGTGGGTGTGAGTGAGTGGTGTGTGAGTGAGGGTAGGTGGCAGGGAACCCCCCCCCCCCCCCGTGTGTCACTTGTCACTACTCACAAGGCTCAGACATTGTCCACCTCACACAGGCTGGCACCTCTCCCCATCTTGACCCACTGCTGCTCGCTGGCAGCTTTATATGAGATACACAAAACCTGGATTTGGCACGGGAGACATCTCCCGTCACGCAGGGTGCAGTTGCACCTCCACAGATCTCCAGATCAGCGCAGGTAATGGCTCAAAAGGGCCACCACTTACGGGCTATTCATGCCCGTGCCACCTTTTGGGTGGCTTAATCTTCATCAATCAATCAATCCTGGTTTGGGGCGTGACTGTAATTTTGGTTGGGAGGGGAACGGTGGGGTGGGTTTTCTTGGCATATCTTGGAGCTGTGGTCGACTGTGGTTAAGATGTTGGGTGGCGGGAAGATGGGTGGGAATTGTTGGGTGGTGGGGCCGCCCACCGATACTATTTTTTGCTTTTTTGGGGGGTGGGGGGGGGGTTGTGAGGGTGTTGGCACAACCTTCCCTGAAAGGAATTGTTATTGGTAGCAAGAGGACGCAGGTGGTGTTGACAAGTGTTTTGAGTTGGTAATATGGTATATCTTGAGGTTATCTTGAGATGATTTCGGGTTTTTTTTAGTGTCCCCGCGGCCCGGTCCTCGACCAGGCCTCCACCCCCAGGAAGCAGCCCGTGACAGGTGACTAACACCCAGGTACCTATTTTACTGCTAGGTAACAGGGGCTTAGCGTGAAAGAAACTCTGCCCATTGTTTCTCTCCGGCGCCTGGGATCGAACCCGGGACCACAGGATCACAAGTGCAGCGTGCTGTCCGCTCGGCCGACCGGCTCCCAGTCGAGCTAGTAGTCGAGCTCTAACCTGATCATTTTCTCGTCATGTGGTACCTGTTGACTACCTGTTCAAGATTCTGAGGATTAGTATGCCCTTCGGCCCGGTCTCTGACCGGGCTCCTGGTTGCAGGTCTGATCAACCAGGCTATTCGATGCGGCTGCTCGCAGCCTGACGTACGAGTCACAGCCTGGTTGATGGTGGTAGAGCTTGAACTTGATCATTTCCTCTGCTTGGGATCGATATTGATAAACATCACGAAGGAATCTTTGTGCAGCCCGTCCTCCAAACAATTACCCAAAGTCAATTCCATCCACCCGCCAAACCCCCAGCTGTTTATGAATGAAAAACGGTTTACACTCGACTCACAACTGATGACGTCGGAACACTTCCGGAACAAGTGCTTCACTGACGACTTTTGTTCGAACCACAACGCTGTAAATGCTTCACTCACGTACTACAAATAATCGCCAAGAGACCCTAAACACCTAACCTAACCAGTGCCTAAATATGTACCATATGGTAATATAAAATAATATTAATTTATAATTGAGAAAATTCCCGTTTTGAATGAACAGCATGTTAAAATTTATGAATGCATCTTTGGGGGTCGACCGCTGGATGGAATGGACTTGGTCCATTCCATCCAGGGGTGGACGGGTTGCTTTGTGTGAGCCTATCTTTTTAAAAAGATAAGGGTTAAGGAGGCCCTTCGCTTATACTATTCACATACTTTGCGTCAGTATACAATGGAATGTGAACATATCGCTGAATTTATTCACACAACAGAGATAACGCAGTGGAGTTCAAGAAATGTATAAGTACTTTATTCATAATGATGTACTGCCAGGAATCTTGGCGAGGTATCCAAAATTTGCTTACTGTAGGTGCAGCCTGCACATGACTGTAAAGCTGCCGCCCAGTTGGGTGGGTGTGGAGCACATGACTGTAAAGCTGCCGCCCAGTTGGGTGGGTGTGGAGCACATGACTGTAAAGCTGCCGCCCAGTTGGTGGGTGTGGAGCACATGACTGTAAAGCTGCCGCCCAGTTGGGTGGGTGTGGAGCACATGAGTGTAAAGCTGCCGCCCAGTTGGGTGGGTGTGGAGCACATGACTGTAAAGCTGCCGCCCAGTTGGGTGGGTGTGGAGCACATGACTGTAAAGCTGCCGCCCAGTTGGGTGGGTGTGGAGCACATGACTGTAAAGCTGCCGCCCAGTTGGGTGGGTGTGGAGCACATGACTGTAAAGCTGCCGCCCAGTTGGGTGGGTGTGGAGCACATGACTGTAAAGCTGCTGCCCAGTTGGGTGGGTGTGGAGCACATGACTGTAAAGCTGCCACCCAGTTGGGTGGATGTGGAGCACATGACTGTAAGCTGCCGCCCAGTTGGGTGGGTGTAGAGCACATGACTGTAAAGCTGCCGCCCAGTTGGGTGGGTGTGGAGCAAGACTAGTAACTGTGTGACTCACCATAGATGTAAAGTGCCTTGTATAGTGACTGTTGTGAGCCTCTTGTTGAATCACTTGTCATATAAAAAGATTATCGATGTGTATATGTATTTGTGTACATGGGATGTAAATATATGGTAATGTAACATTAACAATTGTGTAACTAGCTTCACAAGATCGTCACTTGCTCAGCTAAATGAACTCTGGGGCTCAGTTCCTGAACCCATTATGTGCCTCTGTAACCCACCGCCCCCCGCCCACAGGATGGGTTATGGGTGCATAATAAATCAATCAGTCGAATGGTTACAAGTTGCTTAACGAAGATTAAGCCACCAAGAGGCGGCACGGGCATGAATAGCCCCGTAGGGTTACAAGTTCTTGTGTCAGAGGATGTATAGCGGAGGATGAGGTGCAGCACCTCACTTACCTGCCGCTAGGGGGCCCATCCTAACTTACCGGCCGCTAGGGGGCCCATCCTAACTTACCAATCTGAGAGTGGTGTCTCACCTAGTTGTGCTTGTGGGGGTTGAGCTCTGGCTCTTTGGTAACGTCAATCAACTGGTGTATGGAGTCAGCCTCCACCACATCGCTGCCTAATGCATTCCATCTGTAACTACTCTGACACTGAATAAGTTCTCTCTAACGTTCCTGTGGCTCATGTGGGTACTCAGTCTCCACCTGTGTCCCCTTCAGCGACGTGACAGCTGAGTAGACAGCGCTTCCGATTCGTAGTCCTGAGGTTCGGGTTCGATCCCCGGTGGAGGCGGAAACAAATGGGCAGAGTTTCTTTCACCTGATGCCCCTATTCACCTAGCATAAATAGGACCTGGGAGTTAGTCAGCTGCTGCGGGCTGCTTCCTGGAGGTGTGTAACAAAAAGGAGGCCTGGTCGAGGACCGGGCCGCGAGGACGCTAAGCCCCGAAATCATCTCAAAATAAATTCAAGATGAGCCGCCGAGGGTTTAGTTTCCGTGGTCTCTCCTCGTAGTTGTTGTTATAGATCAGCTACTCGGAACAAGTTCCAAGTAGCACGGGCTATGGTGAGCCTAACTTACCTGCACAGGAGCGGGGCAAGAAGCACGGGCTATGGTAGCCTCGTGGACAGGAGATGTCTCCCGTGCTCCTCGTAGGTCAAACCCCTCAACTCGAGCACTTGTCTGGTACCAAACCTCCGAACCTCTCCAATTTAGTCTTATACTTGACGACATAGGGTCTCCATGCAGGAGCTGCATACTCCAGGATTGGTCTGACATATGTGGTATACAAGGTTCTGAATGATTCGTATACAAGTTTCTAAAGGCCGTTCTTATCTTGGCCAGCCTGGCATATGCCGCTGATATCCTCTTGATATAGGCTTCGGGGACAGATCTAGCGGGTGTATATGTGCTTGGCTTAATATGTTGAACATTGAACATTTATGGGATTAGAGAATCCATAATGGCACTCTATTGGTGCTTGCATGCCATTATACAACTATGTACACTCTCGACGGGCTCTAGGAACTTACGAAACCCTTAAACCCTATACCCACATCATTAAACACCTACTAAAATAAAATTAAAACATGGTAAACACCTGACCATTATCCTCATACTGGCTGATTAGGTGTTTCGCGAACAGAAGCCACAGTACCACCGTTACCAATGCCCAAACGGTTCCCCAGGTTCCAGACCTGACAGTACACATCACTCAGACCTTCATTATCATTCTCACCTCTACATATATATATAGGCTTAAGCAGGCGATGAGTCACAATAACGTGGCTGAAGAATGTTGACCAGACCACACACTAGAAGGTGAAGGGACGACGACGTTTCGGTCCGTCCTGGACCATTCTCAAGACGAGAAGACAATCGACTTGAAAATGATCCAGGACGGACCGAAACGTCGTCGTCCCTTCACTTTCTAGTATGTGGTCTGGCCAACATATAGGCTTAAGATCAGTTTAGTCAGAATTTGACTCATCATTTAGAGTTTATATATAACCATCACTCACTGGCTGGTGCATGGGGGAAGTTATCTTGCCAAGTAGTTAAAAAGAGTTTTCCTTATCCATAACGTGTGTTTACGGTGAGCTGATTTGTGATTGGTCGACGCTGGACTACCGCCTGTCTGCAGGGAGGTCAGTGAGTCTACACGTTTTGGATCAGCTGTCAGCAAGGCTCATTTCCTTAATGCATATACAAGGGGGGAATTGAGCGTTGTTGGAGGCTGCATCCGAGCTCCGAGTTGGCCCATAAGCGCCAATCATAACCCAGCCTATCGTCATCTTGATTTTTAATTGGCCCCCCCCAGGAGTTGCTTATCACTTTCCTCAGTAGAGGAGAATTAATTGTCATTATTTATTTGGCTTGAGTTAGCATTTATTTACTTATCGATCCAAATTCCATTTTTATATTTTTTTTTGTTTATTTTGCCTAGATTTTCTCTAATACTTGAATATGTTAATGTGACCATTTACTTCAATAACGGTGTCCGATATCCCCCTATTTATTTTGTCTTGCTAACATTTTTTGTAGGTATTGCTCCAACTGACCCGCCCAGAGGGAAGAAGATAGCCTCGGGAGAACACTAGCTCACTCCCAACATCTTAATTAATTTATAAGAAGCAGAGCACGTTAGTTGGAGAGGGAGGGAGGGTTGGGGCACGGGGGGCAGGGCAGCGCCAGTTGGTCTGATAATGATAGGACAGCTGTAGCTTTACTGTGAAAATAGTGTTTAGCATTGTTATGTTTTCTTCAGAATTAACAGAGAAGAAATGTTCAGGTGAGGCAGGTTTCTAGGTAGGGTTGGGGGGGGGGGGGGTAGGGAGGGAAACCTTGATTTTAATATATATAACAATAATAATAATAGAGTAGAGTTTGCCAGTGGATTGCCTTCAACAGTCTAGCTTACCCTTCGCCTCACACATTTGCCAGTCTGCCGACATTTACTGTGTCCCGGTGGTTTAATGTATAGCTGTGGTGGAATATATATATATATATGGAGACTGTGCATATATATTCCATCGCGTGGATCATCCAGCTTAGAATATGTGGTGAGAGGTGTGCTGAACTCGCCTCACCAGTCGGAGTGGTGAGGTGGAAGGTTTTTATACACGGAAGTGTTATCAGCTTTGACGATTTTATAAATATGTTACGGGCTATTCATGCCCGTGCCACCTCTTGGGTGGCTTCATCTTTATCAATCATCAGTCTGTTAATATGATGGCACTGAATGGCACCGTGTTAGAGGGAAGCTACAATGTCTGTAATGGCACAGAAGTGCCTTTAACAGGCCATTATAGGGGGCCTGACAGCTGAGTGGACAGCGCTTCGGATTTGTAGTCCTGAGGTGCCGGGTTCGATCCCCGGTGGAGGCGGAAACAAATGGGCAGAGTTTCTTTCACCCTGATGCATCTGTTCAACTAGCAGTAAATAGGTACCTGGGAGTTTAGACAGCTGCTACGGGCTGCTTCCTGGGGATATGTAGCAAAAAAAAAAGAGGCCTGGTCGAGGACCGGGCCGCGGGGACGCTAAGCCCCGAAATCATCTTGAGATAATCTCAAGAATATGACAGAAGGAAACTAGATGAATAGGTTGTTATAGATTCAGCTACTCGGAACAAGTTCCAAGAAGCACGGGCTATGGTGAGCCCGTAACTTACCTGACACAAAGAGCGGGGCAAGAAGCACGGGCTATGGTGAGCCTCGGATGAATAGGTTTTAACTGGAGCACATATACTCTTTGCTAACTATTTCCCCAAATTATGTATAATATGCCTTAATAGGCATTTTCATGACATTGGTTCAGTGATTATCTTTTAATTAGGAATCAGATGTTTAGAAGGATTACTTCAAGGGATTAAGACTCTAGCCTTGACGTAGGTGGGGTGACAGGGCTTGTGGAAGAATTTGAAAGCTATTCATTGCTTATTTTTTCTCTTTTAGTTTTGGAACATCCTGAGCTTTTTGGGGCGTTAGACGATTTGACGGTAAATATACATAGTAATCTTTCTGGCTTCGTGACAACCATTATCTAAATCTCCATGTTGGTTGCCTCTCACCGGATAGATTTCTCTCACCCCAGTCCCCACACAGCGGTGTCCCAACGCAACACCCCTAACTCACTCTTGGCGCGACGCACTCTTAAAAAAACCAGGGGCCAGATTCACGAAGCATTTACGCAAGTACTTACGAACCTGTACATCTTTTCTCAATCTTTGGCGGCTTTGTTTACAATTATTAAACAGTTAATGAGCTCCGAAGCACCAGGAGGCTGTTTATAACAATAACAACAGTTGATTGGAAGTTTTCATGCTTGTAAACTGTTTAATAAATGTAACCAAAGCCGTCAAAGATTGAGGAAAGATGAACACGTTCGTAAGTGCTTGCGTAACTGCTTCGTGAATCTGGCCCTGGTCAATTTGGCGAATTCCGCGGACAAATTGTTTGACTTAGGAGGCACCGTGTGCTCTTGTGGCGGAGGTCTCGTGGTTGGCATGTATTCGTGTTGTGTTGCGGAGCCGCTGTGTTTGGTGACGTCATAACCAGGCTTGACCGCCCCCCCCTACCCCTATGTTACCCCAACTCTTACGAATTACGTCGCTTTTCGCTCGTATGCGTAACGGTTAAAAAGGCCGTAATTTGAAAATGAAAAATAATTGACAAAAAATATTTGGAAATTAGTTTTTCCAAAACAGCAAGTTAATCCCGTGAGTAGGTTCGAACCCTTGATCAAGTCCCTTGTGGATTGTTCAGCAAGTTAATTAAGAGTCCTTTGGGAGGTTAGGAGGGCTGGAAGTTTTCCTAAGATTTCAAAAGTCATGAAAACCGTTAATTGAAAGTTTCCTCTCCTAACCTAACCAAGTAAGCGAGGACTCCCAAACAGAAAACGGGACAGTGCGGCATTACCATGAGCCGATTTCATTTTAATTACGTCCATGTTTAGCCTGAGTGGCGCATACGAGCGAAAGGCGACGTGATTTATAAGAGGACGGGTTGCGATGTTGGCTTCCTTGATGACGGAATATGATGTTAACTTGCGCCTGGATGGTGGCAGAGGAAAAGGTCGCCCACAGACGTACAGCGAAACAAGTCAGTGCATTGCTGTCACATTCTTGCTTACTGCCACACTTGCATTAGAATATTTGTGATCAATTCTTCAGTGAGTTTGGCTTCAAATTGTACACATCAAAGTATCAGAA
>WNGS01162923.1:2706296-2724324 GCA_020271785.1 Procambarus virginalis | reverse complement strand
CCCACACCTCAGACCAGTCCCCCTGTTAATTTGGGTGATTAGGCTCATGCGTCTATCTTGCTCTGGCGGTGGTTGAGGGCCCCCCTGTTGCCCCAATTAAGGAGCCCTAACAACCTCAATGTCTTGAAGCAGCGGTAAATCACCTTAGACGCTAGGGGGCTTGACGGCTGAGTTGAACGCGCTCTGGATTCGTAATCCTGATGTTCGATCCCCGGTGGAGGCGGAAACAAAGGGGCAGAGTTTTTTCCCACCCTTGATGCTCCTGTTCACCTAGCAGTAAATAGGTACCTGGGAGTAACAGTATTTGTATGAAGTGTTGTATATTCCAGGTATACCCATACCCAGGGCACAGGGGCAATGCAGAGGTGGTAGGAGGAGAGAGAGAGAGAGGAGAGAGAGAGAGAGGAGAAGGAGGGGGAGAGGAGGGGGAGAGAGGGATGACAGAAGAGAGAGAGAGAGAGATGAGAGAGAGAGAAGGAAGGAAGGGGGAAGAAGAGCGAGAGAGAGAGAGAGAGACGAGAGAGGAAAGCAGAGAGAGAGAGAAGAGGCGGAAGAAACGAGGAGACAGGAAGGACGAAGAGAGAGGAGAGGATTGTTTTTAATGAGGAGAGAGAAAAGAAGAAGGAAGCGCTAAGTAACAACGTCAAGAAGACTATTCTCATCTATTTTAAGAGAAGAGGTACATTTTATCTACTCAACAGGGGGCCAACGGTACTCTAGTAACAGTTAACAGCATCACTCTTATCGAGAAGATTCACTTGACCTCTGGCGACTCTGATTAGCCTATGTTCATCCCATACCCTAGACCACTCCCCCTGTCAATTTGGGTGAGTTTAATCCCACGCATCTGACCTCCAACTTGGACAACAGACAGACATTCTCTCTCTTATAAATAGTATAGATATAAGTGTGTTTCATAAGCTGTTGTGGTGGTTGTGTGTTAAAAAAAAAGACTCTCGCCTTTAAAAACACAACCTCAATCTTAACACCAATTTATACCCTCAGGCAACTGATGACTACTGCCGCAAGGTCTTGTGTGAGAGCACGCGCGTGCGTGTGCAAGATGCACGCACGCTCGCACACACACACACACACACACACCACATCTAGGAAGCACTGTCTTGGATCTCTCACGAAGGTAAGATATCTGAACAATTTCCTAAAGAAAAACCATGTATTTTGATAAGTAACCCCTTCACTCTCTCTCCTCTTCTCTCTCTCCTCTCTCTCTCTCTCTCTCACTCTCTCTCTCCTCTCTCTCTCTCTCTCTCTCTCTCTCCTCCTCTCCTCTCATAATTCAGTACTAAGACTCAATAATTCCAGTTCTAAGGCATGATAATTCCAGCAATCACGTACGATTATCTATGCCACCAGGAAGGACAGTTTCCAACCTCGCTACCCTTCAAGATTATCAGTTCAAACGAGGCAATTCCACTCTCAGGGTAACGATAATTTAAGCATCTACCCCGACGATTTCCTCTTCCATTCCTCTATCCCACTTCCGTCACCTCCCCAACACCATAAACCCCCTCAAACCCCCCAAACCCCCTCTCCAACAAGGGGGGGGAAGGGAAGCAGGTAGTCACGACCTGATCGGAGCTCGTTAGCCTTCTACCAGAACGAAGCGACATGATCAAGTTCGCTATCTCTCTCTCGCTCACCTTCACGAGGTTGAAATATATTTAGAATATGAAATCGCGTCCTTCCTTTCTCAGAAGTGTTCAGGTTTAACAGCATCGTTAAGGCTTCAGGCTGTTGTTATTGAGAACGGTGATTTTTCCTTCAGGGTCATGGTTCGCTTCTTAATTTTTCCTTGTAGCTTTCTCAAGTTTATTATGCATTTTCGACACGATTGTTAGCGTTGATAGTTGACTTGTTGTGTCTTGATTTTTGTTTTTTTCATGTCTTTTTTTCCGTGAGATGTTTGACTGCAAATGGCTTGTTTTAGCATTTGAGTCAGCAGCGACTCTATTGATTTAGACATGATGGCCTATATTCCTATTTAGAATAATTTATTGGTTGTAATTTCATCAATTATCTATAATATGTTGAACAGACCACACACTAGAGGGTGAAGGGACGACGACGTTTCGGTCCGTCCTGGACCATTCTCAAGTCGATCAAGATCGTCGTCGTCCCTTCACCTTCTAGTGTGTGGTCTGGTCAACATACTTTAGCCACGTTATGGTGACTCATCGCCTGCTTTATCTATAATCTCTACGTTATTTTGCACCCGCTTTAACGCCTAGAAACTAGTTTGTTATAGAGGCATAGAAATAACCTATAACTCGCGTTATAGGGCATCAGGCGTGGCCTATAAACACGGGTTCTCACGAAACAAGGTGATTAGGTCGTTAGAGGCTGAAGACAAAAGGCTGTACCTACCATTCCGGTATGAACATAACTACTTGTAGGCGCGTGGAACGGCCGGGAGCCGCTGACCTTTGACCTGCCTTATATGAGAGCGTTAAGTTTGGTTATTTGAGGTAGATGCAAGTGTATACGGAGAGAGAGAGAGAGAGAGAGAGAGAGAGGAGAGAGAGAGAGAGAGAGAGAGAGAGAGGGAGAGAGAGAGAGAGAAACGAGATTGGCATTGATTACCAGTACATGTGTGTGTGTGTGTATATACTCACCTAATGTGCTGGCGGGGGTTGAGCTCTGGCTCTTTGGTCCCGCCTCTCAACCGTCAATCAACAGGTGTACAGGTTCCTGAGCCTATTGGGCTCTATCATATCTACACTTGAAACTGTGTATGGAGTCAGCCTCCACCACATCAACTGCCTGAATGCATTCCACTTGTTAACTACTCTGACACTGAAAATGTTCCTTCTAACGTCCCTGTGGCTCATGTGGGTACTCAGTCTCCACCTGTGTCCCCTTGTTCGCGTACCACCCGTGTTTAAACATTTATCCTTATCTACCCCGTCAATTCCCCTGAGAATTTTGTGGGTAGTAATCATGTCTCCCCTTACTCTTCTGTCTTCCAGTGTCGTAAGGTGCATTTCCCGCAGCCTTTCCTCGTAACCTCATGCCTCTCAGTTCTGGGACTAGTCTAGTGGCATTCCTCTGAACTTTTTCCAGTTTCGTCTTGTGCATGACAAGGTACGGGCTCCATGCTGGGCCGCGTACTTCCAGGATTGGTCTTACATATGTGGTGTACAAGATTCTGAATGATTCCTTACACACAGGTTCCTGAACGCTGTTCTGATGTTAGCCAGCCTCGCATATGCCGCAGACGTTATTCTCTTTATGTGGGCTTCAGGAGACAGTTTGGTGTGATATCAACTCCTAATCTTTCTCTCTGTCCGTTTCATGTCTCATAGCTTGCCTGAGACTCCTACCTTATGCTATCACACCTCAGCTCCATCTGAAGCCTCCATGAAGTCATGATTTGGTATCGTGGTGTTTTTCGATAGTTTGGTTATCATCCGAAACCCCTTCCCCCCCCCCTCCTCCCCCCCACACCACTAGATAACCAGTCTATAAAAGAGCCTACCTGTAATTACAAGATCTTGTCATTTTTATATTGTGTCTGTGTTGATCTGAAGGATCAGCCACAGTTCTCACCTACTTATACCTGACACAGGTTATAGGTGGAGACCTAGACATCGAAGTCACACTCTCATTTTCAAGTGTATCTATATCTTATTTACACTTACCCATCTCCAGACGGTTTATATCAAACAAGTATTTATAAACAATGTAGGTCATACATATATCAAGAGATCAATATACTTCACGGAATATTTTTGGTTGTGTTCAGTAAGGTCACTGAACTCTCCAGGTCAGTGGATTAGGTGATGAGGATGTAGTGGAGAGAGAGAGAGAGTTAGTGTTGAACTTTCACTCTCTCTCTCCCCCTCTCATGGTGAGGGGGGGGGGAGAGGGGGGGTAGGGGGTAGGTAGGGGGCGTGGAGGGTGAGAGGTGAGGGACTAATCAGTGAGGGACTAATGTAAACATAGCTACCCTGACTAGAGTGTATATAAAACCTTCAAACGATATTGAAACGCACGCACTACGGGCTCACCGTAGCCCGTGCTACTTGCCCCGCTCCAGTGCCAGGTAGGTCCACTACTGGCTCACCATAGCCCGTGCCCGTGCTACTTGCCCCGCTCCTGTGCCAGGTAAGTCCACTACGGGCTCACCATAGCCCGTGCCCGTGCTACTTGCCCCGCCTCCTGTGCCAGGTAAGTCCACTACGGGCTCACCATAGCCCGTGCCCGTGCTACTTGCCCCGCTCCTGTGCCAGGTAAGTCCATTACGGGCTCACCATAGCCCGTGCTACTTGTCCCGCTCCTGTGCCAGGTAAGTCCACTACGGGCTCACCATAGCCCGGGCTACTTGCCCCGCTCCTGTGCCAGGTAAGTCCACTACGGGCTCACCATAGTCCGTGCTACTTGCCCCGTTCATGTGCCAGGTAAGTCCACTACGGGCTCACCATAGCCCGTGCCCGTGCTACTTGCCCCGCTCCTGTGCCAGGTAAGTCCACTACGGCTCACCATAGCCCGTGCTACTTGCCCCCGCTCCTGTGCCAGGTAAGTCCATTACGGGCTCCCATAGCCGTGCTACTTGCCCCGCTCCTGTGCCAGGTAAGTCCACTACGGGCTCACCATAGCCCGTGCAGACTTGCCCCGCTCCTGGTGCCAGGTAAGTCCACTACGGGCTCACCATAGCCCGTGCCCGTGCTACTTGCCCCGCTCCTGTGCCAGGTAAGTCCACTACGGGCTCACCATAGCCCGCGCTACTTGCCCCGCTCCTGTGCCAGGTAAGTCCACTACGGGCTCACCATAGCCCGTCTACTTGCCCCGCTCCTGTGCCAGGTAAGTCCATTACGGCTCACCATAGCCCGTGCTACTTGCCCCACTCCTGTGCCAGGTAAGTCCACTACGGGCTCACCATAGCCCGTGCCCGTGCTACTTGCCCCGCTCCTGTGCCAGGTAAGTCCACTACGGGCTCACCATAGCCCGTGCTACTTGTCCCGCTCCCTGTGCCAGGTAAGTCCACTACGGGCTCACCATAGCCCGTCTACTTGCCCCGCTCCTGGTGCCAGGTAAGTCCACTACGGGCTCACCATAGCCCGGCTACTTGCCCCGCTCCTGTGCCAGGTAAGTCCACTACGGGCTCACCATAGCCCGTGCCCGTGCTACTTGCCCCGCTCCTGTGCCAGGTAAGTCCACTACGGGCTCACCATAGCCCGTGCTACTTGCCCGCTCCTGTGCCAGGTAAGTCCACTACGGGCTCACCATAGCCCGTGCCCGTGCTACTTGGAACTTGTTCCGAGTAGCTGAATCTATAACAACAACAACAACAACGAGGTGAATGGTATTCACAGGACCTCCAGCCAGTGCAAAGAGTAACCGGACCTCATTCGAGCCTTAAGGATAGATGAGGAGAGAGACAGAGAGACAAAGACACAGAGAGACAGAGAGACAGAGGCAGAGACAGGAACACCCTCACCCTTCCTTACCCCTCAAAGACATAAACTGATGCGACGACGATACTCAATAACGCACAAACTAGCCAGCTTACATACCTCCTGTTTCGCCATCACTCGATTATCTTCGCACCCTGCAGGCTTCGAACCCATGCCGGAAACGACGCCTTCCGGTTTGCGCAAGTTTCGCGCACTAGTCCTCAGGAAACACAGTAACCTTCCCAATGTTTTGATATGCAAACACTGACCCTTCGCCTCACGTTTAGCTCGCGAGATAGAGAAGTCCGGGATTCGGTACACACACGAACCTCTGCTCGAGCAAAGATGACTGCGTGAACCAGCCCGTCCTCATAAAAAAAAAAAAAAACAGTTCGTCCTCATCAAAAACAAGCCCGTCCTCATCAACAAACAGTTCGTCCTCATCAAAAACAGTCCGTCCTCATCAACAAAGACTCAAAAGTCTATTCCATGCACCCGCCAAACCCCTATAGCTGTTTATAAATGAAAAACGGTTCACACACGCGACTCACAACTGCTGCCGTCCGAACACTTCCGGAACAAGTGCTTCACTGACGACTGGTGTTCGAACCCCAACCCTGTAAATGCTTCACCCACGTACTACAAATACAAATAATCGCCAACAGAAGACTTAAACACTTAACTATACATAGAACTTTAGTATATATATATCCAAACAAGTTTTGTCAACTACAAGGTCGTGTTGACTCTGTAACGAGCAAATTAGTTTAAATCTTGTAATCGCCAGAAATAAAATATTACATGTTAAGAGCAGACGACGCTGGTTGATGTTAATTTCACTACGAATCCTACTCAGCCAAATAAAGCATTTGATGGCTTTAATACACGCTTATAAGAAATTTATTAATTTATATTAGTATCTTCTCATTTTCTTTATAAGTTTTATCAAAGAAAATGTATACAATATGTGTTAAGGGGTAACTTTACAATTATTTCAAACTTCCAGAAATTATAGTGACTAATAATAAAAGTCGGGGACAAGCAGCCTGTGAATGTATATACGCTAGTCTTATGTGAAAGGCCGTCCCCCCCTCACCCATCATGCATGAAAGGTTGAAATAAACAATCATATACAAAGAAAACTTCATTAACAAATAATATCACATTTAGTTTCTAATTATTCATTCATTTATTCATTTTTTTACAATTTATGTACATGAAATTCAAGTGAAATAACGAAGAATATTATGCATGATCCTCGTGAATGAGTACAATGTATACTCATGAATACTTAAATACATGGTGGATAGCTGTAGTAAAAATCAATATATAGTGTGAAAGATATACACCACAAAATACATTTGTAGTTTGAATAGAAATTATATATATAATATATTATATATATATATATATATATATATATATATATATATATATATATATATATATATATATATATATATATATATATATATATATATATATATATAGTGGGAGAAAAGGGATTAGGTGAGAGGAGACGAGAGAGAGAGGAGAGAGAGAGAGAGGAGAGAGTTTTTTAATGAGAGAGAGAGAGAGAGATGAGAGAGAGAGAGAGAGAGAGAGAGAGAGGGAGAGAAGAGGAGAGAGAGAGGAGAGAGAGAAATGAGAATATATTGAAACACAAAACATTGAAATAATGTTTAGCTGAATACAAATTCAGGCCATAAGGTTGAAAATAGTGATGTCGAGAAGTCTGGTGTATGAATTTATCCAGTGTATTACATATATAGTATATATATGTGTATACATATAGTAACTATTAATTCATACTTTCTGCTTTAAGTCACATGTGTGAGTGTGTCAGTAAGCCAGAGTTAGACCTGCATCACTACACACCATCTAATGAGGTTTAACAACCTCATTACTACCATCCTAACCAACCCAAAGGCCTCAATATATTATAAACAGTCAGAGACCAGATTCACCAAGCAGTTAGGCAAGCACGTACGAACGTGTACATCTTCGTCAATCTTTGACGGCTTTGGTTACATTTATTAAACAGTTTACAAGCATGAAAACTTGCCAATCAACTGTTGTTATTGTTATAAACAGCCTCCTGGTGCTTCGGAGCTCATTAACTGTTTAATAATTGTAAACAAAGCCGCCAAAGATTGAGAAAAGATGGACAGGTTCGTAAGTGCTTCGTGAATCTGGGCCCAGGTTCGTAAGTGCTTGCGTAACTGCTTCGTGAATCTGAGTCCAGGTCTCCTTATCCTATCCCATTTCCCCTCATTTCCTGACTCCTCATTACCGTCAATAACCTGGGCAAAACAAGTATATACAACCACAGTTTCCATATACCTCATTAAGAATATATCCCACTCACAATTTTATGAGTGAGGGAATAAACTCACAGACATTTTCTCCCATTATATACATATCATTTTACCATTTTTTTACAAAGATATTTAACATTTTTCCACTGGTAAAATATTTCAGTGGTTGGAATAGGAATTTTTTATATACATAGCTATTTAAATAGGCTTATTTGGGACGAATTGCTTAATAGGTATATACAGCACTGTTAAACATGTAACTTTACTACATATAAATGGATGGATAGAATAAAGGACACTTGTTAGAATATTATAAGCTGCCAGAAGTGGTTGGGCACTGTAGAGAGGATTTAGAGGTCCGTGATAAGCTGCCAGAAGTGGTTGGGCACTGTAGAGATGATTCAGAGGTGCGTGATAAGCTGCCAGAAGTGGTTGGGCACTGTAGAGAGGATTTAGAGGTCAAGGGGTCACTAGTCGTCTGGGTGGAGCCCGCATTGTCTTCGTAGAAACTGACCGCGCTCTCTAATCCATTTATTACCAACTGAAAGAGAAGAATGTGGGAGAAAGATTAGTGGAGAGTCCTCCTCTCTCCTCTCTCTCTCTCTCTCTCTCCTCTCTCTCACTAGAGCACATGAGACGAGCTGGATGAGAAAGATGTGATTAACTGAACTAAATTAACATTTTGATATGTAAGTTCTGTGTAGCAAAGTACATGCGAAAATTATATCATGATCGGGAAGGTGGTAGTCAGGAGCTGAAAGCTCGACACTGTATCAAGCACATCTATGGGAGTACATATACACACACACACAAAAGGGGGGGGCTCTGGCGGCTGAGTGGACAGCGTTTGGGGGTCGTAGTCTAATGGCCCGGGTTTGATTCCCGGCGGAGGCGGAAACAATGGGCAGAGTTCTCACACCCTGTGCACCTGTTCACCTAGTAGTAAATAGGTACGAACATAGGCCAATCTACAGATTCTCGTCGGCAAATCACTCCTGCGTCGTTAACAAACGCTCGTTTAGCCTGGCCTTTCTTCACTTCGTTAATCACGCCCCTCTTCGACACGAATCCGACAGGTTTAATTGATCACCTCAATCTTCATCCCCACACCCGCCACACACCTGTTGGGAAGACGATGTCTACACACACCTGATGTAGACATGAGGGTCATTAGACTCATCAGAGAGGCCATCAGGGTCATTAAACTCAACAGGATCGTTAAGCGACTCAACAAACACACTGTTGCGCAGTAACTAGGACTCATCTTGGCTACTGGGGATTAAATTTTAGATCAATATTGCATCAACATCTTTTTTTTAGGGGGCGAGATAGGGGTACCAGACCCGTACTGCATACTCAGAGTTTTTTGTTTAAGAATCTTTAAAGTTATCTTCGTATTGCCCGGCTTGGTGTATAAGGCTGTGGAGGTATTCCACAGCTTATTGTATAATACAATACCAGTTATCCTGCAGCATAGTGTAAAATACAATACCGTTATCCTACAGCTTAACATATGATCGTGAGACATGTCAACAGGTTCGAACCCCGGGCGATAGCATCGGTTTGATATCTAGTGTCAAAATCTGTGTCTCATTGGCAGGTTTCTCTCCGGAATGAGGCATTGTTCCTCAGACCGCCTTTCACCTGTTCTCATTCCCATGACCTTGCATTTGTTTGGGTTAAAGTCCAGTAACCACGCCTTCACTCTTAAGTCCTCCCATGTGTGTATCTGTGTGTACTTTCCCTGCTGTGTTTACCGAGTCATGTGTATGTATATGTGTATATTATGTATATAAATATGTATGAATGTATATACATTTGTCTAGACGGCGTCTGGGAATATCTAAGTGTACAGGTTCGAGCCTTCTTCAAGGCTCTTCCATAATTGTTTCTGTTCAGCTAGTAAAGTCTTATGTGTGTTCATAATATGTCGTGATCATGTCTCCTCAGTGTCTTCAAAGCTTTGCTTGTGCATTTACGCCTCTCTAGGCCTCTTCTGACGATCAGGCATGCGTCAGATTAAGGTGATTAGCGAAGTAGGTTTCACATTGGCCTGGTGGCCAGTATCTATCCTTACATTACATTTGCACGAGTTGTAGTCTTGCTTCCACCTGTCAGGGCTTCTCGTTCTCCACACACACACACCACACACACACTCACACACACACCACACACACACACACACACCACACACACACACACAGGCTGACTCCATACACAGTTTCAAATGTAGATATGATAGAGCCCAATAGGCTCAGGAACCTGTACACCAGTTGATTGACAGTTGAGAGGCGGGACCAAAGAGCCGGAGCTCAACCCCCGCAAGCACAAATAGGCGAGTACAAATAGGTGAGTACACACACACACACACACACACGGATTCTAGATATCGGACACCACGTAAGAAAACATCTTTTTCTTCAGATATCTCCAGATATCTTTTTTTTAATATCAAATTATTACAAATATCTTTTATGTTTTGAAGTGATAGATACACGCGTACACGGCCTCAGTGTCTCTCGGGGTCGTGTCACGGCGACACGCACTCTCTCCCTCTCTCCCAGATCAATAAGTTGTCACGAAATGACACTGTCATATGTGGGTTGTTTTTTGTGAAGGTCTGTCATCTCACGTTTGTAGTGTGTGTGTGTGTGTGTGTGTGTGTGTGTGTGTGTGTGTGTGTGTGTGTGTGTGTGTGTGTGTACTCACCTAGTTGTACTCACCTAGTTGTGCTTGCGGGGGTTGAGCTCTGGCTCTTTGGTCCCGCCTCTCAACCGTCAATCAACAGGTGTACAGGTTCCTGAGCCTATTGGGCTCTATCATATCTACACTTGAAACTGTGTATGGAGTCAGCCTGTGTGTGTGTGTACTCACCTATTTGTGCTTGCGAGGGTTGAGCTCTGGCTCTTTGGTCCCGCCTCTCAACTGTTAATCAACAGCTATACAGGTTCCTGAGCCAAATGGGCTCTATCATATCTACACTTGAAACTGTGTATGGAGTCAGCCTCCACCACATCGCTTCCTAATGCATTCCATTTGTCAACCACTCTGACACTAAAAAAATTCTTTCTAATATCTCTGTGGCTCATTTGGGCACTCAGTTTCCACCTGTGTCCCCTAGTGCGTGTGCCCCTTGTGTTAAACAGCCTGTCTTTATTAACCCTGTCGATTCCCCTGAGAATCTTGAATGTGGTGATCATGTCCCTCCTAAGTCTTCTGTCTTCCAACGAAGTGAGGTTTAATTCCTGCAGTCGCTCCTCGTAGCTCATACCTCTCAGCTCGGGTACTAGTCTGGTGGCAAACCTTTGAACCTTTTCCAGTTTTGTGTGGGTGTGTGTGTGTGTGTGTGTACTCCCCTATTTGTGCTTGCGGGGGTTGAGCTCTGGCTCTTTGGTCCCGCCTCTCAACTGTCAATCAACTGGTGTACAGGGTCCTGAGCCTACTGGGCTCTATCATATCTACACTTGAAACTGTGTATAGAGTCAGCCTCCACCACATCACTGTATAAGTGTACGGGGATGAATAGCCCTAGTGTACTTACCTGTTGTTCTTGCAAGGAATTTTTGCAAATCAAAAAAAAAATGTTTTTTGATGACATATGAGAAAGGTTAACCAACTTTACAACCTTGGAAGAGAATGGGAGCCAGTTCTCAACCCATCTCTTCCTATGTGACAGGATGAGATCTCACGGTAGCATCTACACAGACGCATCAGCGTTGAGTCTGTGAGAAACCTGAAGACAAAGCGATGTCTGCGGCCACCTGTGTACAAAGTCTCAGCAAATGATATAAAATCGGATGAGAAATATGAGCGTCGAATGAGACCGAATCATATATCAGTGTCGAATGAGACCGAATCATATATCAGCGTCGAATGAGACCGAATCATATATCAGTGTCGAATGAAACGAATTATATATCAGTGTCGAATGAGACCAAGTCATATCAGTGTCGAATGAGACCAAGTCATATCAGTGTCGAATGAGACCGAATCATATAACACTGTCGAATGAGACCAAGTCATATCAGTTTCGAATGAGACCGATTCATATCAGTGTCGAATGAGACCAAGTCATATCAGTGTCAAATGAGACCGAATCATATATCAGTGTCGAATGAGACCGAATCATATCGGTGTCGAATGAGACTGAATCATATATCAGCGTCGAATGAGACCAAGTCATATCAGTGTAGAATGAGACCGAATCATATCAGCGGCGAATGAGACCGAATCATATATCAGTGTCGAATGAGACCGAATCATATCAGTGTCGAATGAGACCGAATCATATATCAGCGTCGAATGAGACCGAATCATATATTCTATAGACGCCGAGCTCCGCTACTGAACAGAACACCAAGTGTCTCTCATGCACATTACCTGTAGACACTGAAGTAATCACACTTCCATCAGATTACAGTTACCAGACTGCCTATCAGACTAGAGATAACAAGACAGTCAATCAGACTAAAAGTATCATCACACTTATAACCATTCAGGTGCCAGAAACTATCCCATTTTACACTCCAGAGACCACTGGTAACCAACATTTTCTGATTGGCTCCACACCCAATCAGAGCAGCTGTGGCGCGCTCAAAAGCTTTGAGCCCAAGAGCCCCGAATATATCGCAGGTTCTATGTGAGCCCAAAGGCTTGGGGGGGGGGGTCGATCCGGCTGATGCCAATCAGATAAAAACACATTGATGAAATGTAAAACTGCGTCATTTTGCTATTTATTCAGCTCAAACAAGGGACGGATGGGGACATTCGCGGCGTCCTTGATGAGTGAATGTACTGGAGGCCGCTGAGTACTTGAGTGAATGTACTGGAGGCCGCTGAGTACTTGAGTGAATGTGCTGGGAGGCCGCTGAGTACTTGAGTGAATGTACTGGAGGCCGCTGAGTACTTGAGTGAATGTACTGGAGGGTTGCTGAGTACTTGAGTGAATGTGCTGAGGGGGTTGCTGAGTACTTGAGTGAGGCTGGGATGATCTTAGGCGGCCCTAGCTAGGTTAGTAACGAGAGATTAGGATTAGTGAAGTGAAGATTAGAGAGATTAAGGAAGATATGATAATAGGATGAGTAGGGACAAATGGGGAGATAGAGAATGATAGAGAGATGTAGTAATAGTCGAGAATTAAATCAGTGTAGGGAAGGTTAGAGAAGAAGAGAAAGGGAGGAGAAAACATTCGTTCGAACAGAGAGGGGTTAGACAGAGACAAATGATGAAAGAGAGACGAAAAAAGAGAGAGAGAAACAGAAGCATCAAAGACTGACAGACAGCAAGACAAGCAGAAGAAGTAGACAGAGACGTCAGAGGAACAGACAGCATCTGAGAACCACCAGACAGGTAGACAGACACCAGATAGCTCCCTGTACATCGCTGGCTCCTCCACTGACGCCTTCCGTCACACTTTACAACAGTCTCCCCTTAAACGTCTTCCCTCCACTTTACAACAGTCTCCCCCTTAAACGTCTTCCCTCCCACTTTACAACAGTCTCCCCCTTAAACGTCTTCCCTCCAACTTTACAACAGTCTCCCCTTAAACGTCCTCCCTCCAACTTTACAACAGTCTCCCCCTTAAACGTCTTCCCTCCCACTTTACAACAGTTTCCCCCGCCACAGGAAAATACAAAGTGATAGAAAACGATAGAAAAAATATATAACCAGTTAAGAAATGCCACAAAAATTGTCTTAAATGTGAAATGGTGAATGTTTTGTTGTGGTCCACCGGAAAAAGGATGCTGGGAATATCATCTCTGACGCAAATGATGATTCTGGTCGCTGTTTCGCGGTACGTATCTGCGTCAAGATTGTACATGGGTATCATACATATATACACACATATATACACACACACACACACGAGAAAAGCGGGGTCCAAGAACCAGAGTACGATCCCGCAGGCACAACCACGTTAATTGGATCTTCTGGCAAAGATACAATTAGCTCTTCAGAAACATGGTAAAAAGAGCCTTTTCCAGCGCTGATATTATTCTCTATGAATGTCACTATTCAGAATTCTATCCCGGCATCGAACCCTTTCGCTTTAGGGTGAACTAACACTTTAGGGTCGCGGTACTTTATTCACTAAAGTGGGACTGAGTTCTAAGTTCAATTCAAAAAGTTCGATTTAAGTTCAATTGAGTTCAATTCTCTAAGAAAGACTTAGAGAATTGAACCTCACGACAAAGGCAGGAAGGAATAAGGAGATATGATAACGATATACAAAATACTGACAGGGGATATTGATAAAGCAGATATAGGAGCAATATTCAGAGTGAGAAACAGTTGAATGTAAAGGCATATTTGGACACTGGAAACACAGATTAGTCACAGAGATAAAAACACGAACGAACGGAGAAACGAAACAAGATGACGATGATTCTTGAGGTTATCTTGAGATGATTTCGGGGCTTTAGTGTTCCCGCGGCCCGGTTCTCGACCAGGCCTCCACCCCCCAGGAAGCAGCCCGTGACAGCTGACTAACACCCAGGTACCTATTTACTGCTAGGTAACAGGGGCATTCAGGGTGAAAGAAACTTTGCCCATTTATTTCTGCCTCGTGCGGGAATTGAACCCGCGCCACAGAATTACGAGTCCTGCGCGCTATCCACCAGGCTACGAGGCCCCCTCGTAGACTTAAGAACAGATGTTTAACTAAATGAACACAACCAGTTGAGAATAACTAGTTGAGAACACATTCGAACAGGGGCATGTGTGTCGAACCCTGAGGGGTATGTGCTCGAGGGAACAGTTCGTGTTCGAATTTACTGATTGTTTGAATATATGTGGAGATTAACTGCAGAGTCGCCCTACACTTGGCTTCTTCAGTTCAGCTCCATGACACTAGGAGCAGGATGCCATGACTTTGGCACGAGGGCCATGACAGTGCCATGAGGGCCATGGCACTGTCAAGAGAGCCATGGCACTGCAGGAGACCATGCCAGAAGACACATACAGGTCCAGTAAGATATGACATAGACCCAGGTGACACCATAGACCCAGGTGACAACATAGACCCAGGTGACAACATAGACCAAGTGGCAACATAGACCAGGTGACAAAATAGACCCTGGGTGACAAAATATACCCAGGTGACAACATAGACCAGGTGACAACATAGAGCCAAGTAGATACAGGTATCTCGTATACTCCCTCAGGAAATACCATCCCAGTGAACCCACTGTGAAGGTCAGAGAACGCCCAGGTAACAGGCCCAGTCTCTCCCAGGACCGGAAATCACACACAAACACATTCCTTGTTTTTCTCCGCGTTAGACAAGTGGATTGTTTATTTGTCACCTGTTTTTGCATCTGTGACACGAAACAGTGCTGTCTTTTTTGTGTTTTATTTGCTGGTTGAATTAGATTATTTGTGTTTGCTCTTGTGTGTATATTTTTGTCTACTTGTGAGTTTGTAAATGGTTTGTTTGTGTGTATACTTTAAAGTAGTGGGTGTATGTGTGTGTATGATTTTGTAGAGTTATTGTGACCATTACACACAGAAAATTCACAATATCGTGAAAGAATCAATGAACAAATCCACAAGGGCCGTGACGGGGATTCGAACCTACGTCTGAGAGCATCCCAGAGCTGCTTTATTTGACTGAGCTACGACATGGTCAAAAAGAGTTGAAACCAGAGTTCTACTGGACTTATTTGGATCCTGCACCTCTCCGAGACACAAACCAGGGTTTTACACAACTCCCCCCTGCACTCGAGTTATGTTAATAGGCCGTTCTACCTTTTCGCTCTTCATTACACACAGACATCCCAATCCTCGTCATGGCCTTAGTAGATTTGTTTACAGTTATCCTGGGTTCGATCCCAGGCGCCGGCGAGAAACAATGGGCAGAGTTTCTTTCACCCTATGCCCCTGTTACCTAGCAGTAAAATAGGCACCTGGGTGTTAGTCAGCTGTCACGGGCTGCTTCCTGGGGGTGGAGGCCTGGTCGAGGACCGGGCCCGGGGACACTAAAGCCCCGAAATCATCTCAAGATAACCTCAAGATAACCTCAAGATAACAGTGACCATTTTGAAGAGGTTTTCGACACACGTGTAATTGGTCAATTAACATTTTTCTCAAACATGAAATGGTCTCTTTGAGTAATGGTAGTTTGACAATAGAAAAACATGTAATTGGTAAATTTACTGGAAATGGATTATTGATTGATCCAAACACGGATTTTTTGATAGTTGAATTATTAGATTTGATTCAGAATAACTTTTTTTTGTTTGTTGTTGATGATGAATTATAATTTAGATATTTGATTGACAGATGATGTGGTGGATACACCCAAGGTGTAGAGGAGGAGGGTGTACAGCTTGTCTTGTTGATCATTATTGTGTATCTCTTTCTGTGATGTTTCTCTCTGTCTCTCTCTGTCTTTCAATGTCTCTCTCTGTCTCTCCCTTCAATGTCTCTCTCTCTCTCTCTCTCTCTCTCTCTCTTCTCTCTCTCTTCTCTCTACTTTAATCTCTCCTCTCTCTGTCTCTCTGTCTCTCTTCTCTCTCTCTCTCTCTCTCTCTCTCTCTCTCTCTCTCTCTATCTCTCTCTCTGTCTCTCTCAATGTTGTTCTCTATCTGCTCTCTGTCATCTCTCTCTCTCTCTCTCTCGTCTCTGTCTCTCTCAAATGAAAATGGTCTCTCTGCTCTCTGTCCTCTCTCTGTCTTGTCTCCTCAGCTCTTTCCTCCTGTTCGGTATCCTCTCTCTCGTCCTCCCTCATCTCCCTTCCTCCCACACTCTACCTCTCCAGTCTCTCTCTCTCCTGCTCTCTCTCGTTCTCTCTCCTATCTATCTCTTCTCATCTCTCTCTCTCTCCGTCTCTCCCCTCTCCGTCTTCTCTCCCACCTCTCTCTGTCCATCTCTCAATGCTTTCTCCTCCCCAATCTCTGTCTCTCTCCTGCCTATCTTCTCTCACCTGTATCTCTCTCTCTCATCTCTCTCACGCTCTCTCTCTCTCTACTCCTCCCTCCTCCTATTCCTCATCCTCCTTGCTCTTCTACCTCCATACTCCCACTCTCTCTCATCATCCTCTTTTTCCTCTTTCTCCCATCTCTCTCTCTTTCCTGTCCGTTTCTCTCGTCTCTCCTCTGTCTCTTCTTACAATCTCGCTCTGTCTCTCTTTTTTCACTCTATCCCTCTCTGATCTCTCGCTGCTGTCTACTCTCTCGTCTCCTCTGTCATCGTCCCTCTTCTATCTCCTTCTGTCCTTCTCTCTAGCCTCTTCTCTCTGCTCTCTTAAGGTTGCCTAACAAAATTGCCCACACATAACTAGCGCTCCCACTCCACGCAACTCTCCCTCCTATCCTCTCCCCCTTTCCCCCCCTCACCTCTGTCGACCGTGATGCTCTCCTACCTCATCCAGGTCAACTCTAACATCCTTTACTTAGCCTCTCTCCCTTCTCTCATTTCGAGTCCTGTCAATCTACTCTTGGTCTCTCCCTCTCTCTCTACTGACTCTTGTCTCTTCTCTCTCTGTCTCTACCTCTCCTTATTTTTTTATGATCGGCTGACTCGTTTCTACACTGCCCTCCCCTCGTCTTCTCTTCTCTCTCTCTCTCTCTCTCTCGTCTCTCTTCTGTCGTCTGCTCGCTCTCTCTCTCAGTCTCCTCTCGCTGAATGGGGTGAGGTTATGATTAGTAGGCGTGAGGTCTAGCTCTTCATTCCCCACCTTGTCTATTCCTCTCAGTATCATATATCGTGATCATATCCCCTGTATTCTATCCTCTAGGGTGGGAGGAATCGCCAATTTTGTTTATGTTGCACCAAGGAGGCCTGATTCCATGCCGGTGCTGCGTATTCCAGTATTGGTCGAACGAAAAGCATGTCGTGTAGATTGCCTTGAAGGAGAAACGGGGTTCAGGTGCCTAAATAATGGGTTTTATATTGGTCAGCGTCACATATGCTGCTGATGTTATCACGTTTATATGTGTGTGTGAGTGTCGGGAAGTTTGTAACTATGATGTTGTAAATGATTTTCAGATATCTGTATGATTGATTTTGCATCACGAATGTTATTTGTGTTATTTTGTGTTTGTATTTTTGGCCATTGTGTCTTTGTCGATTGTGTTTGTGTGTGTGTGTGTGGGTTTGTGTGTGTGTGTGTTTGTGTGGGGGTTTGTGTGTGTGTGTGTGTGTGTGTTTGTGTGTGGGTTTGTTGTGTGTGTGTGTGTGTGGTGTTGTGGTGTGTGTGTGTGTGTGTGTGGGTTTTGTGTGTGTGTGTGTGTGTGTGTGTGTGGGTTTGTGTGTGTGTGTGTGTGTGTGTGTGTGTGGTGTGTGTGTGTGTGTGTG
>WNGS01162923.1:2622865-2642593 GCA_020271785.1 Procambarus virginalis | reverse complement strand
TTTGATAACAATGAAAGCATACATTCTCTCTCTCTGTTTCTCTCTCAAAAGCTGTTCACTTCCTCATCTTGTTATCAACAATGAACCTCAATTTAGATTGACAGTTCTAGAGATGCAGAGGAGGACTTCTTTGGCGTTGTAAAAGCCTGAACGGTGAAGCGAAGTTGGGTAATTCGGCCAGGAATCGATCAGAGGAAGCGGGAAAGACGAGACTGAACTCCGTCGGGCAATTGCTCTTGATAAAGTGGAGGCCGTAGAACACGCTGGGAGGGTGGGTATCAGGACCTGAAAAAGTCGATAGGGACGTAGGTCCTTTGAGTGGTACGTAGGTCAGGTGTGTAAGGTAAAAGAAATTGGACGGAAATATTTGAATCCTTTGAAATTGTTTAAATATGCAAACATTTAAACAATTTCACTATATAAGCGAGTGAGCCCCAGCAAACACACAATATAAGCGAGTGAACTCCCAGTAAAAACAATGTAAGTGAGTGAACTCCCAGTAAAGACAATATAAGCGAGTGAACTCCCAGTAAAAACAATGTAAGTGAGTGAACTCCCAGTAAAGACAATATAAGCGAGTGAACTCCCCAGTAAAGACAATATAAGCGAGTGAACTCCCAGTAAAGACAATATAAGCGAGTGAACTCCCCAGTAAAGACAATATAAGCGAGTGAACTCCCAGTAAAGACAATATAAGCGAGTGAACTCCCAGTAAAGACAATATAAGCGAGTGAACTCCCAGTAAAAACAACATAAGCGAGTGAACTCCCAGTAAAAACAACATAAGCGAGTGAACTCCCAGTAAAGACAACATAAGCGAGTGAACTCCCAGTAAAGACAACATAAGCGAGTGAACTCCCAGTAAAGACAATATAAGCGAGTGAACTACCAGTAAAGACAATATAAGCGAGTGAACTCCCAGTAAAGACAAAATAAGCGAGTGAACTCCCAGTAAAGACAACATAAGCGAGTGAACTCCCAGTAAAGACAATATAAGCGAGTGAACTCCCAGGAAAGACAATATAAGCGAGTGAACTCCCAGTAAAGACAACATAAGCGAGTGAACTCCCAGTAAAGAAAATATAAGCGAGTGAACTCCCAGTAAAAACAATATAAGCGAGTGAACTCCCAGTAAAGACAATATAAGCGAGTGAACTCCCAGTAAAGACAATATAAGCGAGTGAACTCCCAGTAAAGACAATATAAGCGAGTGAACTCCCAGTAAAGACAATATAAGCGAGTGAACTCCCAGTAAAGACAATATAAGCGAGTGAACTCCCCAGTAAAGACAATATAAGCGAGTGAACTCCCCAGTAAAGACAATATAAGCAAGTGAACTCTCAGTAAAGACAATATAAGCGAGTGAACTCCCAGTATAGACAATATAAGCGAGTGAACTCCCCAGTAAACAAACACACTATTATACAAATACTATAAAACACGTCATCTGATTAATTAAAAAAGTATCTTAGTCATTAATTAATTTCAATTCCAATAAAAAAATAAATGAATTATATTTACAAAAAACTCGAAAGCTCTGAGAAAAGCAGATTCTTAATATTCCCCCTAAGAGAGAGAGAGAGAGAGAAACCTGAATTGTTTCTGATGTTCGAGGAATTTCACCCGATTTACTGAAGTTAAAGAGTTGAACCGTTTGGTAAAGGGCATCCTAACTCCTCAGGGAACAAGTTAGCATCGAATCCAATGAAATCTGAGGATCTGAAGCGATCTGGAGGGTGCAATGGGAGTTTTTGTAAACTATTTAGAATAGGCTTTTATAATAGGTTAGGCTAGAACCTAGTGGATATACACAGGAGGTATTGGATTCCCTATGTATGGGGGATCATGCGCCTAGAATGTGTTGCTGGCTCCGTCATTGACACCCAACTGTTGTAATTCATGCAGCTGTTGTTGCTATGAATCCAGATGATGAGTCACAACAGCTTGGCTGAAATATGATTAGCAAGCCCACTCACCAATCAGTGAATAGGTACCTGGGAGTTAGTCAGCTGTCACGGGCTGCTTCCTGGGGGTGGAGGCCTGGTCGAGGACCGGGCCGCGGGGACACTAAGCCCCGAAATCATCTCAATATAACCTGAACAATTAGACAAGAAGGAAAAGCTAAATTATGACGCGCGGAAGAAGGGCATCAGGGATAACTTCTGATATTGTGTTTTAGTTATGTCGTATATATTGATCCAGCCTCGTATTGATGTAAATGGGACCAGCCTCTTATGAGATATAAATAGAACCTTCGTCGTATAGGATATAGATACGATCTAGCTCTTATAGGGGGCCAAAACCTTTCTACAGGTTAATCTGTTCCTAAGTTGTATAGTATAAGTGAACCCATTCACAGAGCCATTGAACTAACGAGCCACTGCCCTCCTTCTCTCCTCGTTCCACGCCGAAAAAATCCAGACGATAAAATTATTCCAAGTAATTTACTCTCCTGCCTGAACTCGTCAAAATTTTTTTATTCATTCATTCGTAAAAGAATTATGCAGATTTGAGTTACTGATCTTACGATTCGTTTCACTCTCAGAAACTTTCCAATTGTTCTCTCTATCACGAATTCGAAATTTATTAAATGCATATTTTGGGTGTAAAACTCGGCGGATGAACTTTGTTATGGGGAATTGGTATTTGGCAATGGTTTATGACATAAATTAATGAAGCGTAAATACACATTATTAGGCTGGATATTCCCAGGAAAAGGCTTATTGAGAATCGCAATTGGTAGTTTTACTGGTGATCAAATTGTTAATTTTATTAATAGCTCCGACACACAGGGGGGGGCGTGACGGTTCAGTGTGCAGCGCTCGGGTTCGTAGTCCTAAGATTCCGGGTTCGATCCCCGGTGGAGGCGGAAACAAATGGGCAGTTTCTTTCACCCCTGATGCGTCTGTTCACCTAGCAGTAAATAGTACCTGGGAGTTAGACAGCTGCTACGGGCTGCAGCTTCCTGGGGATGTGTAACAAAAAGGAGGCCTGGTAGAGAACCGGGCCGCGGGGACGCTAAGCCCCGAAATCATCTCAAAGATAACCTCAATGTTAATTGTGTTGATTTTTCTACATTGAGAACTGAGATGGTGAATGATTTCCTCCCTGAG
Source organism: Procambarus virginalis (assembly GCA_020271785.1). Classification (NCBI taxonomy): domain Eukaryota; kingdom Metazoa; phylum Arthropoda; class Malacostraca; order Decapoda; family Cambaridae; genus Procambarus; species Procambarus virginalis. The sequence continues at coordinate 2,639,480 of WNGS01162923.1, read as the reverse complement.
GACTTTTTCGGTGAGCTTGCAGACTTGTATGTAATTATGGCGTTTCCTTTACGAATACAAATTATTATTATTATTATTATTGTTATTATTATTATTATTATTATTATTATAAATATTTATCATGTTTGCAGCAGTTATAGTTCAGCGCACTGTAAACCGCTACTATGCAGTCTCCCCTTGAAAACTCTCTCACACGTTAAAGAAAACTGCTTTGCATTTAAGGGTGACTAAAGTTAACAGAACGTGGCTACGCTAACAAGACAACAGCTTAATAATGTTAACTATTCCCGGGAACTGAAAGGCTAATAAGCTTGTTAATGGTCCCCTAAGCCAGCGGTTCGCTAACGGAGATAGCTTTCTGCCAATTGCCCCCAGGGTTCGAATCTGGTGACTCTCTATTACTCCCTCATCTATCCCTATCTCAACTATGGTATTTGTGCTTGGGGTTCTACTACCCAAAATCATTTACGTCCTCTAATTACTCAACACAAAGCTGCTATTAGGACAATATCCAACTCTGGCCTCAGACATCACTCGGTACCCCTACTCAAATCTCTCAATATGTTAGATATTAAGTCACTGCACATTCTCTCATGTGTATTATACATATATAAAACGCTGAACTGTAATGCCAGTCCTGACCTCAAAAGCTTCATTGAAAGCTGTAACAGAACCCATGAGCACCACACCAGAAATAAATACAGTTTTGATATTCCAAGAGTACGGCTTAATCAAACTAGAAATGCTCTACAAATCAAGGGACCCAGAATGTGGAATGACCTCCCCAACCATGTTAAAGACTGTACCTCTCTCAACCAGTTTAAGATAAAAACTAAACACTACCTGATAAACTCCCTGTAACCTACCTTACCCCTCTATTGTCAACCCATGTCTTATTTTTTTTTTTTTTTTATTCAACGCTGTTTGTCTACATATTGTATTTGTGCTGCTTTTCAGTCATGTTCCCCCCTTTTTTTGTACCTTTATTTGTATCTGTTCTCAAAACATTTTATTCTTTTTGTTCAATTAGCATTAAGTTTTAGATATTAATGTTTTCTTGCCCGAAACGCATTGCGTAATAGTGGCTTTAGGCATTGTATGTACTAGCTCTATCTATAAATCGATCCACTTATGTAAAATCTCTTTATGTATGTACCTTTCCTGAATAAACATATTTATTTATTTATTTATTTAATCTGCCCGAAACGCTTTGCGTAATAGTGGCTTTAGGCATTGCATGTACTAGCTGTATCTGTAAATCTATCAATTTTTTTAAAATCTCTTGTATGTATGTACCTTACCTGAATAAACATTTATTTATTTATTAATCCCACGCAGGGTGTATACACCATTGTTATGAGTCTTTAGGTACACTTTGAATTCTTTCTCGATTCCCTGTCGGAAAATCTGGGTTCGAATTTCTCGCGGAACAAACAGCCCGTCCTCCAAACAAAGGCCCAAAAGTGATTCCATCTACCCGCCAAACCTCTATTACTGTTAATGGATGAAAAACCGTTTACACACGAATCACAACTGTTGACGTCCGAACACTTCCGGAACAAGTGCTTCACTGACGACTGGTGTTCGAACCACAACGCTGTAAATGCTTCACCCACGTACTACAAACACAAATAATCGCCAACAGAACCTAAACACCTATGCCTATATATGCACAATATGCTAATATATTATAATATTAATTTATATACGAGAAAATTCCTGTTTTGAATGAACAGCATGTAACAAATTCTGAATGCGTCTATGGGGTCGACCGCTGGATGTAACCAACATGAATCGAGAACGGGTTAGGAACACAAGTAATTGGGCACGTTTTCGTTCGCCTAACGTCTCTGTTCACCTAGCAGTAAACAGGTACCGAGTCTTGCACTGACAACAGGGTTGAGCTAGACTCATTTCTACTCTACTGATGGTGTAGAACAGAGAACTTAACGAACGTTTCTAATAAATAGTTCTTGTAGATATTAGTTGTTGTTGTTAAAGATTTGCTACCTGGAACAAGAAGTTCCAAGTAGCACGGGCTATGGTGAGCCCGTAGTGGATTTAGATATTAGTACTTTATATTAATTTCATTGTACTTTGTGCTTTTCCACAGCAGTACTGGTAATGAGAACATATTACCAGAGACAAATGTAATGCTTGGAGTTACATATTATGAAAGAAATATACATGATAGATGTTCCCTTCGGGAATCTTAATTTCATAATATATAGGAGAACTATTGACATGACAAACAACTTGTTAGGGTTCGTTTTTACTTTGAGTTAAAATTCATAACGTTTCGAAAACCTCTCGTATTAATCATCAGATCTAAAACACAAAATTTAAATTAAAATAACTAGCAAAACAAAGAACGCATATTGGACAGGAATACCTATTAAATCATATAAAAAAATAAATATATATAACAAAAGGTCTTCTCTGAGTACTTTTTATTTTCTTCTCCGAGGCTATGGGTCCCTACACTTGCACCAGAGGTGGTACCCCTTCTAGGTTTTAGTATAACAAAACATTGGGTTAAACTTACGTGAATGAATTAAATGTATAAAAAATAAATTGAAAGCTATTTATACTGAAATCCGATCCGATCCGATAATACAGGAGAAGAATGCCCATTGGGGCGAGCCTTGAAGTGGGGACAGCTGAAGAGAAGTCGGTGAGAGGAAATGCTGAAGTTGAAGAGAAAAAGTGCCAGGGCTAGACCCAGCTGCTTGTCCGAGTGTAGATGCTGTATCAATCCCATATCTGGCTAGGCTGGGAGACGGGTCTGGAAGGCGGCAGTGGAGGTTTTCTTTCATCTTGGTGTGTGGAGTGTGTCTACGTCGGGTACCACCATCTCAAAACAGCAAAATTAGGTCCCCATCCCCCTAAAGAGGGGGAAGAGAGCGGCTGCCCTCAGTTGGTTGGTTTCTTTCTTAGCTATTTCTTCATGCTTCTTGTAATCATCTGATGTTTGTACTCGGAGTAGTCACTGTTGAAGAGGTCAGGTGACAGTGTAGACTCATCGCATTCCTCGAAGATTACGTTGTTATGTAAACTGTATGTGTTTTCTGGGTAGGCCTGCTTCATGATGTCTGCCGTCATGTTGTACATCTGGCTGGAGAACCGTCTGAACTCGGGCGATCCGACTGCATTCCTTTCACGCTGTTGACGCACTGCTGCTATTTCCGGAGTTTCCATTTCTGGAGTTTCTACACAATCTGTCTCCTGGGCTGAGGGTGGTGAGTGTGCTGCAGTGGTCTCTGGTGCTGGGGGTGATGTTTGTGCTTCAATTTCAACATAGGCGTTCGAGTCGTCATCAGAAGACGTGGTGTAACTTGCAGGAGAAGTTGGCGGCAATGCCACGATATCAGATGTAGTCGCTGGTGTATCTGGAGTTGTAGGGGCCAGGTTGACAGGCGTCTCTGGAACGGGGTCGGGCTTTGGTGGAGAGGAGCCAGCAGTAAACATGGCCTCTGGAATCACGAACGTGGGAAGATTGTTTGCCTTGTATAGTTCATTTAGTATTCTGTACCGTTGTCGGAGATCTCCTCCTGAGAGTTCAGTAGCGAAGTGTATCAAAGCTGCTACAGTGCTGTCAGAGGTGGCTGGAGGCGGTGTGAGTGAGGATTGGTGCAGAGGCGTCGTTTGAGGCTGTGATTGGCTGGCGCGGGAGTTGCTGGTCCAGTAGTTGGGTTGCGCGCCGCTCGCGGCGCCACTTGTCGGGAGAGTTGGGAAGGCTTGTTCTTGAATATTAAATTCCTTCGTTTTTGGAGTAGAGTTTCTTGGTCTGGCTTCTGTCATTTGCTTGATTTCCTCTTGTCGCTTGGGGCAGTCTTGAGAGACGGCTGTGTGGTCACCGTCGCAGAGTAGACAACGTTTGGTGGCAGCTGTGCAAGTCTTGTGATGATGTTCCCCAGCACAGATGCTGCATTTCTGCTTCGGATTTGGGCACTTTTGTGAATAGTGGGTGTATTGATAACACCGAAAGCACTGACGCAGGTGGAAATATCGCTGCCTGGAGATCTGGTGGGGTGTGCAGGCCACTCCACAGCATCTGAGGCCGTTGTCGGCCGCGAGAGTAGCCTCTGCCGGAGTCTTGAGGGTGACCTTGAGGGTTGGCTTTCTGTTTACATCCTGCTGAATGAGGTGGGCCGATATGGCCGTGAGGGATCTGTTTTGGGTGTTTATGCTCTTCACAATCTCAGAAGCTGGTCGTTCAGCGATGATGTCACTCACTCTGTGAATGAATATAGTCCTTACTGCCAGGAACTGGTAGGGAGGCAGGAGTGTTAGGCCCTGTGCTTCGAGTGCAGTGGTCGTTGTCGTGGTGAATAGGCTTTCTAGTGCTGCTGCACTACTGAAAAGAATTTGGGGCCCATTCACGTCCATAACGACGTCGATGGGTGCTACCCCAGAGGTTGATGATAGTAGATTCATTATCTCGATCTTGCTGTATGTGGTGTCGGTTCCTCGGAACCGCACCTTCACTCTGAACAGCATGTTCAGGAGGCTCTAATCGTTGCTGCCCTATATTTATCCACCCGGCAGTGCTGGGTGCAGGAGAGCCTGAACTAGAGGGTTGCACTTTCTTTAAGAGGTCTCCCGTCTCTTACCGGTATAATGCACCGGATCAGGGTGGGGTCTGACCTCCTAAAGCAAAGTACTCTGCGATGTATACTGAAACCATAGGTGCTCAAAATTAATTAAAAATTATAATAATAATTCCAAACATACAGAAAACTTATATAAGAAACAAACAACTTAGAACAATGACAAATTATTAGTAAAAAGCTATATAAAAAACATAAATAATACACAAAACTGATTATAACAATTAAATTATATTTACTAATTAAAACCAATAAAACACTTCAAAGTGACAACCTTTAAAATGCTTATCAAAGACCAAAATCAGGGGTAACTTAAGCAAATAATAAAGACGTAACCATGGACTATAAATGAAAACAAAAGGCCAACTCAGTGGCCTTTACAGTTTCCGTGGTGTTGTGGCAAGACACTCGCCTGGCGTTTCGCGAGCACTATGTCTTGGGTTCGTATCTTGGCCGGGGAGGATTTATTTACCAGCTGTGCAAATCCTTAACTGTAGCCTCTGTTTAACACAACAGTAAAATGTTGGGTTTATATATATATATATATATATATATATATATATATATATATATATATATATATATAATTGAGCAGCTGCCGTTAATATTTAGCAAATGCCGCAGCTCCTTGATATACCCACGGGAGACATCTCCCGTCACGCAGGGTGCAGTCGCACCTCCACAGATCTCCAGTATCAGCTAATGATACTGGTAATGGCTCAAAAGGGCCACCACTTACGGGCTATTCATGCCCGTGCCACCTCTTGGGTGGCTTAATCTTTATCAATCAATCAATCCTTGATATATAAGGATTCCATTATTCTCAAATCCGACTGGCCATCTGGATCTAGACATGTGCCCAATGCCGATATGGGTACTGCCAGAAGGAAGTCACCTGCATGGGGGCAAGCACTGCTCCGAGGCGGGCATCCTCCTTGTCTGATATTGCGGCGCTGAGCATGGCATCAGCTATTTTTTCTACTAGTGGGTAGTCCCAGCCGGACTGTTCATGTTTCTTTATTAGATCTATGATGAGTGCTGGGGCTGTAAGAGCATCTTACTGAATTGAACATTTAGTGAAAGCAGGATCGTGTATTCCTCCTAAATAACTCAGGGGTTCTGGTAGGATATCTCTTACGAGGTCGTGCGTTGCATGGGAGGAGGAAAGGAAGGCTGGTAGAGCAATCTGGGAGGATGTGTGGACACCAAGGTCGCCGATTCTTACAGGGAGAGTTGCTTTCTCCCACTGAGAGTCGTCCAATGGAAGGTTCAGAACTTTCACCAGCATGGACCTCAGAAGGGTGTCATGCACCTGTAATTTGGGGCTTCTCTTGAGAAGTTATCTTGAGATGATTTCGGGGCTTTAGTGTCCCCGCGGCCCGGTCCTCGACCAGGCCTCCACCCCCAGGAAGCAGCCCGTGACAGCTGACAAACACCTAGGTACCTATTTTACTGCTAGGTAACAGGGGCATAGGGTGAAAAAAACTCTGCCCATTGTTTCTCGCCGACGCCTGGGATCGAACCCTGGACCACAGGATCACAAGTCCAGTGTGCTGTCCGGCTCCCATCCCCGGCTGCTGTAGGATGAAGAACATCTCAGAAAGTAAGTCAACTTACAAGGAGATAAACATCTTGTGAAGAGGAATGGAGCATCGTGGGCATCAATCTTGTCAATCCTGTCCAGCATTCTCCTTAGGTCAGTGATTTTTGCATCCAGGACCTCCTCGATTGCTTGCGGGCCAATGGGAGGCCGCAGGAGGGTGCATTGTCGAGTCTATGGCTCGAGCAATGAGAATGTCTGGAAGAATAGTTTTTATAACTATGTTTTAGTAAACATTTAATTTACAAATGAAAATCTTCCGCTGCATTTTACTGCAAGTTCATTTTAGAATTAACTAAAATGAAAAATGTTAACATTGGGTGAAGCTAGAAGTGAGTGGAGTAGTGTTTTGAGAACTGGAGATTCCAGACTGAAAATCCTTGAGCTCATCCTGTTTGTTACATGTCAACGATCTGGACCTGAAGGGATTTACATTTCAATGCGACAAGGGCATTGAAATGAATCTAATACGAGAAATGATTTGTTGAGTTCTTTGCCTATTACCTTGTCATTCTCACTGGGACACTACACTTCTCTGTTGTGTTGTCGGTTCGCCTAATCGTTCACAGTCATTTTTCCCGCTGATGTGGCCATGGAGGAATTGGACCTGGAACAGGTCCAATTCCGAATTGAAACAGGAATTGGAATTGGACATTCCTATAATGCTTTTTCCGTCTCTCTCCTAAATTCTTTGCCCTCGTTCATCCATCTTTTTTGTATACCTTTTCATGTCCTTCTGTTCTATGTTCGATACTTTTCCCGCCTGGACCTGTTATGCCATTATGTACAACACTCATTTTTAAGTTTAATCTTCTTACACTTATTGATTTTATTTACTTGGATCATTGGAGATTCGAACTGGGGCCTCAAAAGTACAGGACAATTGTCCACTTAACCAGGCTATGGAGGCTCACAATAAGGAAGAATCTCAGGAGTACCTAACTGGTATCCCACTGAGAATTTAAACCTTCCATGGAGCATCACTAACGTATCTGGAGGCAATCCATCCGTTTCATCCACTATGGATGTAGGTCATCTTCCTTGACTATCAGAATGCTATCGACACAGTCCCTCACAAAAGCCTCCTATTTCAACTGGAGACGCAGGCTGGTGTGAGAGAGAGAGAGAGAGAGGAGAGAGAGAGAGAGAGAGAGAGAGAGAGAGAGTGAGAGTGAGAATGAGAGAGAGAGAGAGAGTGAGAGGTACCGCAGGGCTCAGTATTAGGTCACATCTTGCTCCTAACATACATCAGTGTTCAGAAAGGAGAGGAACACAACGAAGAGAGGAGACATGTTAACGTCATAGAAGTTATTTCAAGGGAGTTCAACTGTGATCAAAAGGAGGAACAGCACCACAAGGAACAACACAACAAGGAACAGCATAACGAAGAACAACATGTCCAATCGAGTAGATCGGATAGACAACATTTGTCGCGGTTAATTCGATATTTTAAGAGTAGATACGACACGAGAACCCGCCAAACACACACCGAAACTACGACGTTGGTACAACGTTCGAAGAAGTTTTAACACCTAACCAGTTATAACAACCAATATATCAAGTTGTAACAACGTTCTAATACGTCATAAACACGTTAAGCCAAGATGTAACAACTTTATTACATGTTGTAACAAGCGGAAAATAGAGACAGTTACGGTTTGTGTTTCCAGGGAAGCCAAACCTGAGGCAATGCATTAAACTAAAAACAATACGAAGATCGGGGCTTAGGAGCTAGTGCTTGATCTTCTAAGCATATCTAGGTAAGCACACACACGGCTGGCAGCGGGAGATGGGGTCAAACAAGGAGAAAGTATCTCACCTCCCTCACTCTAGGAAAATTTCTACCGCCTCCCTCGCTCTAGGAAAATTTATCTCAGATTCTGAGGTGAAAATCTAGTTGAAGTGTGAAACAATTAAAAAAACTCTATAATTGCCTTTTACAAATGTCCCTAATTTACGAGGCAGAGAAACATAACCACACAGGAATAGTCCCCAGGAAAGTCCCAGCTGTGTCTGGGTACAAGTGACAGGATGAACAACCCAGCGGGTTTTCTTCCTATCGGGGAGTGTTGTACATGATACTATGGCGGTGTGTCCACTCACAGGATGTGTGACGCTGCCCGATAAACTCGCCTCTCGGGACAAAATTAAATTACCAACCTCGGTAAACAATGACTGTCAACCCAAACCGGATATAAAAGGCTTGAGACGGGTCAGCCAGCAACAGTGTGCCGCCGTCACAGGAGGAGGAAACACAGGTGAGAACTTATCAACATTTTGTCGAGATCTGGGTTCTGATTTTATAATGATTTGGTCTTTAATAAGCCTCATTTTCAAGACTATGATGTTGGATTTTTCACAACTCGCTAGAACGTTAACTTAAGAAGTGGTGGTAGCGGCAGTGGTAGTGGTGGTAGAGGCAGTGGTAGTGGTGGTAGCAACCACATTAATCCAATCTTTCTGCCCCCCCCCAAGGAAGAGTTCTGCCACCTTGAGAAGATTTCTGACAACGATGAGGTCATTCGCCTTGATCGCTCTACTGCTGGTGCCTTTGGCTGGTGAGTTCTTATGTTCTTGTTCTGTTCTTGTTCTTGTGGCGTGTACGGTCTTATTAGTTTCTTTACGTATTGACAAATACTTGCAACACGTACCACTTCATATTTTGTACATTTTGAACCCAAATTAACTTATCAGCTTTACCTAACTTAAATAGTTCGATTATTCTTCAGTCCCCCATAACTTTATTTCTCGGGCATTAAATAATAACTGAAGTATTCATTGAATTCGGACAACGTTATTTTGTTTTTAAGAACACTGTGCCGCTGCTAGAAGCAGGAACAAGGTGCATTCTCAAGCATAGTTGAAAAGAATATAAGAGTCTGTAATTGGGAATCCACCTTGCAAGTTGAAATTGGTAGCTATACTAGGAACACTCAAAATTGACGAGAACACTATAGTTGACGCTGTAATTATTTCAAACTCCATTTTCCTTACTGCAAGCATTAAATTGTCTACAAGTCAAGTAATAACTTGCTTGTCTCAGAAGCCAGACATAGATATATATGCATATTTAATAAGGAGTTTCAATACAAATAAATATTGTAGATTCCTTCTTACAATGGCATACAGGAACATGATCAAGTTCACGCCCTTACTTAGACTTGTGTTCCGAGTAGTTGAATCTAAAACAGCAAATATCCACTTAGCTACAGGTACCTCCTGCAGTTCGGCTTGTAGAGGGAGCTGGATGAAGTAAAGTGTGAAGGGTGTGGACAAAGCAACACGTCCTCGACTCAAGTCCATTACAACCAGCGGTCGACCCCTCAGATGCATTCATAAATTTTTACATGTTGTTCATTCAAAAAAGGAATTTTCTCAAATGTAAATTAATATTATAATATATTAGCATATTGTGCATATATAGGCATAGGTTAGGTTAGGTGTTTAGGTTCTGTTGGCGATTATTTGTATTTGTAGTACGTGGGTGAAGCATTTACAGCGTTGTGGTTCGAACAAAATTCGTCAGTGAAGCACTTGTTCCGGAAGTGTTCGAACGAAATCAGTTGTGAGTCGTGTGTAAACCGTTTTTCATTCATAAACCAGCCCGTCCTCCAAACAAAGATCCAAAAGTGATTCCATGCACCCACCAAACCCCCTGTTTATGAATGAAAAGCGGTTTACACACTACTCACAACGGCTGACGTTCGAACATATCCGGAACAAGTGCTTCACTGACGAATTTTGTTCGAACCACAACGCTGTAAATGCTTCACCCACGTACTACAAATACAAATAATCGCCAACAGAACCTAAACACCTAACCTAACCTATGCCTATATATACACAATATGCCAATATATTATAATATTAATTTATACTTGAGAAAATTCCCGTTTTGAATGAACAGCATGTTAAAATTTATGAATGCGTCTGTGGGGTCGACCGCTGGATGTAATGGACTTGAGTCGAGGACGGGTTGCTTAAACAGCGGGGTTTTACGGGTGGATGGAATCACTTTTGAGTCTTTGTCTGGAGGACGGGCTGGACAAAGACACACACTCGAGCATTACATCTTAGACTGTGGCAAAAATTGAGTCATTAGAGATAAATCTAAACTCACACAGCATGAAATGGCAAACTATCTTATTACAAATGATGAAATGACTGACATCCTTGCACTGTATCCATGTTTCGCTTCCAGTAGATGAATAACACAGACGAATGTGTAAGCCGTGTACTGTGAAGATTAATAATAATTCAGCAATTCTATAATTCTGTAATTTCCCCAAACAGTTATATATTAGCGTAAAGACCTACCATCAATATATAATGATTAACTGGAAATACATGGATATTGAAATATAACAATCTGTGTAACTAGCTGGCATTATATTTATAAAAGTGTGTGCAGAATAGATGTAATTGTTAATGTAATCATCACAGCTGAAGTCTAATAAAGACCTTTTTTGCCCTCTGTACTACTTTCTGCACTACCGCAGACAGAATGAATATGAGGGTGCACAAAAAGCTCCAATTGCCGTCAGTGATAACAGTCAAATCTCGTCTCTAAACTAAACTTTTATCTTCTTCTCAGAGTGTAAACAACATAAGTGTATCAAAGGCTGCGAGTTGAACTCAAAGCCTGTGTGTGGGACGAACGGTCAGACTTACCCCAGCGCCTGTATACTGGAGATCCATTCCTGTCTCAGTCCTCACAAGAACCTGAAGGTGGATTATGAAGGGAAATGTCGTAAGTTTTCGTTTGTTTTGTGTTTATTCATTATCTTCACTTTAATAAGACTATAAAAATCTTCAGATTAGGCAAAATTGTAATTAATTTTGTCAATAAAGATGTTAATAATAACAATAATTCCCAGTGTTATATAGTCGTAATGGCTTGCTTCTTTCTCCCTAATAATTCCCTTCCTTTCTTTTTGTGTACTTACTATTTGTGCTTGCGGGGGTTGAGCCTCGGCTCTTTGGTCCCGCCTCTCAAATGGTGTACAGGTTCCTGAGCCTATTGGGCTCTATCATATCTACACTTGAAACTGTGTATGGAGTCAGCCTCCACCACATCACTGCCTAATGCATTCCATTTATTAACTACTCTGACACTAAAAAGGTTCTTTCTAAATCTGTGCTCATTTGGGTACTCAATTTTCACCTGCGTTCCCTTGAGCGAGTACCAAATTGGTTTGACATAAGTGGTATACAAGGTTCTGAATGATTCCTTACACAAATTTCTAAAGGTAGTTCTTATGTTGGCCAACCTAGCATATGCCGCTGATGATATCCTTTTGATGTGGGCTTCTGGGGACAGGTTAGGTGTGATATCAACATCAAGGTCTTTCTCTCTACCTGATTCTTGAAGGATTTCATCTCCCAGATGATACCTTGCGTTCAGCCTCTCTCTCTCCCTATACCTGTATTTATTCCTCTACACTTACTCATGTTAGACTCTAGTAGCCATTTGTGGACTATTTTTTTCAGTTTGTCCAGGTCATGCCGGAGGCTTTTGTTACCTTCATCATCCGTAATTCTGATTATTATGTATTATTAGCCAAAATAATTGAATTACATAAAATAATAAGAAGTATTCACTTAATTCTCACCAAGTTGTTATTCTTTAAGAACATTCTGCTGCTGCTAGAGGCAGGAACAATGTACTTTCTCATGTAACCAAACGCTTCTACTTTGTAGGTGATGACAACGAATGCCCAATAGCCTGCACCTTGCAGTTCGACCCGGTGTGTGGGACAGACGGAAAGAGATACTCAAACTCTTGCTTTTTGGAAATCGAGGCTTGTAATAACCCCGAACTGAATTTGAAGATTGACAAGCAGGGTAGATGTAAGTCCTCGTGAAGGTTGGCTTGATTTTTTTATTGAGTGCATCAAAGTTCTTGTTAGGGTGGATTTGTTATTGAGTGCGCCATTACATATTTTCGCAAGTACGATAGCTCTCTGTCATTTGTGCCATACATCAAATGAACCGTCTGGTACTGAGCTAAGGAATTAACAAAACAGCAACATAATAATAGGAGAAGATAGATGAGTATACTGGATGACGTAATTAAGCCGCAAAGAGAGTTCCAGACCCAACAGAAAATGAGAAGATTTGTGAGGAACTAAATTATTTCTCCAACAAATATTAATGCTTGAAACGGCGGCTTCCAGAGAAAGCGATAACCACACTGCTGAACGAGAGGCTGAATGACATCGAAATGACAAGGAAAATAAAGAAGCGTCTTAAATATTTCCGACAATGACATAAAACTCGAAAAAAAAGAGACAAATCTCGCCAGGGGTTACTGAAAGAAACCCAGACCTCAAGACTTGAGCAGTAAAACACGTCATTTCAATTGGATGCGAGAGTGGAGAACTACCTGACAGATAAAAGACGGCAACTGAGGTACTCAGAGAAAAATGCCGTCAAGATGTAGTGAGACAAGGAGACAGATCAGGCAGGGATATGTTGAAAAATGATCAAGTGAGCAGTACCAAGGAAAATTCCAGAGGAACTAATATATATATATATATATGTGTGTAAATAATCCAACATGTCGACATTTATATGTAAATAATAACTGCCACCCACCTGTGCACTTATATGTTATTTACTAGGAGATCCAACTTTATTTAAATTATATTACTTTAGGCTTTATTATGCGAGGTCGGTTACTTAAGCATTACACTTTAAAATTCACTTTAATAAATATTGTGACTAAACTGGATCTTCAAAACACTTTCACTTGTAAACTTTTAGCGAAGAATCTTGCATTAAACTGGTTTCTCCTTAAGACTTGTAGCTTTCTTGAGTTGTTTCATTCATCTGATTCACAAATTCACGTCTAACAATATTTGCTTGAAGCTCATATATATATTGTCCTTACAATTTCAGGTTAAGAGTTCAACCAGCAACTCAAACAAGGCACATAACAGCATGGAAGATCTTGTTCTTGATCTTCCAGATCTCGATGAAACAAGAATATCCAAACTGGTTGTTAAGACCATGCTCAGGGCGCTTACTACCAGCTCAGACATCAAGATCAATATACTTCATAACATTTAACCTACTAATGATATATTGATGTTTTTCCAGCTAAAACCGCCAGTAAAGTTGTGAAATCTATATCTAGATTATTCTTACTGTCTACCTCAACAGAAATAATGGTCAAATAAGACTCCAAACAATCGGTAACGAAGTTTTTATCAAACAACCCGTTCTTGCACTTGCTTATAGTCAATATCCTGCTTATGAATTAGTGCATATATGACTTACTAATTTATTGTGAATATTTGAGTTTACCTTGAAAAGTTGAATAGAAAACCACAACCTAACCTAACCTTCTTAGTATGTTAATATATTACAATTAGTACTGAACCTATACCTACATTGATATTACAGTTTTACAAAATTAATAAAACAAAACTAAAATATTTAAATAAATTGTAAGGTAACTCAGGATATTGTCAAATTTTGTATAAAATCTCTATTGTTTATTAAAACTGAGAGAAAAGTTAGTGCCTCGAAAAAAATATGGGTTATAGTATGTCACATATATGCTTATAAGCGAAATAATAACTATAAGCCATATATGTGCTTTTTTATTATATAGACAAGATAATTAAACTTTACTGGTTATTCATAAACCAAAACGTTTGACTGAGTGTCTTATTACATCTGATCTTCTTTACACCTGGTCAAAAATAGTTACAGGAAGAATCGGTAATTCTTTGTGGTGGTAAGTTACCAGGTTCTTTGAAATGCTGACTTTATTAGTTTTAACTACGGGCTCGCCATAGCCCGTGCTGCTTAGAACTTTTTGTCCCAAGTAGCGAATCTTTAACAACAACAATATTAGTTTTAATAATTTATTATATACCTAAATGACTAAAACTTTAGGCACCTGTTAAAAGTTTAAAACAGTTTTTTAACGTTTAAAGTTTAAACGTTAACTTTAACGTTAACTAAAGGAAGTCCCACTTTATTAACATTTATTAACTACTCTGATATTGAGAGGAAATATGGAGAGAGAGAGAGAGAGAGCGAGAGAGAGAGAGAGAGAGAGAGAGAATGTGTATGGTGGACCTAAATCAGTTGGAGAACTAATATGTTATCACACTCATTCTACTGCTTTCCACTTTCTCTCATAATTTTCAACTGGTGTTGTGGTTGAGGAAGAGTTGTGGGTGGAGGTGGTGTTATGGACGAAGGAGCAATTCCCCCATTCCAGTCGTCACTGACACACACACACACACACACACACACACACACACACACACACACACACACACACACACACACACAGATGAGTCACAGAGATGTTAGGAGTTTTCATTAGCGTGAGAGTAGTGGAAAATGGAATGCACTTGGGGAACCGGTCGTGGAAGCAAATACTATTCATACTTTTAAGACTAGGTATGATAGGGAAATAGGACAGGAGTCATTGCTGTAAACAACCGATAGCTGGAAAGGCGGGATCCAAGAGTCAATGCTCGATCCTGCAAGCACAAATAGGTGAGTACAAATAGGTGAGTACACACACACACAGTATAGCCAAATACAACTCCTTTGCACACATATACGATTATGTATGCAAAGAGACTTTCTGTAATTCTAGGCAAGAATGAACACACACAGACGTGTGTGTGTGTACTCAAATAATTGTGTTTGCGGGGGTTGAGCTCTGGTTCTTTGGTCCCGCCTCTCAACCGTCAATCAACAGGTATACAGGTTCCTGAGCCTATTGGGCTCTATCATATCTACACTTGAAACTGTGTATGGAGTCAGCCTCCATCACATTACTTCCTAATGCATTTCATTTGTCAACCATTCTGACACTAAAAAAGTTCTTTCTAATATCTCTGTGGCTCATTTGGGCACTCAGTTTCCACCTGTGGCCCCTTGTGCGTGTGCCCCTTGTGTTAATTAGCCTGTCTTTATCTACCCTATCTATTCCCTTGAGAATCTTGAATGTAGTGATTATGTCCCCCCCTAACTCTTCTGTCTTCCAACGAAGTGAGGTTTAATTCCCGTAGTCTCTCCTCGTAGCTCATACCTCTCACTAGTCTCGTGGCAAACCTTTGAACCTTTTCCAGTTTAGTCTTATGCTTGACTAGATATGGACTCCATGCTGGA
The DNA here is from genome assembly GCA_020271785.1 of Procambarus virginalis. Lineage (NCBI taxonomy): Eukaryota > Metazoa > Arthropoda > Malacostraca > Decapoda > Cambaridae > Procambarus > Procambarus virginalis. The sequence goes on along the minus strand of WNGS01162923.1, from coordinate 2,624,129 downwards.
GCCGCATACTCCAGGATTGGTCTGACATATGTGGTATATAATGTTCTGAAAGATTCCTTACACAAGTTTCTGTGTGTGTGTGGTAGGGACGTGTTTTTTGTGTATTGTGTTGATTGTTGATTTTCGTGGGGAATCACGTGGCTTTGTTTTGGTTTGGGGCGAGGGTATTGAGCTGTCCATATAACTCCTGTCTCGATTTTGATGTTTGTCTGTCTGTCTTCCTCGCTGTCTATATGTGTGTGGCTGGAGTGCTGTTTCTGTCTGTCTGTCAGAGGGCTTCCACTTCCCTACAATATGCTCAAGTGTGCCAAGTCTTGAAAAGTTGCCGTCAACCTTTTTAATCACCTCCACACATGCCGCCCGCGCGCGCGTGTGTGTATACACGCGCGTGCGTGCTTGCGAGCGCGAGGCAGATCACGCACGTCAGCCATGAAGATGCTGCTGACTAACTGAGAGCGTGTTTAACAACCACGTAGAACAGTCACAGCCACGGAACGAACAAGAACAATTACAGTGTATCGTGTCGCTACGAAGCCAACTATCGCCAGCATGGTAACGGCTGAAAGCCAAAGCCTCGTTACCCATCAAATGAACAACGTAATCACTACGTTTTTTCCAAACGTCAATTCGCTATAACAAAGTAACAGAAATTCTCCAAATATCGTTTAGTCTCAGGAAAAAACAGAAAAATTTCGTTGCTGAAAGAGAATAACGAACTATCAGATGGAGAACTGGGCTTCAACAAGCAGTTACGCAAGTACTTCCGAAACCTGTACATCTTTCCTCAATCTTTGACGGCTTTTGTTACATTTATTAACAGTTTACAGGCATGAAAACTTGCAATCAACTGTTGTTATTGTTATAACAGCCTCCTGGTGCTTCGGAGCTCATTAACTGTTTAATAATTGTAAACAAAGCCGCCAAAGATTGAGAAAGATGTAGATGTCTCGTAAGTACTTGTAACTGCTTGTTGACTCTGGTCCCTGAGGTACGCTGGACAGATGAACGGGTGACAGTGTAAAGACGGTGGGACCTGTCTAGTGAGGTGGTTGTAGTGGTTAGAGGCAGTAGTTTCAAAGCATTATACGACAAAGAGTACTGGGAAGACGGGACGCCACGAGCGTAGCTCTCATCCTGTAACTACACTCAGGTAATTACACTTAGGTAACTACCCACCGCAGCGGGCCTGCCACACCGCCAAACAACCCCACATTCTGCACAATAACAACGCCAGCAGAGGTCTCATCGTGGGATTGTCCGCCGA
>WNGS01162923.1:2581790-2616966 GCA_020271785.1 Procambarus virginalis | reverse complement strand
CTACTTGGAACTTCTTGTTCCAGGTAGCGAATCTTTAGCAACAACAACCTCTGGTATACAAGGCACTACGGGCTCACCATAGTGCCGTGCTACTTGGAACTTCTTGTTCCAGGTAGCGAATCTTTAACAACAACAACAACCTCTGGTATAGGTGGGCAGATCGTTCAGAAGAAACAACTCAATATCCAAGTCACACTTTATTGAAAAGAAAGAGTAAAGTAGTGTAAGATTTATTTTATCTTCAGTTCAAAATCACAGAGTAAATAGTTTACATAAAATTCAGTTTTTGTGAGTATATATAAAATATAAGACAAATATCATTTAACTACGAGAAAGGTAAAAGTGTCTAAAAGCATTTCATTTTTACTAGTATGTTCAAACGACAAAAATTGCAGACATTATTAGGAATTGATTGTTTGACTGTCACAGATTCCCAATTGTGTAAGTGGTGCAGAAGCCCGCTACTCGGGTGGACTAAAGTGGCTCAGTTGATGCGGGAGGGTCGACACAGTTGAGATTGATGGACGATCAGTTGATGCCTGTGATCGGGTCGTGAACACACACAGCCGGGAAGCGCAGGAGAACTGTTCAGCAGAGTAGCCGTGTTCACACAAGTTCACCATAGCGTAAGTCACTCGTAGGGCGTACGGATTCTGACACACACGTATGGATTCATTAATGATATCTATGATAAGTGTTGATATATATATATATATGTTCATAGGTATCAGCATATAAGATAAAAACGAAAATAATCTAAGCATTCTATAGTATTGTGCAGCGTCACTCATCCTGTGAGTGGACACACCGCCATAGTGACAGTATGGGCAGCGTCACTCATCCTGTGAGTGGACACACCGCTATAGTGACAGTATTGGGCAGCACCACTCATCCTGTGAGTGGACACACCGCCATAGTGACAGTATTGGGCACCGCCACTCATCCTGTGAGTGGACACATCGCCATAGTGACAGTATTGGGCAGCGTCACTCATCCTGTGAGTGGACACACCGCCATAGTGACAGTATTGGGCAGCGCCACTCATCCTGTGAGTGAACACACCGCCATAGTGACAGTATTGGGCAGCGCCACTCATCCTGTGAGTGAACACACCGCCATAGTGACAGTATTGGGCAGCACCACTCATCCTGTGAGTGGACACACCGCCATAGTGACAGTATTGGGCAGCGTCACTCATCCTGTGAGTGGACACACCGCCATAGTGACAGCATTGGGCAGCGCCACTCATCCTATGAGTGGCGCTGCCCAATACTGTCCAATGCCTTTCCCAAACAATAACATCGTAGCTAAGACTACGATACATAGTAACTACATCGTAAATGCTCAATTTATTTCCGTTCTCTCTCATATGAAGGTATCTACCCAACTGAATCACGTGGTTTGTGTGTATATATATATATACATAATAACAATTTAAATTAAAGGACTTTTAATTAATTATCTCAATTAAGACAAATTAGTTACCAGTCCAAGGTTGAAGCAGACACTATGGAAGGTGTCGACACAGCTCTGGTAGCAGTCATCATTATGTATTTCCTGGTAGGTGTTGGTCATCATCTTCTCTGTAAGGTCATCATCACCAGTCACCACCTTCACTATCTTCTTCATTGTCTCCTTCACGAAGGTGCGGTTCTTGGAGGTGAAAATGAGCTCATTCAATATGTAGAATGAGATTGTATGCATACAGGAAAAATCAAAGCTGAATATTTTGGTTAAAAAAAAAAAAAGGCTGGGATTTTCAGCTAATTTTGTTGTCTAACTCCGAGTGTTCTGCCTCTTTTGGGGATCGAACTCGGAACTTCAGGACTACGAATCCGAAGCGCTGTCTACTCAGTTGTCAGGTCCTATACTGTCTTCATTTTATTATCTTTCGTGGGGTTGTTTATTATCTTCTTGCCTCCAGTGAAACCACAGTCATTTGAAATTATTAATTTTAATTTTTAATTTAATTAATTTTTAATTAATAAATTAATTTTTAATTAAGAAATTATAAATTTGGTAATGTTTAAACTCCTCAGCGTTCTCGAAGATATAAATAAATAATAACTTTATAAATCATAACCTGAATCATAAATTATAACCTGATAAATCATAAATAATAAATCATAAATAATAAATAAATAATAAATAAATAATAAATAAATCATTATCTGAACTCAAACTTTCCGAACAGACTCAAAAATACGTTAATCAAACACAAGTGGATTGCAGAGGTTTGCAACTAGAATAGTATCAGAACTAACATGGTTAGCGTATGAGGACAGGCTGAAGGAACAGGACCTCACCACCTTGGAGGATAGAAGAAACAGAGAAGACATGATAACAACGTATAAGATACCGAGGAAGGATAGGCAAGGTGGGACAAAGACAGCCTCGATAAGTGGAAGCTGGGAACGCAAACGACTCGAAGGAATGTCAGGAAGTATACAAGGACACTGTAGGGACGGTCAACAATTGGAATGAACTGAAAGAAGAAGCTGTTGAAGCCACCTCCATTCCACAACTTTAAGGACGAGGATTGACAAAGATATTGAACGCTAGAATAATGCAGCATTACTGCAACGGGTTCAGCAAAGCCTATTAGGCAGCGAGGGAGGGAACTAACAGGGAGAAAGCGTTGTCTGTTGTTATAGATTCAGCTACTCTGAACAAGTTCCAAGTAGCACGGGCTATGGTGAGCCCGTAACTTACCTGGCACAGGAGCTGGGCAAGAAGCACGGGCTATGGTTAGCCTCGTGGACAGGAGATGTCTCCCGTGGAGAAAGCGCTAAGTTATTATGACTATATAGCACTGGGAAGGGGTCAGGATAACGATTTGGGATGGGACGGAGGGAAAGGAATGGTGCCCAACCACTTGTGGACGGTCTCGGGGGATTGAACGCCGACCTGCATGACGCAAGACCGTCACCCTACCGTCCAGCCCAAGTGGTTGGGCTAGAAGGCGGGGGAACACAAGACTTAATCCACACTACCCCGTAATCTCTGATGGATAAGAACGATCTACTCACCTCCTGGAGAGTATCTATCTCATGCTGCCAGAAATCTGCTCCAGTGAGGCCGTCGGCGGCGTCCACGAGGCTCTGCAGCATGGCCAGTGGAACGTCGGGGCTGGCAATGGAAGTCGTCTGAAAGAGAGAGCGAGTAACGCAATGATTCTGGACAACAGACGAACCGAACAAAACAAGGACAAGACAAGACACTTTTTCTTGTAGGAGCAACAAAGAGAGACCAAGATCAAGGAGCCACAAAGAGAGAGACCCTGTGAACTAAGATCTTCAACTCGGGGGGGCAATATCAGAAAAAATCACGGTTCTCGTTTACATAAATGGATAAATCGGCTCATATATATATATATATTTACGTCAATAAAGTCGATTATAAATGTGTATAACCATTTAAATGAAAATGATTGACAGGGAAAATATGCGGTTAGCAATTAGTAGTAGGCAGCCATCAGTCTCAGGAGACTACGGAGTTGCGCTCTGGTTGTCGGTGTGGAGTGGCCTCTCCAGGGCGCAAAGCCAGGGTGGGTTGATATGGATGAGAAGCTGTTACCCATGCAGCAGGTCCTCCCTCTGGTCGGGACCAGCAGGCCCCCCAATTACCACCATATGAAGCCACAGGGATGAACAACAGTGAACACCAGAACATAATAAGTGCTACATGAACAATCACAAAAAAGTGAACACAAGGGGGAAGGAGAGGGGGCGTTGACTCACCCTGCGGTATGTCATTACGTAACAATTCCGGCCTACTAACCAGACACGGGTCGTCTATGGGGAAGAAGGGACCAAAGTCGACTGCATCGACCGACTTGCTACCGACGAAGGCCCCAACCGCTTCCGTATCGATAGACTTCTCGCCCCACTGCATCACGTGAGAGGTCGTGGTTGCCTTCTTGACGACCTCAAACTGCTTCTCCAACGTCTCCTGCGTCACGTCCTCCTGCAGAAACGCCATTTAGAACCCCGATGCTCATCCAGGAAAGCTATATATGGCTATATCAAATGTTATATTGCAAGGATACTGTTGCAAAGGTTGAGGCGCCAGTACCAGGTACCAGTACTCACTCACTACCACCACTACCAAGCCAGCTACTTACCCTATCAGTGTCTTCCATCCACTTGATGCTGAAGACATCGCCAAGGAAGGTACCCACTTTCTTATCCAGGTAGCAAGCGTACGATGACTCCGTGGAATTCGAGGCGGACAAAGCATATACTGAGAAGAATGCGTTATTCAATAATAATGATACACACAATGACAATGCCAAAAATGAAAAAGCGCCAAGCCATTACGACTATATAGCACTGGGAAGGGGTCAGGATAAGGGTTTGGGATGGGACAGGAAGGGAAGGAATGGTGCCCAACCACTTGTGGACGGTCTCGGGGGATTGAACGCCGACCAACATGACGAGAGACCGTTGCTCTACCGTCCAGCCCAAGTGATTGGACCTTTAAAAATCACAATAATAGATGTATCAAATGAATAAATTGAATTAACCATCTAGTTGGTGCTAATGTTGAGAAGAAAATGTAAGTAGTTGTATTCTAATGGAAAAATGAATCACTTTTAATCACTAGCTAGTAGATATTATTATAAAGATGTACATTTTATAATAATGAATTTGTTATCATTTTTATCAAGATAGGATAGACACCCTGTGAAGGAAATTTGGTAAAAAATATGAAAACGAAAACGGAAAGCTAACATGAAAGTCATGGGAGACTTATCTTACCATTAATGTCATCAGGGATGTTCTTGAACATGGAACCAGCCTCACAGGCCTCCATATACACAGTCAGCTGGAGGTAGGAGGAACAAGATCTTTGATGAGTAATCCTTTTTCATGATATTCCTTCTGTGACAATCTATGCAATTGCAAGCGTTTAGGGGCTGTTTAGAGGCGTATACAGCCTTGTATTATTTATTTATTTACTTATTTATTTATTTATATACAAGAAAGTACATTGAGTTTATGAAAGTATAGAGATTTGATGTTTTACATTCTTGTAAAGCTACTAGTACGCATAGCGTTTCGGACAGAACGTTTCATTTTTGTGTGTGGGAAAGCAACACTCACCTCCTTGAACCGCTTATTGCGGTGCATATCCAGGATGCCGTTGGTGAAGTTCTTGACGTAGAGATAAGATTCGGGGAAGGCGAAGATTCCGGGAGCTCCGTGATCCACCATATTGATGAAGACATGGTCGTTTGGTCCGCTCTTGAGTACTTTACCGGAGCCCACGTCCTTCAAGCCCTCTGCGTCGCCTTGCAGGATCTTCAGGAAGTTCTCTGGGGTGACGTCCTTGCCGGTGTAGTCCTTGGGGACGCCCTTGTAGACGTCGGGGCCGTCTGGCCGGTTGATTACCACCCCCTTGGTAGGATTCCTGGAGGAAGCAAACGAGATGAGGTATGTGGCCCATGGCTGCGAGATTTAGTAATTAAGGGGGAACTGATATATTTGGTTAAATCTGCATTTGGATTACCTGTCCTCCTACAAAGAACGTCGCATTTCGCTCGTATGCTTTACACAAAACCAAAATCCATAGGGTTGGATCACAAGGCCGTGATCCAACACCATACCAAGTTAGATTACCTTGTTACAGGGCCAACTGTCGGACAAGGTCCAGCAGACCTTAGAGGTTAATGATTTTTACATTTTGAATACTAGAATAACAAGTTGTTGTTGTTGTTGTTAAAGATTCGCTACCTGAAACAAGAAGTTCCAAGTAGCACGGGCTATGGCGAGCCCGTAGTGGACAAAATAACAAGCAGTCGAGTCATATGTAAAAGTTGGTGACTGAACACTATATACGTACAATTAAATTAAGCAAAAAAGGCACTTCAATATTCATAGGTAGAGTTTGCTAGGAAAAACTGATGCTATTACTTGATTAATAGTGTAAATATTTCAAAAGAACTAACTTGGCTTCATTAGAACAGTTAGCTCTAATTAAAAAAGTGAGACCAGTACGTTATTAAATCAAATTTGGCGTTATACTTATCTGAAAAAAACAACTCGTCAGTTAATTAGCAATATTTTCCGATTGGTTAAGCCTCATTGACGTGGGTTCTCAAACAGGTTTTACAAACAAGGTTTCATAATTAGGACCGTAATATGTAACCCAATCATATAAGATAAGAGAATACATCACATACCCACATGTATTCTCTGGTAGGATACAGAAATAGTTACAAGGTAAGGTAATTATAATTGTAGAGAAAATTATAGCTGTGTTGGTTATAGTTATCTCTAATTAGCACGGCTATACTGCATTTAGAAGGAATATGGGAACAAGGATCTGGGATAGGATGGAGGGAAAGAATGGTGTTCAACCATTGAGAGAGAGAGAGAGAGAGAGAGAGAGAGAGAGAGAGAGAGAGAGAGAGAGAGAGGACTGACAACAATGAGACATTGACATCGCTACTCACAACTTGTTGTTAGCGATGTCATCGTACATCATGACTATGATGTGATCATCAGGGACGCCATGCTGGTGGAGGATCTGGTAGGCGTGACACACGTCCGCCTGCAACCACAGGTATAATCTTTTCAACTCAGTGCCTTTGGCTAACCACAACAGTTCCATCCTCCAAGACCAAAATGCCTTTTTTCGGTATTGGATATGTAACATGTTAATCAGAAAATTAATATTTAGAGTCGGTGGTGGGGGACAGGAAGGATATATATGCCCTGTCGAGGTCCCAGTTAACTACCAATTCTCCCCAGGATTGGTAATTAGAAACCTAACAATTGCTTAACTCCCAGGTTCCTATATACTGCCTGAGGAACACCTGCAGGGAAACGTCTCTATGGTACCGCAGGATTCGATCCCGGGTCTGCCGATATAGACTACCGCGCTGCGCCAGGGGACCACCACACACGAGGGAGATTCATCTAAACACCCTCTTAGACTCACCTGATGGCGGTAGTTCATCCAGGTGGAGGAGCCGGCTACCAGCACAGCCCACAGCTCGCCATCCGGCTCCGGCGCGGCTACTCTTGCCTGACCGAAAGAGACCATCACACCCACCAACACCACCAAGGCCGCAGTCACACGCCCCATATCACGCTCGCTACTGCTGCAGAGGCGGACAACACACACATAGGTAAACATGTCTTAACATAAGAGGAAAGAGTATGAGCGTCATACAGTTAGACTAATCATCCTATTGATTACACATACACACTCGTGTATGTGTAATCAATATTTATTCCCAAGTAAATAATTCCCATTTACTTATATCTCACACACCTAACTACTACTTAGCTGTAGTGCCAGTAGCCTAACTGGTTTGAAAATCATATCAAATCAAATCTCTCTATCCATAAATAGTATACATCTATAATTGGGAACTTTTTCATACCAGTTACAGAACAGAAATTTTATGTCAAAGTAACATGCAATTGCACATAGACAAACACACATGCTAAGATATACATATATATTTACTATAGTTATACACAAACTCCGGTTAAATGGACCAGCTAATACTCACTCCAGCTACTGAAGACACCGGGTAAGTGGAGTGAAAGTTGAGTGCAACTGTGGTGCTACGTCAGGAGTGCCGGGAGCAGGAGAGTGCCAGGAGCAGGTTCAGTGCCTCGTTATATATGCAAGAGTCTGTAGGGACGCCACAGGAACGCCTACCCTGCGTCACGCCACTAGAGGCGTTCAGTCGGGTCCGCCACAACAATGAGATTGACCGATAAGGTCGTAAAGCACGTGTGTGGTTGTGTTCTGCGGCTAGGAATGGGGCGGGGTTTGTGGTGTTTGGGTCTAGTGTTTGTGTATTTACTGTTTGTATCTGCGGAATCGAGCCATTAGCTCTTGGGCCCGGACTTTCTAACCGATCTATTTTTTCCTCTATTATGTTTACTACATGTATTTCTCTCTAACACACGAACACATCCCCAGGAAGCAGATCGTAGCAGCTGTCTAACTCCCAGGTACCTATTTACTGCTAGGTGAACAGGGGGCATCAGGGTGAAAGAAACTCTGCCCATTTATTTCTGCCTCTGCTGGGGATCGAACTCGAACCCTTAAAACTACGACCCCAGAGCGCTGTCCACTCAGCCGCGAGGCCCGCAAATAAATGTGTGTATATTTGCTATTTGTATTCACATCTGTGTTTGCAGAATCGAGCTATTAGCTCTTGGACTCCGCCTTTCTAACCAATCTAATTTTCCCCTATTATATCTACGTATTCATCTAGTTGTGCTTGCGGGGGTTGAGCTCTGCTCTGGCGGCCCGCCTCTCAACTGTCAATCAATCAACTGTTACTAACTACTAACTAATTCTTTTTCCACACATACACCCCCAGGAAGCAGCTCCGTAAAAGCTGTCTAACTCCCAGGTACCTTTTTACTGCTAGGTAACAGGGGCATTAGGGTGAAAGAAACTTTGCCCATTTGTTTCTGCCTGGTCTGGGAATCGAACCCGGGCAACAGGATTATGAGTCGTGCGTGCTGTCCACTCAGCTACCAGACTCCCAGTGGAGTGTGTGTGTGTGTATTCACCTAGTTGTGTTTGTGGGGGTTGAGCTTTGCTCTTTCTGCCCGCCTCTCAACTGTCAAGCAACTGTTTACTAACTACTTTTTTTCTCCACACCACACACACAAACACACACACCAGGAAGCAGCCCGTGACAGCTGACTAACTCCAAGGTACCCATTTACTGCTAGGTAACAGGGGCATTCAGGATGAAAGAAACTTTGCCTATTTGTTTCTGCCTAGTGCGGGAATCGAACCCGCGCAACAGAATTACGAGTATTACGCGCTATCCACCAGGCCCCCTGTGCGTGTGTGTGTGTGTGTGTGTGTGTGTGTTATATATACTAACCAAAGTTCAGAGTGCACAAGCGTGTCTATCAGAGAGCGGTGGTGGTGATAAGGTCAATAGCATTGTCCAGCTTTATCTTGGATCTTCGTGACTCAACATGCGTCTTGCTTCTCACAACAGTCCTGTGGAATGGTGGTCAATAATGAATGCAAGTTTAATATGTGTATTAGGAATGTAAATCATGGATGTAAATAATGAAAGTAAATTATGGATGTAAATGGTAAATATAAATTATACATGTTAATTATCCTTTGCTTTGTTTGTAATTCCATCAGCATTTGTGTTAAATGTCTTTTAATAAGGTTAACTTCGATATAAAGGTCGGGCAATGTGGCTGCATCAACCATGTGTCTCAAACCAACCGAAGCACAGCGCTAGGGTCGTCGGGGAAGAACACCATCGCACTCTCTCCTGTATTACAGCTTTCACGAGAGAGCTTTTCTTGACAAAGATGCAGTTCGTATTTGACAAATGCCCTTAAAGGGGTAATGGTTAATGTAGGACTGGGTGCCTGGTCTCTGACGGGTGCTGTGGGTTTTTTAAATTTTGCCCCGATGAGCGAGTTTATTAGACAGTGCCACTCATTTTGTGAGTGGACTTACCTGTGGGTGTTCAGTCGAGCGAGATGAGAGGAATAGACCTGACAGAGAAAGAAAACAGCTCTCAACTTTGGAAGTGGATTTGGTGATAGGAATTCTCACTAGAGAGCTTGCCGGCTGAAGAAGTTTTGATACAGATGAAGCATACATTCTCTCTCCTCTGTTTCTCTCTCAAAAGCTGTTCACTTCCTCATCTTGTTATCAACAATGAACCTCAATTTAGATTGACAGTTCTAGAGATGCAAGGGAGGACATCTTTGGCGTTGTAAAGCCTGAACGGTGAAGCGAAGTTGGGTAATTCGGCCGGGAATCGATCAGAGAAGCGGGAAAGACGAGACTGAACTCCGTCGGGCAATTGCTCTTGATAAAGTGGGGAGGCCGTAGAAACACGCGGGGAGGTGGGTTATCAGGACCTGAAAATTCGATAGGGACGTAGGTCCTTTGAGTGGTACGTAGGTCAGGTGTGTAAGGTAAAAGAAATTGACGGAAACTATTTTGAATCCTTTGAATTGTTTAAATATGCAAACATTTAAACAATTTCACTATATAAGCGAGTGAGCCCCAGCAANAATGTTGAGTGAGTACCTTGCAACAGTTGCTTCAATGTTGAGTGAGTACCTTGCAACAGTTGACCTCAATGTGAGTGAGTACTTGCAACAGGTGACCTCAATGTTGAGTGAGTACCTTGCAACAGTGACCTCTGTTGTACCTTGCTATGTCTGTTGTCGTTAACCCTATACTAGGCTTGCACTTTTGTCCTATGGGTAGTTTCAATTGCCGGCCCTCTAAGGGATTAATAATTACTACTTGCCGACCGAATAATCTCCACGGGAAATCATAAAAAAGAACACAGAAATACCCAGGTAAGAGTAACAGCATAAATATGTATATTTAAAGAGAGAAAAAAGTAGCCTAATCACTAAGTGGAGGTCCCCATATTCTTCTTATACCTTGATTAATATGCAAGACTCAGACATGTCGAGATGGCAAAACATTCACCAAGTCATGTTACTTATATACAGGTCAACTTATGCAGGCGTTGAGTCACAATAACGTGGCTAAAGTAACTTGACCAGACCACACACTATTAGGTGAAGGAACGACGACGTTTCGGTCCGTCCTGGACCATTCTCAAGTCGATGAGAATCGACTTAAGAATGGTCCAGGACGGACCGAAACGTCGTCGTCCCTTCACCTTCTAGTGTGTGGTCTGGTCAAGATCAACCTAGTCACTTTAGTCTGACATACATCAATTAAAGCATTATCCATCCAGGCGAGACCAAGGACACGTACAAATATATTCTGAAATCTGGACTCTCTCTATTCGCTCTGAACAATACTATGATATACTGCAAGTTAAATTAATATGAATTGTGGCTTACCTGACTGTCTGGCAGAGTGAAAATCTTTAGAACCGTGAGGCTCTTTCTAACACAGCTGCGCCGTCCACCATTTTCTGGTAATTGAGGAACGCCCTCTCACTTCCGCCCCTCAATACATAATGTCCAAATCATCCTAAATAACCCCTCAATATTCCCATTTAATAATACTCTACCGGTAGATAATAAATGGAATAAAGTCTATTTTCATTTTCAAAACGTTAATGTATATATATTTTCTACTGGGTGGGCGAACTACTTTGGTGGGCGGAGAGCTATCGCCGTCCTCCGGTCTGTCAGCTAGCTGCCGCCTCAGGGAACAATTATGTCGTCTGTTTATGTCTGTTTCTCTAGACATCTCTTAACAAAATACTACATACTAGGGGATGAGGTTCGTACGTAATGCTCGCCGAGCAGTAGTGCCAGTCCTGAAGCTGTCAGTGCCAGTCCTGAAGCTGTCAGTGCCAGTCTTGAAGCAGTTAAGGCCAGTTACATTCAAACTCAAAACTCAAATTTTGATTCAGGTAAAAGTACATACATTGCTGAAGAGTTACAAACGTAATTTTGGATTTACAGATAGAGCTGGTACATACAATACCTAAAACCACTAATACGCATAGCGTTTCGGGCATTGGTTAGATAATTCCAAATATTTACGAGTTTGAGGTAGAGCGAACTGTACTGGAGCGTAGAGACCAATCGTTGAACACTTGTTATTGGGCAGTTAGTGGCAGTGATGTGCATTTAATATTACTACCTGTGGAGATATGTAGTTGTTATAGATTCAGCTACTCGGAACAAGTTCCAAGTAGCACGGGCTATAGTGAGCCCGTAACTTACCTGGCACAGGAGCTGGGCAAGAAGCACGGGCTATGGTGAGACCGTAACTTACCTGGCACAGGAGCGGGGCAAGTAGCACGGGCTATGGTGAGCCCGTAACTTACCTGGCACAGGAGCTGGGCAAGAAGCACGGGCTATGGTGAGCCCGTAACTTACCTGGCACAGGAGCGGGGCTGTGGAGATAAGAACGAACCACGAAAGAAACCGACTGACACTTTGACCTAACTATAACTGAAACACACTTTGACCTGACTGCCATCCTAAGAAAACTGACACTCGGCTAACTGGCTCCCTGAGCTATGTAACATCCACACTGAATTAACTGACTGAACTCCCTGACTCACCTCTTCATCACACTTCGAACCAGAAATGACCTAAGTCTCCGTATCACAGGAACCCATACCAGGGGGTGGTAATCAACCGTCCTGGCGGCCCTAACGTCTACGAGGGCGTCCCTAGAGACTACACCGGCCGGGAAGTCACGTCAGAGAACTTCCTGAAGGTCCTACGAGGCGACGCAGAAGGCTTGAAGGGTGTGGGCTCCGGTAAGGTCCTCAAAAGTGGACCAAACGATCGGGTCTTCATCAACATGGTGGATCACGGAGCTCCCGGAATCTTCGCCTTCCCACACGACTATCTCAATGCAACTGCTCTGGTGGATGCTCTTCTGGCCATGCATCAGGCCAACAGGTACTGGCAGGTGAGTCAAGCAGCAGCAGCATCTCGTAGGTGTGGAGGTGTACCGGGTGTACGTACGGCATTATTCACTCTTTCGGAGTGTGTTATTTTCTGTTTTGGGTGAAGATTTGGTCACTCTGTGAAGGTAGCTTCTCTAAGTGAGTGAGTGAGTGCAACTTCTCTCTGTTAGTGAGTGCAATTTTCTCTGTGAGTGAGTCTAAATTCTTTGTTAGTGAGTTAAACTTCTCACAGTGATTGAGTACAGCTTCTTGGAGAGTCATAATAAGAGAACGATTTTATAAATACACTCTGATTACAATTTTTCCCCAATTATATTAAACTATACATATTGTATTTAAATTATATTTAAAATATAAAATGAATTATATATTTAATTTGTAGACAATTGAATAAGAATAATTTAGGCAATGATTCCCAAATTTGATAAATTAAATATTCTTCAAATGGATGATAAATGCCTCTCGAATTAAACGGAGATTAGGTGAAGGTTAACATCTCGTTAACAATCAATTAATGATTGGCATCCACCCCTATTATTCACCTATGTGTGATTAACTCGCCCCCACACATCACCTCCTTCCCATGAGTATTTGAAATAAATTTCCATCTTGTATATTCATCCCTTACCGGAAGATGTTCCAGATATATATATATATATATATATATATATATATGACCATAGGTTATTCATAATGAAAGAGAAAATGGGAATGAAACACTCGTTTTCAACAGAAAACGAGTGTTGAAATTTGTCCTGTGAGGGGTGACTGAGTGTAATCTTCTGGGTATTCATCTCCACAGATGGTGATGTACGTGGAGTCGTGTGAGTCCGGATCCCTCTTTCAAAGTATCCTTCCTGACGACATTGAAGGTGAGCTCTCTCTCTGTCTCTGTCTCTGTCTCTGTCTCTCTCTCTCTCTCTCTCTCTCTCTCTCTCTCTCTCTCTCTCTCTCTCTCTCTCTCTCTCTCTCTCGATTTACTGTTACCCTGGCCGTTTTTGCTCACGTTTTTCTATTTATTTAATGTGTTAACAATTGTAATAGACATTTCTTTCTGGAGCTAAATTAATAATTCTTCTGATATTTAAATAAATTACCATTGCCATTTTCTTCATTCTAGTTATTGACTACACTAGTACAATAACTACTGTAACTAGACTACAACAATAACTTTGCTTTGTATTTTCCTCTCGATTAAGTCTCCCCCTTCTTTGCTCCTATTTTCTGTTCTTCATTATATCCTTCTTGGTTTCAGACGCAAACTAAGTTATTGTGTGAGAAAGAGATTGACATTGTAGTTCCTTTACAGTATATGCCTTGAGCGCCTCCGCGCCCGACGAGCACTCGTACGCCTGCTACCAGGACGACACCCTCAAGACCTTCCTGGGCGACGTCTTCAGCGTCAAGTGGATGGAAGACACCGATGTGGTAAGTGGTCTACCACGTCGCTGCCACCTGAGGGGGGCAGAGGTGGAGTCGAGCCTTAGAGCGTGCTTGAAGGCTTGGCTAGCCTCCTCCCCACCCCTGACGACTCTCAAAAGATATCGTGACGAAGAGGCAGTTAGGTTCACGGTACAAGTACAAGTTTCGCGACCTGGTGGTTCCCAGACGCCTGAGTGTCGTTGGGTTGACTAGAAAACTATATATGTTCCTTGATAAAGCCTTGCTTTTTGGCATAGTTCGGCCCTTTCTAGGCGCCTAGCAATTCACAGGTGTTGGCTGACTGTTGATACTGCTGGACATAATGTTGTGTACCGTTGATTGACTCCAAATATTGCTAAACGTCAATAGTTTTATCACGTGTCTGTGCTTTTAGAGACTCGCAAGCTAAATAACCATCTTTCCTGATCATCTGTTTTTCGCTTGCAGGAGAACCTACACCAGGAGACGCTGAAGAAGCAGTTCCTACTGGTGCGGAAGGAGGTGGTGACCTCGACCGTCATGCACTGGGGCGAACTGAAGTTAGCATCCCAAAAAATGTCCAAGTTTCTTGGCAAGAAAGATCCCCACCGCATCTCCAACCACATCGCTGACTATGATTATGATGCTTTCAGCCCCCCGGTGTCTTCCAAGTTCAAAGATGCTTGTCTGGTAAGTTTCCTGATCTCTTAACGGGTGTCTTTGAAATGATAATTAGGCATTTCGATAGCTAAAGGGTCATTCTTCAATGCCTTCTAATTTCAGCATCTGGGCAGCTGTGCATGAAGATGCTACCAACTCATTTGTATATTCATTGTGATCATTGATATCTTTTCAATTTAATATTGGAACATCTTTATGGACCAATGCAGCAGTAGCAGTAGCAGGGCAGCAGCAACAGCGGCAGCAGCAGCTAGCAGCAGCAGTAGCAGCAGCAGCAGCAGCAGCGACAAAGTTGCAATGAATGCATTTGTGATGATCACACACACACACAACTTGGTGAAGGTGCAGGACGAAGCGAAACGTCTTCGCCTTTTCATCTCCTGACGTGTCGTGATGTGTCTTCGAATAAGAATGTTTTTTTTCTCCTTCCCTTCCCGCTGCAGAACACGTCGGTGCCGAGCTACGACGTGCCTCTGGCCATCCTCAAGTCCCGGATCAAGAGTGCTGCCACTCCAGACGAGGAACAACACTGGAAGGAGGAGCTCACCGCCCTCCGCCTGGTAAGGTTCCCCAAGAGGAGATGTTTGCTGTCTTAAGTCATTGTCTTCCGGGTTTGGTTCAGCCCCAAAAGTGAAAATATATTTTTGTTTTTATTGTTTTGGGTGAAAAGGTATTGTTTTAAGGGGTTCTTTTGTGTATGTGTGTTCTTGGTTGTAGTTTTATGAGAGGTGGAGAAACAAGGAATGGTAGTTTGAGGCAGGGAGTGCCAGTAGCAGAACCACAGGGGCTCTTCAGGATGATGAGAGGGTGTGTGAAGTGACAGGAGTTTGTTGTTAATCGAACCACGAGGCATCATTCCATCTCCCGTGTCTCCTCTTGTAGAACCGAGGACTTGTGAGGTTCGTGATGGATCGCTTGGTGAGGGAGGTGACTGGCGTCCAGGCAACTGCTAACATGATAACCAGCAGGGAACACTACCATGGGATATCCCGTCGAGCCTGTTACGAACACTCCGTCCGAACCTTCCACGATCACTGCTTCGATCTGGCCGAGGTTAGTAGGGTCCCCCCTATCTATTCTCATCCTTACCTAGATGTCATTTTCACATTTCTCCATTTCTTTTGACGGGGGAACTAAAAAAATCACTTTCTCCTACTTTCCTGTCCGATATTTGGTCAGGATTCTTTACTCACCTTCATCTGTTTTAGATCAGTGTCACCTTCCTTCTCCTCATCTTCACCTTCCAGACGCGAAAGCTGACTTTTGTTTTCTGTTCTTCATCAGCAAGAAACTATGACACATTTTCTTTATGAAACTATGACACATTCTATTGAGATAACAATAACTTTATATATTTAACAATTGCTAAAGATAACTTTAGCTATTGAGATAACAACTTTTACTGAATGAAACTGGTAGTCTATGCTAACAAGCCATTAAGGTAACAATTACCTTGCTACACAAACAACATCAAGCTGATGCTATTGTTAAAATAATCCAAGTTGAAAGATATGTTAGATTCTGAATTATCTTCTCTTCAGGTCTGAGAAGTTAACTTCATTTTCTCACCAGATTGGCAATTGGAAAGCAAAAATATTCTCCAAGACTCCTTAAAATATTTGTTATGTTTGTTATTTAATAGCGATTGAGATGTAATCATCAACCCTGAAGCAATTACTTAGTTTACACTGCTCATTATGCTCAATTACCTTTCAGAATCCGTTCGCTCTGAGGGTCGTGAACAGCATTGTAAACTTGTGTGAGCATGGGTATACTCATGAAGCTTTCCTGGAGGCTGCTCGTGTCGTATGTACCCACCAAACATACACTGGTATCGTCTGAGTACCCCTGTCTNATATATATATATAAATATATATGTATATATATATTATATATATATATATATATATATATATATATATAATATATATATATATATATATATATATATATATATATATAAGGGACTTTGGGTTGACATAAATAGGAGCTGCCACATATGAGCCAAAAGACCTTTTCTGGAATTTCCTCAATTCGTATGTTAAAAGTTGCAAAACCTCGTTTGAGGTTATTAGGGTCGTAACGACCAGTAGGCCTAGCTTAACCAGGCCTAGTGCTCGTCCTTAGCAAGTACGCTACGCACGTCCCCTATTCTCACAGGTGTGTAGATATCCCCTTTACACGGGGGGATATCATCTGGCTAATGATATCTGTCTCATTAGCTCAAGGTGTGATATCTTCCCTTCTCAGACGACAGGTGTTCAGCCGTAGGCGTATTGGGGGGAGGTTAGTACCCTCACCTTTGATATCTTTGTATTGAAAGATATCAGGTGTGTGTGTGTGTGTATTTACAATAGCAGGTTTTAGGCCTGGGTTAGAGAGAGCCACACACATATCAACCTCTGGAGGGTTATTAAGGCCTAGTCAACCTCTGGAGGGTTATTAAGACCTATCAACCTCTGGAGGGTATTAAGGCCTAGTCAACCTCTGGAGGGTTATTAAGGCCTATCAACCTCTGGAGGGTTATTAAGGCTAGTCAACCTCTGGAGGGTTATTAAGGCCTATCAACCTCTGGAGGGTTATTAAGGCCTAGTCAACCTCTGGAGGGTTATTAAGGCCTAGTCAACCTCTGGAGGGTTATTAAGACCTATCAACCTCTGGAGGTTATTAAGGCCTATCAACCTCTGGAGGGTTATTAAGGCCTATCAACCTCTGGAGGGTTATTAAGGCCTACCAACCTCTGGAGGGTTATTAAGGCCTATCACCTCTGGAGGGTTATTAAGGCCTATCAACCTATATATATATATATATATATATATATATATATATATATATATATATATATATATATATGTCGTACCTAGTAGCCAGAACGCACTTGTCAGCCTACTATGCAAGGCCCGATTTGCCTAATAGGCCAAGTTTTCATGAATTAATTGTTTTTCGACTACCTAACCTACCTAACCTTACCTAACCTAACTTTTTCGGCTACCTAATTTAACCTAACCTATAAAGATAGGTTAGGTTAGGTTAGGTAGGGTTGGTTAGGTTCGGTCATATATCTACGTTAATTTTAACTCCAATGAATAAAAATTGACCTCATACATAATGAAATGGGTAGCTTTATCTTTTCATAAGTAAAAAAATTAGAGAAAATATATTAATTCAGGAAAACTTGGCTTATTAGGCAAATCGGGCTTGCATAGTAGGCCAAAAGTGAGTTCTGGCTACTAGGTACGACATATATATATATATATATATATATATATATATATATATATATATATATATATATATATATAATATATATATATATATATATATATATATCCGTCGAGGGGAAACTATGTAAGACATGTCACACTTTCCTGTATTAATATCAGCGGCAGAGTCAGCAATTCTATAAGATATCTGGAACCAAATTTACATAGAGATGAAGGAGTTCATTTTCAGGGATATTAGAATGAATACGCCTGTGAAACGATGATATAAAAAGTTGGTGATGGTAATTTCCACAGGACCTGTTGCTGCTGGCATTATGCATAACAAGCAAAATTCTCTATCTATAATAAAAGCTGATTAAAACTTCACCTGAAAGTCATAAAACAAAATTTTACCTGAAGCTATAAAAATGAAAAAATAAATTGATTATTTTATACAGATGATAGATCATTTATCCAGGTACTCCTTATATAGATTTATATAAATCATTTATACAGATCTATATAAAAGACACAAATTAAATAAATAATAACACGTGTGGGACCAAAGACCTAATTAACACTCACAAAACATTGACTTTGCTGAGGACCTCGAAGTCAGAAATCGAGTCACGGGGACTTCACTGAGGACTTGGAAGTCACAAGTCACGCGAAGAAGCGCCTTAATTACCTCCGCTGACATCGTTAGCAAGACGCCATGGGCGGATCTCAAAAATTAAGTTGAGATGTCTAATAACCACATCTGTATGTAGATTGTAACGACCGTGGCAGGGAACAGGAGCAGAGAGAGAGACGATTGTGGCTACCTTAAGAAGGAACAGGAGCAGAGAGAGATGATTGTGACTACCTAGATCTATCTACATAGACACCCAAGGTAGAGACAGACTCATGTAGATACCGCAGCATACTTTCAGACCATTAAATATGGTCTCAGAGTAAGGCTATGGCCTCGGTCTAATCACTTCACCCTGAGAACAGCTGCTGGGACTAATCCCTTCACCCTGATAACAGCTGCTTGGTCTAATCCCTTCACCCTGATAACAGCTGCTTGGACTAATCCCTTCACCCTGAGAACAACTGCTTAATCTAATCACTTATCTAATCAACAAAGAACAAAGCATTTAAGCGTCATAACAGTTTGGCTCTAACGCAACAGATACAACAAGCTTGATCCCTGGAGCTAGACCTCACTTCCACGTAGTCACTTAAAGGTAAGTACAAGGGGAGGGAACTATCAGGGGGGTAAGCGGCAAGCCATTACGACTATATAGCACTGGGAAGGGGTCAGGATAAGGATTTGGGATGGGACGGAGGGAAAGGAATGGTGCCCAACCACTTGTGGACGGTCTCGGGGGATTGAACGCCGACCTGCAGGAAGCGAGACCGCGAAGGGGGGTAGAAATAGCCTAAGCTACTCTATCCCTTTGAGATGTATTTCCTGCTTATCTCAATAAACATACTTGAACTTGAACTTGAGACCGTCGCTCTACCGTCCAGCCCAAATGGTTGGACAAAAGTACTATCCATCTAATTAATACAAGTATAGCTTTTACTAATAAAAGCTATATAATTATTGCCTTTTGTTATATAATAGTCGTTACTTAACCTTTTATTACCATTATTTTTGTATATAATGCTTAAAAGATGCTGAGGTAATCGTGAATGATCTGAGTCAATCATACCAGACGTGAAGTGCATCTCCATCAATTATTCACTCTCGTATTTCATTTACAAATACATAATACAATCTAATAATACAATCTAATACATTTACAAATACATAATACAATCTAATAATGTAATACAATCAAAACATCTAACCAAGCCTATCCTAGGCTTAACTCTACACATAATTATATTACACGTAGGAATGAATTTAAATTTGAAAAAAAACATGGTTTTGTATTACTTTATTAAAGGGAGCCGGTCGGCCTAGCGGACAGCACGCTGGACTTGTGATCCTGTGGTCCTGGGTTCGATCCCAGGCGCCGGCGAGAAACATTGGGCAGAGTTTCTTTCACCCTATGTCCCTGTTACCTAGCAGTAAAATAGGTACCTGGGTGTTAATCAGCTGTCACGGGCTGCTTCCTGGGGGTGGAGGCCTGATCGAGGACCGGGCCGCGGGGACACTAAAGCCCCGAAATCATCTCAAGATAACCTCTCTACGTTAATATTAACGTCTACGCGACGTCTGAGCGTCATCAGACTGGACGAGCATTTTGCTCATAAAATGATAAGTTAACAACCATTTGACCTCATGCTGTGAGAATGGCTCCGTCAAACGACGTGCATCGTTGAGAACCCCGCTTCTCGTCCGATCTGAGAAATTAAGCAACGATGGGTTTGGCTAGTACTTGGATGAATATAAGAAATATTGCCGGAACAAAAGTGGATTTCTTCCAGGGAAAGAAAAGTATCCAGCAAGAAGTGCCGGACCAACCGGGCTGTGGTGGGTATGTGGGCCTGCGGGCCGCTCCAAGCAACAGCCTGGTGGACCAAGAACCCCATCAAAGTAATATAACAAACGCACCAGCTGGTGGGGGCTGGTCGGCTGCACCAACCATTAGCAACTATCCTGTCTAATTTTAATTGGTTCGTTAACTACGTGACATTCACGTAACAAACTCACAAATGCCAACAATTTAACACAATTTATCAAGGTTAAAAACCAGGATAATGTACTCACCTAGTTGTGCTTGCGGGGGGTTGAGCTTCGGCTCTTTGGTCCCGCCTCTCAACTGTCAATTACTGATGTACAGATTACTGAGGTTGTGTTTAATTTGGAGTGAAGTGAGAACAGGATTGAGGGAGACCAGGTCTCTTAAACAGGAGCAAGGGACGTCTTACACTCAAGAGGCCAGTGAGTATGTTTTTCATAGGATCTAGAGAGAGAGAGAGAGAGAGAGAGAGAGAGAGAGAGAGAGAGAGAGAGAGAGAGAGAGAGAGAGAGAGAGAGAGAGAGAGAGAGAGAGAGAGAGAGAAATAATTGGTAAGCTGACAAGCAGGAAATCTCCCAGGATAGCCTTCAAAGTAAGCTTCTTAACAGGATCAATCCAGAATATATCTCTTAACTCACATATTTGAATTTTAAAACATTTTTAGACCTTGGAGGAAGGTTAGGTCAGGTCAACATTGGTTAGAGTATATTGGAAACGATATATAAAGTTTGGTTAGACATCCTTTTTGTTTTCTCAGATAAAGGGTTTTTAAAGCATATAAAGGCTTGAGTCATTAGTTAGGGATATATGATAATGCGGAAGCTTTAACTTTCTAAGCTTTTCCTATCATGGAAACATCTTCCATGGCATCAGTAAGAGATTCAATAGCAAGACTAATGACGCGTTTAGGACGTGTGTCGCCAGCGCTCACGGATGGTGCGATGTGCCCAAACGTTTCGGTTATCCTGCAAGTCATGGCTGTAATTTGCCACAATCACTTCAGTTGGTAAGGCTGTGTGTCTGCAGAATCGAGCTCTAGCTCTTGGATCACGCCTTTCCAGCCGCCGGTTATCAGATTCAATTACTCCCAACTATTTTGATAGCCTCTGAAATTAATAATGGAGTTTCCCCTCTACAACCTACTCGTTTTCTTCATTCACTTTTCATACCATTATGCTAAAAAAAATAGTAGATAAATCTATCTCTTTTGCACATTTGCTTCAAAGAAAGCATGTCTACCACTGACTTGTATTCATTGTAGATATTTTCTCTTCTCCTTTTTCTTATCCACCATTCTCCTTCCTCTGCTCTTTTGTCCGCTACTCACCCGCAGTTGCCACTTCCGGCTACAGACTGGCCAGGAAATGAGAAAGTGTTGATAGAGGCGTTGGGGTGCTATCTCGGGTCTGGCAACGCTGGCATCCTCTGCTAGAAGAACAAACCCGTGTTCATCTGATACTTTACAAATACTAGATCAAACACAAGAGGAACTCTACTTACATACTTTGTTGCTGTTTTAGATTCAGTTACTCAGAACATATAGATTTAAATAGCACAGAGATGAGTAGGTAGTGGACTTATCTCAGTAGTCAGCAACCCTAAATACATATTTAAAGATACATCAATTTACAATATTGATTCTAAGAATTTATACAAAAACAAAAACAAATATTAAAATATAACCCCTCATTAAATATTACAAAAACAAATTTTACAAGATAATTATCATACAATTAATTTTTATATTCAACATTCAACGAGATTAAGAAAAAGAGAAAATATATCATACAAAATAAATGCCTGAGAAAAAAATATGCAAGGGGAAACTAAAAAAAATTGATAACTTCTAAGCTATATACAGTTGCACCGTCAAGATGTTTTTTATTGCACCGTTGTCTAATAAAGGCTGCAACTCCTTTATATGCATAGTAATCATTACCTTCAAGTCAAACGGGCTGCTCTTACATGTATCCAAATGAATAAAATTCGATTCATTAAAAGGGTGGTCCATTCTATAATATTATCTGATTTAAAAAAATAAATATTAGCATTAATAAATCGAAACTCGCCCTGAAAAGACAAGCTGCAATTATTCTGCAATATTTCAATTTTAAAGTAACTGATGAAACTTCCAATATATCCATCATTAATGATGCAATATTTGTATAATTACATGAAAAATGGAGTGTGTGTGTGTAATTACCTAAGTGTAGTTACAGGATGTCACTACATAGTGGGGAGGCTCACCATAGCCCGTGCTTCTTGCCCCGCTCCTGTGCCAGGTAAGTTACGGGCTCACCATAGCCCGTGCTTCTTGCCCCGCTCCTGTGCCAGGTAAGTTACGGGCTCACCATAGCCCGTGCTACTTGTTCCGAGTAGCTGAATCTATAACAACAAACAACAACACTACATAGTCTGCACTGGCCAACTCTAGATGACAAAATATATATAGTGCTGAAATTCTAAGTGTCTCAACCAGTCACCCCTCCACCGATTTCGAGGCGGTTGGCCTTGGAACCAACCCCATTTCAAGGGGAGCAATGGGTCCGACCCCATTTTAGTGGGAGCAATTGGGCTGATTCCCCTATTAATGGTTATCCCGTTCCTCCCATGTTGGTCGTATACCCCTCACTAGTCACCCTTTATCCAGTCTTGGGCAGCCATGTAGGCATTCTTTATATAGATATATATATATACAGACAGATTATATATATATATATATATATATATATATATATATATATATATATATATATATATATATATATATATATATATATAGTAATTATCATAAGGTACCAAGTCAAGAAGACTATGTAGAAATATATCAAATGAAAGAAAATCAGAAAAGCTGTATAGGCCGCGCGAATGTTTATCTAGAAGAGAAAAGCCACAGGTAACTACAGATGCTAAGTAGTTTAGACTACTGCTAACCTAACCTTGAAGCTGCACAGGTATGTGGTTCACCTCAAAGCATCAACCAAACGTATCACTGCTCGTCTCCAATGACTTTGTAAAGTCATTGTATTTACAAACATGAGAAAAATGCATGTCAGCTGACCACGTGATAATCTTGGAGGAGCAGGAGATATGAACCCAGGCTTCTCTCTCCTATCTTATCTTGATATAATGTCTCTTGAGCTACACGGATATTTAAGACTTGATATCTTGCTCGTTATCTCTCGCTCCGTCTCATGGCGGAGGCTGTAACCTGGTACCTGGTTGCTAAATGATTTAACGGGTCGTATTCCAAGGGAAAATTAGGATTAAACATCTGCCTAAAGCGCTATGCGTGCAAGAGGGTGTACAAGAATGTAAGAACTCTTGTATATATAAACACAAAATACTCTTCTGTACACTGATGCAGTTTTCAATGATTAAATATACTCGAATGTTGTTTGGTTTTCAATTCTGCACTATATAAATATAATATATAATATATTATATATATATTATATATTTAATATATATATATCTATATATATATATATATTATATATATATGTGTGTGTGTGTGTGTGTGTGTGTGTGTGTGAAGATCAGTTATGGTAATATGGAAAACAAACTTGAAAGATAACAAAATGGTTACTCATACATGCACGCAAACACACACACACAACAGGAAAGACGGAGACTGTCACATGATGATGAGCACAAGAGGGAGTCACGTGGATGCCGTTCAAGGACACAATAAATTTTATAGGAAATGCCTGACTGAGGCTGACAAGTCACTCATTCAGGCTTAAGATTTAACATGTAAACAAACTCTACGTATGTATGTTATTCTTTATTTATTATTACACATCAATTTTATTGTTATAATCATTATTATTATTATTATTATTATTAATTATTGTTATTATTATTATTATTATTCAGAAATCACACTAACGTTATATACCAATTATAAAATCTTTGAGAACTGTGTCCAGGGGTAGAGTATGCGCTTGGCAATGCCGAGATCGAAGGTTCGCGTCCTCCCTCACAGCCCTAGTCGATTTTCTCATCATTATTATTATTGATGTCAGTGTGGGGTGGTATCTCCAGATATATATGAACAGTTTGAGTGGGCTGTAAATGGAAGGTGCCACGTATGGGGCCTATAGGCCTCTTACTGTTTGCTTAGTGCTTGCGTTTTCTCTGAAGTGCATTCCTGCTTCCGAAGTTGCCTCACTGATGCGGCAGAGTGCCTCATCGTCACTGATGAGGCACTCTGGACATGAGGGCAGCTGGTGCCCCTCAAGGGCTGGCGTCCAGGACTCTTCTTGGATTTCCAAACATGAAGTTCCTAGCTGCTTATTGCAGATTTTAATGAACTCAAACGTTAATGGGGGACGTTTTTAAACCACAGAATGTGTAGTACACAGCTGAAGATAATTTGACAGAAAATAGAAGCTCCTCTGGTTGGCCCAGTGGTCCTGGTTATGTATCCTGTTACATGTATACTGGTGTATGTGATCATTTTGAAAGCAGTGAAGATCTGGTCAGGAGAAAAGTCTTACTGGAAACCCTCATTTGAGTGTCCTAGTAACACGTAATTGACCTCTCCAGTCGAAGATTGTGACCCCATTGACCCGTGAGAACTCAGGTCACAGGTCACTACAGCTTTTTGTATTGACCATATTTGGATGGCCAAGTTGTGACCAGACCAGACTCATAAAAACACCCAATCCAGACTTCACACAAATAGGACATATTGAATTCGTTTTGTCGGGGGGACAGGCAGCCTGAATACGTATACATAGGCTTAAATCGACGTCCCCCCCTTCCCCTCAAGGTACAACCCCACAACAGTTGCCTAATTCCCGGGTACCTCTTTAGTGCTAGGTGAACAGAGGCATTAGGTGGAAGGAAACGTGCCCAACCACTTTCTGTCCCGCCCGGGATTCGAACACAGGATTACCTGATTGTGAGCCGAGATGCATACCATTTCTCGACTGTGCATGAGCTGAAAGCTTACATCCATCGAAGACTATGAGTAGGTCTAGAGACTATCTGTTAGTCTAAGAGAGGTGAGTTTACTCTCTATGTGTTTAAGAGAGTATGAGTTTACTCTCAATGTGTTTAAAAGAGTGTGAGTTTACTCTCAATGTGTTTAAGAGAGGTGAGTTTACTCTCAATGTGTTTAAGAGAGTGTGAGTTTACTCTCAATGTAAAGACCCAGAGTAATGAAGGAAAATTTATATTACATATTACTTGTAAACTCAATCTGTTTAAATTCAGGAAAAGCCTGAGTATACCAGGGTCTGGAAACGCGACGTGGTTCTATGAAATCAATTACTGTACCTTAACACGTAACATATTTTAACGTTGGATCACTAATATTTCATTTTTTTTTAGATTTTAGTGGAAATAAATAAAAGCTGCATTGTATAGACCTATTTAGATTATGCAGGATTAAAATTCCACGGATGAACTGAAACGTTTGGGCACGTTTCCTCATGCGTTCACCTAAGAATGGATAGGTACCCGTAAAACGGGTACCTATTTACAAAATGCAACTCTATGTTGTGAGGCTGTATTTTGGGGAAGGTTGTTAGTGGGTTTAGGACCTAGATTCTGAAGCCTAGGGGTCAAGGCCCAAAACTCTAGGCGTATATATATATATATATATATATATATATATATATATATATATATATATATATATATATATATATATATATATATATATATATATATAATGAATAAGTGTATGTACAGTTCTAGTTCAAGTACGTTTATTGAGACAAGAAAATACATCTCAAAGGGATAGAGTAGCTTAGGCTATTTCTACCCCTCCTCGTATGCACAATTCATTGAAAAAGAATGAAGGAATTATCCCGTTAATATCTACTTAATCCTCCCACTTTCATGTCCCCTCCGTTAATCTATTTTTTGGGCTATGGATCTTTGTCTATTCAAGTGTAGTTGGGTATATATATAGTCCAAAACTCTTTATCTCCTCTGTATTCCTTAATAATGTGGTGAAATACGAATATATTCGGAATTTTCGCTTCACTTTCCCCAGCGGATACATATATTTTTATGTATCAGTCATGGTAATGTCTTCTCACAGACATAATAACAAAAGATAAAAACCCACTCTTGTGTATATGTGAGATTTATGTAAGGAATTTAAAACCAAGTCTTTCGCACTCTCCTGAGTGCTTTGTCAAGGTCTGAGTATGCGAGTGTGACAAAATTGTAACTGAGTGAAACAAAAGCTTTACTTCAGAGGATAGCTTTACTAGGAAAATGATTGAGCGAAATAAAATTAGATCTCAGTAAATGGATGAATGAAAGCAGTCCCATTAGCCGCGTTTCTTGGGGTTATGGAGATAGGTTACGAGGGATAGAATCCAGATAAACACCGATTAATAACAACTCCTGTTTCTAGAATAGCAGGATTATAGAAAGAACACATGACCATATTTCCGTGGAAGGCATCACCGCAGATACATCAGTAGTCGGGAATTAGAGATGACATGGTCAGGTGGTCATTAAGGATAAGAAGATACAAGATAACGGCCGCCCTACAGCTCCTCTCCTATGCCAGGTAAGTACACTACGGGTTCACCATAGCCCGCGTTAATTGCATGTTCCCAGTTGCTGAATTTAAGACATCAACAAAAATAGAAGCCTCATTAGACGTTGCGATGTAAGTTTCTTTCTAATCGCATACTCAGACCTTGACAAAGCACTCAGGAGTGCGAAAGACTTGGTGTAAGCTCCTTACATATATTTCACATATATACAAGTGTGGGTTTTTATCTTATATATATTATAGCAAAGAGAGTTCCCAGGACAGAGCCTTGAGGCATTTCACTTACAACAGTTTTCCACTCTTGACTCCATTTATTTATAATTCTTTGTTTCCTCTGGTATAAGCATGCTTAAGATAACTTATCCAACTTGAGATAATTCCCCCCAGTACCGTGACCCCATTACTTTCTAATCAGTCATCTGCGGGGGCACAGTAATAAAAGATTTGCTTAAATCTATGTAAACGACATGAGAACTTGCATCAGACATTATTTAGACAATAAAGAGGTCTGGTTCATTAGACAATGACGTTAATGAACAGGCACGCAAGGGGTTCATTTACACAATGAACAGGGACACTAATCCAACACTGGTGTGGGAATAGGCTCCAGGATTCAGCCACCAAGTAACGCATGGACAATAGGCTTCGTGTGTTCTCAATAACCTAGCAGAGCTTGCATGCGTATGTGCCTATGCATGTATCCTAACATTGCGCAACTTCCATCACCAGGGTCTTCCCATCCCTCCTGACAATATAAATAAATTCTAATAAGACGCTTCAGTGGGTAACCACATCTCAAACTAAGATTGATCTTCTTAACCTACAAATATCCACTGCTATACCGATGTCATAGACGTTGAGAGATCACAAGCACGCTAATCCAACCCGAATTAGGATCCTCTCTGGCAGTATAATGGCATCATAGAGGATTGGATGTCTGGGAATATGTAGCAACTTATATGCGTCCAATCCCGCTCCTTCCCCAGTGCATATAAACCCAAGGTCGAAGGCGCACGTCGCACTCCCGCTGGCGTTCTCCTGCAAGGTTGTCTCCTGTGACTCTCTCTCTACCTTTTCAACTACAATCCTGCGTTCAGTTTCTTGAGGACGTACACACGCTTTACTTAAGGTATGGTGATGAGTCTTTTACACGTCTGTGGTAATTATTTTGCTTGCGGTAGTGTGGCTTTGTAATTATGCCGTGGTTTGTCGTAGTAATATGCCATGGTTTGAACAATGTTTCGTTATGTGGGGAGTCATTGCCCTCCACGATAGACAGATGAACCTTTGTGCTTGTGGCAGAGTGTATGTGAGGGGTTCTAACTGTGCTAGAAGTAGTGACAGAGTGTATGTGAGGGGTTCTAACTGTACTAGGAGTAGTGGCAGAGTGTATGTGAGGGGTTCTAACTGTGCTAGTAGTGGCAGAGTGTATGTGGGGTGTTTTAAACATACTAGGAGTAGTGGCAGAGCGTATGTGTTTTTTTATGCGTGCTAGGAAGAGTGGCAGAGTGTATGTGAGGGTTTTGAGCATGCTAGGAATAGTTAATTCAAAGTGTATGTAGGGGGGGGGGAGGGGTTACCCATCACTATAATTTAACGGATCCCATCACCACCCAGTGGAAGATGCCTCAGTCAGGGACTCCCAAACCTGCTCTGCTCCCAGGTGACCTTGAGGACGACCGGCTTTGACTCTACCCAGAATGAACTCTCATGTAAATCAGAGGGTCGCATACTGTCACTCCCGTCCCTCAGGAAGGAGATCCGCTCAAGTTGTTGTTGTTACAGATTCAGCTACTCGGAACAAGTTCCAAGTAGCACGGGCAATGGTGAGCCCGTAACTTACCTGGCACAGGAGCTGGGCAAGAAGCACGGGCTATGGTTAGCCTCGTGGACAGGAGATGTCTCCCGTGATCCGCACAAGGGAATAGATTGGGAACGACAACATAATTAGTTCTATTATCTACTCTCTATCTATGGTTAGGTTAAGATTGAATAAGGTTAGGTTAGGTTTTATTACGCTTGGTTACGTTAATACAGTGTATTATTGACAATAATGTGAAATACGGAATTCGGAAACTATTCAAGTGTCCCCCGAGAATTCCGTTTACAGAAAACCAAATTTGTCAAAGAAAAAGTTTTCTGCATACACTTTATTTTACTTTTTTAAACTAATTATTTATAATTCAGTAAAGTTATAACTTGAAATAATCGCTATTTATGACAAAGGTTCCTTTACTAGTTTACATGTAGACTATTACCAGAACCGTAATATGCTTTCAGATCATCACAATATCTAGATAACTATCCAGGTGGTTTGAGGAACGGGGAGGGGGAAGAGGTGTGGCTTCTCATGGTAATGGAATTGCTGTGAGGGCGGGCTGCTGTGAGGGCGGACTCCTTGTATATTTCATACAATTTATTCATAGAGTCCCGGCAGTACAGTCGGGTTCGTTCTCGACTTAGAATCGAAAATTCCGGGTTCGAATCCCATGCGAACTGAAATGGTTGGGCGTGTTTCTTATCACCTAATGCGTTGTTCACCTTGTGGTAAAAAAGGTCTCTAGGAATTAGTCAACTTGTGGTGGGGGTTGAATCCTGGGGAGGGTCAGTAATTTGATTTGGTGGGGGGAGGGGGGGAACTCGATATAGGCCTACAATATATATATATATATATATATATTATATATATATATATATTATATATATATATATATATATATATATACTGGCTGCTTATCCCCCGACACAATGAATTGTTATATTATTAAGTAATGGTAATGTCTTCTCAGACAAAATAACAGAGGATAAAAACCCACCACCTTTTTGTATTAGTGAATTTATGTAAAGAATTTACACCAAGTCTTTCGCACTCTCCTTGAGTGCTTTGTCAAGTCTGAGTGTTGTGATGAGGACGAGACTGAGACGTTGAGATTAAGTCTGGTCCTCACCACACACTCAGACCTTGACAAGCACTCAGAGAGTGTGAAGGACTTGGTGTAAATTCCTACATAAATTTCACAAATACAAAAGTTTGGATTTTTATCCTATATTGTTTATTATTATTATCATCATCACTCCCCATCATGTATCATAGTAACATATTATTACAAGGAGACACATGTATGAATGATATATGAGCTTGCATTCATATATTCATTCATACATGTGTCTATAAATTGTTTTTCTTAAGAATCCAGTGATCTCACATCTGTTGATGTCAGTGAAAAAGATAAAGAGTGTAAATTATGTAGTATGCCGCACGCCCACACATTAGAACATTATGTATTAGTATCAATTGATAACTATAGAAATAAGGAAATAAGTATGTACCACATCAAATTGTTTGGGTGTGTGATAATGATGTGATAGACAGAATACTTGTGATGTGATAGACAGAACTGCAAACATTTTGCCCCAAGAGTGTAACACTTATATGCTGTACTTACTATGTTAACCTGCAAATGTTAAATGGGATTCTTGTAATGTGATTTGTGTATTTGTACTCACTGAGTTTGTACGCCCCTTGAGGGACTAGAAGTAGAGGGGGGGGTAGAAATAGCCTAAGCTACTCTATCCCTTTGAGATGTAATTTATTGCCTTAATAAACGTGTTTAAACTTGAATGGATGGTCTGAGGGGTTAGCAGTATACATTCTAGTGTAACCATCTACACCTCACTTACACTCTTAAATTCTCTCACTCACAATCTCATATTCTTACAAAATGCGCTTTCACATCTCATGTTTAATGAAATATTAATTTTGAATTCGAACAAATAAAATATGTGCATTTAACCCAGTCTTACAACCAGTGTGTCTTGACTTAGCTTTGCAAGTCATCCATTTCTCTTCTCCAAACCCATGCATATCATACCTCTCAACATGCAAGCATCTTACTTTCTGTTGTCTCTGTCTCTGTCTCTCTCTCTCTCTCTCTCTCCCTCTCTCTCTCTATCTCTCCTCTCTCTCTCTCTCTCTCCTCGCTCTCTCTCTCTCTCTCTCTCTCTCTCTATCTCTACCTAACATTCCACACATCACCTCCTCCAAGATTTCCCCAACCCAGCGTCTCAACTATTTCAACTACTCTCCCATTTACCCCCAAATTCCCTTCTGCACCCTGTGACCATAGGTACTAACCCACAATCTCTCACCCATCAGAGGTGATCGAGCCTGTGTGTGTAATCGCAGGCCATCGCCCCGAGGACACATCATGAGGGTCCTGCTTGTGTTAGCGGCCCTGTTGACGGTGGTGACAGCCGCCGTCTTCGACAGTGAGAGACTCAGACGGGCCCTGGCGAGGAGGAAGACGACAACGACGAGGGACGCGAGGGGAGATCTGGCGGTGCTGTTGGCTGGTTCCAATGGTTGGTGGAACTACCGGCATCAGGTTAGTTTGACAGATTGATGAAGCTTAAGCCATCCAAAAGGCACCGGGCATGAATAGCCCGTAAGTGGTGGCCCTTTTGAGCCATTGCCAGTATCAAGAGCTGATACTGGAGATCTGTGCAGGTGCGACTGCACCCTCCGTGACGGGAGACGTCTCCCGTGTGGTGTAACAGCCGAGTCTGGTGTTTATATTAGGTATTTCATTGCTTTAAAGTACTTTCTTGTGAGCTTTAGGCTTGCAAACGACATTTTGGATTTGGTTTTGGTGTCGACCTCTAGCTTGCATTTGGTTATATGGCAGAGCTTCATGTTGCAATTGTGAAAACTGTGAAATGGTGTGCAAGGTATGCAATGTGAAACTGGTTTTTTGGTAACGCATTTTTCGTTGTGGTGCGGTGATCGCTCTGTGATATTTCTGGAAACTCTAAAGCTGATCTTCACCAAATTAGACTTGTTCACTGATATTATGATGAATGATTTTTCTGTGTATTCGCCAAACTAGCTTCACACATATTCCAATCACAGACAATATGTTGAAACGCCATGTTAAAAATTCTTTCTCTACTGGTATTTTCTGCTACTTTATGTTTTCAGCAACTTTTCGTTCATACTGTCTGCAATATTGTGGAGGTGGGGTCCCTCGATTGTTTCAAGCATGGGTTGGACATGTATATGAGTGGGATTGGGTGATTATAAATAGGAGCTGCCTCGTATGGGCCCATAGGCCTTCTGCAGTTTGCCTTTGTTCTTATGTTCTTATGTTCTTAATATGGCGGAAGGTAATCGTCTTGAATTAGTTCTTATATATAAACTTTGAGATGCCATTACCGTTGTTGATCATGTTTGGTTTTGTAGCGCCATTTTGATCTTCTGGAACTTTTGAGAACTTGTTGTGCTTTAATGTTTCATTTAGAGTCGTTTAATTTAGTAAATCTACACCATTCATCCTTACTATGTGCTAAATTACAACTTATCTTACAGTAGCTGATGACAACCATTCCCATCACAACATTATAGGGAGACTAATCCCACTCTTCTATTTCAATCGCCCCCAACCCTTAGGCTGGACGGTAGAGCGACGGTCTCGCTTCATGCAGGTCGGCGTTCAATACCCGACCGTCCAAGTGGTTGGGCACCATTCCTTCCTCCGTCCCATCCCAAATCCTTATCCTGACCCCTTCCCAGTGCTATATAGTCGTGATGGCTTGGCGCTTTCCCCCTGATAGTTCCCTTCCCTTCCCTTCTATTTCAGTCGCCCACAACAACGATTCTGAAACATCTTTGCATCATATCACTGTCACTCCCTAAACTTTCTACACATATTTTAAGTGTTTCTAATTAATAAGGTATTGGGGATGACAGTTATACTCTCTTATGTATTCGTCACAGCCATCATTACCCATTTCAAACCCCCGAATTTCATTCGTAATCTGAAAACTATCTACTCTTATCGACTCATTCTCACGCACACACATTCTCTTTATCTGTGGAAAAGGTAGCCGATCGGCCGAGCGGACAGCACACTGGACTTGTGATCCTGTGGTCCCGGGTTCGATCTCGGGCGCCGGCGAGAAACAATCAGCAGAGTTTCTTTCACCCTATGCCCCTGTTACCTAGCAGTAAAATAGGTACCTGGGTGTTAGTCAGCTGTCACGGGCTGCTTCGTGGGGGTGGAGGCCTGGTCGAGGACCTGGCCGCGGGGACACTAAAAAGCCCCGAAATCATCTCAAGATAACCTCTCCACCTTTCTCACCAGAAGTGCCATGCACCAATACCTTTTCTTCTCCTGCAGGCGGATGTGTGCCACGCCTACCAGATCCTTCACCAGCACGGCGTCCCTGACGATCGCATCATAGTCATGATGTACGATGACCTCGCTCACAATGTTGAGTGAGTACCTTGCAACAGTTGACTTCAATGTTGAGTGAGTACCTTGCAACAGTTGACCTCAATGTTGAGTGAGTACCTTGCAACAGGTGACCTCAATGTTGAGTGAGTACCTTGCAACAGGTGACCTCTGTTGTACCTTGCTATGTCTGTTGTCGTTAGACCCTATACCTAGGCTTGCACTTTTGTCCTATGGGTAGTTTCAATTGCCGGCCCTCGAAGGGATTAATAATTACTACTTGCCGACCGAATAATCTCCACGGGAAATCATAAAAAAGAACACAGAAATACCCAGGTAAGAGTAACAGCACAAATATGTATATTTAAAGAGAGAAAAAGTAGCCTAATCACTAAGTGGAGGTCCCACATATTCTTCTTTTACCTTGATTAATATGCAAGACTCAGACATGTCGAGATGGCAAAACATTCACCAAGTCATGTTACTTATATACAGGTCAACTTATGCAGGCGTTGAGTCACAATAACGTGGCTAAAGTAAGTTGACCAGACCACACACTAGAAGGTGAAGGACGACGACGTTTCGGTTCGTCTTGGACCATTCTCAAGTCGATTGAGAATCGACTTGAGAATGGTCCAGGACGGACCGAAACGTCGTCGTCCCTTCACCTTCTAGTGTGTGGTCTGGTCAAGATCAACCTAGTCACTTTAGTCTGACATACATCAATTAAAGCATTATCCACCCAGGCGAGACCAAGGACACGTACAAATATATTCTGAAATCTGGACTCTCTCTATTCGCTCTGAACAATACTATGATATACTGCAAGTTAAATTAATATGAATTGTGGCTTACCTGATTGTCTGGCAGAGTGAAAATCTTTAGAACCGTGAGGCTCTTTCTAACATAGCTGCCCCGTCCACCATTTTCTGGTAATTGAGGAACGCCCTCTCACTTCCGCCCCTCAATACATAATGTCCAAATCATCCTAAATAACCCCTCAATATTCCCATTTAATAATACTCTACCGGTAGATAATAAATAAAGTCTATTTTTCATTTTCAAAACGTTAATGTATATATATTTTCTACTGGGTGGGCGAACTACTTTGGTGGGCGGAGAGCTATCGCCGTCCTCCGGTCTGTCAGCTAGCTGCCGCCTCAGGGAACAATTATGTCGTCTGTTTATGTCTGTTTCTCTAGACAATCTCTTAACAAAATACTACATACTAGGGGATGAGGTTCGTAACGTAATGCTCGCCGAGCAGTTAGTGCCAGTCCTGAAGCTGTCAGTGCCAGTCTTGAAGCAGTTAAGGCCAGTTACATTCAAACTCAAATTTTGATTCAGGTAAAAGTACATACATTGCTGAAGAGTTACAAACGTAATTTTGGATTTACAGATAGAGCTGGTACATACAATACCTAAAACCACTAATACGCATAGCGTTTCGGGCATTGGTTAGATAATCCAAATATTTACGAGTTTGAGGTAGAGCGAACTGTACTGGAGCGTAGAGACCAATCGTTGAGCTTGTTATTGGGTAGTTAGTGGCAGTGATGTGCATTTAATATTACTACTGTGGGATATGTAGTTGTTATAGATTCAGCTACTCGGAACAAGTTCCAAGTAGCACGGGCTATGGTGAGCCCGTAACTTACCTGGCACAGGAGCTGGGCAAGAAGCAGGGCTATGGTGAGACCGTAACTTACCTGGCACAGGAGCG
This sequence comes from Procambarus virginalis, assembly GCA_020271785.1. NCBI lineage: Eukaryota > Metazoa > Arthropoda > Malacostraca > Decapoda > Cambaridae > Procambarus > Procambarus virginalis. The sequence continues at coordinate 2,582,361 of WNGS01162923.1, read as the reverse complement.
GGGCAAGTAGCACGGGCTATGGTGAGCCCGAACTTACCTGGCACAGGAGCGAGGCAAGTAGCACGGGCTATGGTGAGCCCGTAACTTACCTGGCACAGGAGCGGGTCTGTGGAGATAAGAACGAACCACGAAAGAAACCGACTGAACTTTGACCTAACTATAACTGAAACACACTTTGACCTGACTGCCATCCTAAGAAAACTGACACTCGGCTAACTGGCTCCCTGAGCTATGTAACATCCACACTGAATTAACTGACTGAACTCCCTGACTCACCTCTTCATCACACTTCGAACCAGAAATGACCTAAGTCTCCGTATCACAGGAACCCATACCAGGGGGTGGTAATCAACGTCCGCGGCCCTAACGTCTACGAGGGCGTCCCTAGAGACTACACCGGCCGGGAAGTCACGTCAGAGAACTTCCTGAAGGTCCTGCGAGGCGACGCAGAGGGCTTGAAGGGTGTGGGCTCCGTAAGGTCCTCAAAAGTGGACCAAACGATCGGGTTTCATCAACATGGTGGATCACGGAGCTCCCGGAATCTTCGCCTTCCCACACGACTATCTCAATG